>JAWWTY010000037.1:55094937-55136803 GCA_035222235.1 Margarornis squamiger
GAGTGTCCAAGGCCAGGTTGGATGGGGCTCTGAGTGACCTGGGCTAGTGGAAGGTGTCCCTGCCCATGGCAGGGGGTGGAAAGAGATGATCTTTAAGGCCCCTTCCAACCCAGCCCGTTCTATGATTTGGGTGTTCTGACACTGATCATACCTTCCCATTATTAAGTCACAGCCTAGCAGAGCCTGCATGTGGGTTTATTGCTTAGCCTCCCTTTTGTGAACTTCAAATATTTATCAGAAAAGCAGTGTGGTAAAAGTATGGGAAAAGTATGGCAGAAACATGCCGAAACTAAAGTATAAAAATGTTCACTGTGAGGCAATATATATTTTTGAAAGGCTGTCTATAGAGAGTACCAGGTGATTTTCTTTGCGTGAGCTGATGTAAAACAAGCAAAAAGATTTATGGAAATGACAAAATGCATGGTATCTCTAATGAGACATAAAATGGATTTTAAGATGTGGAAGATGGAAGCTACTCACAGCTATCAGTGTATAACACCACATTTATTACAAAACTCTGGTACTGATTTCCTGTAAATTTCAATTTGTGTGATACCATCAGCTTTGGAATAACAAGTCTTACCTTTTTGCTTTGCTAATTCATTTCCCGCCAAGGCATAGAACACTTTGGCATTGTATCAGGTTAATATTCATATTCTGCATTCTATCTGCTAAGCGCAACCCTAGAAGTGATTTGTTCAGCTTTCTACATAAATCTTCATATCTTAATGTCGACCCAAAAGTAGAATTTTACTAAAATATGGGTTTTTTTGCACGATGTTGTGAAATGTATTGGAGAACCTACAACTTTTTAATATGTTAAGCTTCAGCAAACATTGGTATGTGACAACACTTGCTGACAGTTTATTCTTAGAAGTGTAATAGAAAATGAAACCCACATTTCAGTTACAATGATTAGGCCACTGATTTTTTAGTAATCCTCCTTTAATTTCTGTGTCACAAAGGAGCAAATTGGTACTTGTATATTCTGACTGGCTGCCATCTTCTATTTTATTTCCAGAGTAACTCTGAATTTATGGTGAGGGAGATTTGTGGCAATTACAGATACAAGTACTGCTAGGCTGGATGAATGAAGCAGTGTTGTAAGAGGTAATCTGCTGGTATCTACTGAGTGGTTGCCCTTTGGATCATAATGTTTTGGGAACTGAGTATGTTGAGACCTGGTTTTCAAAACTGTTGATGATCCAGCACATTCTGCAGAGATCACCAAAATGTGCTTGGCTAAGTAACATTTCTGAAAATCTAATGTTTGTTTACTGGCTGATTTCAGGGATCAGCACTCTCCTGTTGGAAGATACTCTTTCCAGCCTTGGTACCGTATTAGCTGGGGGTGCTGGGTCTCTTAGAGCTCCAGAAATATTCTAATACTGCATTTTCCATCTATGAATGAGGTATTTCTTGGGCACTGATTCCTAAGTGTGTTTGCCAAGCTTCTCCTGTTAGTCTCAGCTGCAACGTTTCAAGTAACTATTTTATTTCTGCTTGATGATTTGCTCAAATTTCAGGGCTGCTGCTGCTACTGCTGCCTTCTAATCACCTGCAGAGCCTGCAAGCACCCAGCAGAGCTTATCAGCTCCACGTTGCATCTGGAGAAGGCTTGTGCCTCCCTGGCTGGGAACTGCTTCTCTAGGTATAGGCATAATTCCCATAAAATGGTCCTTTATTTTGAGAGAGCCCACCAGTGCAGTTCTGTGCATACAACAGCTGCAATAGTGAAATGTTTAGGAGACAACAGGAATGGCACAACATTTTATGACACTTTGATGTTCTCATGATGACAGCTACTTTCAATGCAGGTGATAAATTCCTTCCTGTGATATATTTTGCCTCCCTTGTAACCTTCTGGGGAATCTCTATTTCAAAGTCTGATATAGTTTCCTCTTGAAATATTTTTCAGTTTTTGCACCCACGAAGTCCTGTGACAGGTCAGAGTTATTTACCCACTGCATTGATATCTGTGCTCTTTTGTTTATTTTTAGTCTGGCTTTGTTTGAGGCCCTTTAGTGCTTGCCCTGAAAGAGACACTGGGCTGTCCATCCACACCCCATCTGCTTATCGTTCATGATTTTATAGACTTCTACAATAATTCCCTTAAGTTTCCAGGACAAAAGGGCTTGGTGTCCTCAGTGACTCCTCTATAGCTGTCACAGCAAGGCTTTTATGGAGATTGTTGCCCTCCTCTGAACCCTCTTTTTGGTCTAACTTATCTCTTTGGAGGTGGGGAGACGGAGAGTGCATGCTGAGTTCAAGATGTGGGTACAGCTATATTTGAATGTTGGGGTTTTTTTCTTAGACTCTGTATCTTGCCTAACAGAATGTAATGTATGCTTTTACTTCTTGGCTCTTACAAAACACTGAGCTGATATTTTTCAAGGGACTTCCTGTTGCAAACCCCAAGGTGTCACTGCTGACTGCTGTAGGTCAAATCACAGCCCAGCATCTTATATGTGGATCTGGATTTAACCCATATATATTACTTTATATTTATTTACATTGAGAGCATCTTGCCGTGGTTCAGGCCCTTGCTCTTACAAAGCTTTCCTGCAGTTTTTAACAAAAAAACTTGTTTTGTCCTTGCTACCCCAAAAAACTTCATCAGTGCCATTCGCCTTCCCACTGTTTGCCTTTTGTAAGATGATGATGCTGAATAGTGCTGACACTGCAGAATGCCTTTGGTGACTCTTTTTTCAGCAGTGCAGGTTCTCCTCCTCCCCGGTTTCCTTATTATTTATCCACCCCAGGACATGTTGCCCTATCCAAAATGAGTCACGTGATGTTACTGTGTGCCTGCATCTCTCCCTCTTTACACCGAGGCTGTAGCAGTCCAGGGAAGTTTGGAATTCCCTGCCAGCAAACAAGCCAGCCCAAATACTTTGATTATCTTCATCTTAAATCCCTCCCAATCAAGCCTCTGCAAATACAGCCAACCTGCCTTTTACTGCTACTGATCTTTGGGGAGAGACCTCAAAGGGACACACCATCGTGCATGGGCTTGTAGCATATGACTAGGAAACACACTTGTTAAATGAAATGCATTTGTGCCATCTGTTAACACTTTTAAATTAAAGTAAACCCTCAAAAATGGTTTTACTAAGAATTAATTGAAATTTAAAATCTCTCAGTCACCCCTTTATATGCTTGTTTGTTAATATCCCAGATCAAGTATTGAGGGATGAAGCAAAATTTTAAGGTACCATTTTCTGTTTTTCAGTTTGGTTTCCTAACTAACACTTTTTAGGTTTTTTTTTTTTTGACTCTGTCAAAATTTTTTTATTTTTTTCTTGAAATTGAGTCTCCTAGAGTTGGAGTTCAGTCTCTGTTTCATTAATCCCCCTACTGGTAACATGCCTGTTATCTGGTCTAAAGCTTGACTTCCATGATCATGCTGCTTCATCTGGAAAATTGTTTAGGGTATAAATCTCTGCACAGATTAGTCTGTCTCATTCCCTCAAGGGGAATTACATTTTGCCCTTTTTTAACGTTAACTCCTTGGCCTCAAGAAGTTTGTTGATTTTTTTATTGATAATCAAGTTTGATATGATGTATTTTACAGGATACTGGCTTATTTTCTGGCTAATTTGGCACCAAATTTAGCCAGGCCAGCTGATGACGTGATTTTCCATTGACACTTCCAAGATACAGGAGGTGACAGAGGAGACACTCTCCTCCCTTCCTCTTTGAGGCAGTTTCATTTCTGTGTGGGGCTCTCAATTTTGCATTTTGTTATTCTTTCTGGTATTCTTCAGTCTCAGAAGATGTGCTGAAACTGTGCTATGCTTTCGTAGCAAGGAGTGTGTGTCATTGACATAGAAATTTGCTGATGAAGTTATTCTAAACAAACAGGAGTGATTGTGCTTTGCATTTAATAGACACCTTTTTCATGCTGTAGTAGTTAGTGCCCATGGAGAAACATTCAGAAAATAACAAGGAGAGTGCACTAATTTTTAAATCCAAACTGTGCATTTAGGAAGAATCGAACGGAATGACAATCCTGGTGTATTTGTTGCTCACCTCCATGGATGTCCTGAATCAGGGACTGCAGTAATGCACAGGTCTGTGCCTCTTTATTTGGCAGACTCACCAATCTATTCTACATTTGTGCTTGAGTTTCTAACAGCTCGTTTTCATTCTGTTACATGCCATTAAGAATTTCCATCTTCTTCAGGGGAAGCACACCTGTGTTTTTAGGCTTCCTGTATCATCTTCCATTCAGAGACACTTCCTGTCTATACATGAGTGGGAAGATTTTGGTTGGAAAGGTAGCAATGTCATGAAGAAACACTGCAAAGGATGAGAAAAGTCAACTGTTTCATTCCACAGTGCTTTATCTAAGAAATGCAGGATATATAGATTTAGGGGTTTTTTAATGTGTTCTCTTCTATGCTTGTAGACACTGGTATATTCCTTGACTGGTCATTTTCACAGGTGGGACTAAGAGAGTAAAATAAACAGGACATTTACACTGTCACTGTTGGTAGAAATTAAGAAAGAGAAAGGCAAACTGTCAAAATGTTTAAATTATTACAGCTTTGCTTAAGGTCTGAAATCTGGACTTGAGCATGTGGATATACACACGCAATAAGATAAATCTATAACCTGGACACATAACAAAAATAGAAGAAGGCAAGGTTGGCAAAGGTAAAAGGTCTACAGTTTTTTGAAAGAAACTGAAAATTATAAGATGCATAGGATGTAGCCACACTCTTATTTGTTTGTATTATTATTTCAGCACTCCTCAATCTATAACATATTTATCTTCACTAATGCCTTTTAATAGAGGGAAATTCCATTATCTTCATTTAATGAGATACAAAATTAAATTATTTGCTTACATGAGACAGTTAACATGAGCAGGGAGTTGCTTTGGACTGCCAAATCCATGTCAAGACATTCTGGATCTTGATATCTCACGTGGACTAGTGCCCTGCATTTCCTATTTCTCGTGCAACCGGCACACACTTTGGTATATGGCACGCACTATTTGCATTGTGGTGACCTGATTTTGTCTCTTGGATACAAAGCTTTAGGGACAGAAAATCACCTTCCCTTGTGCAGACAGAGGTTCAATACATCTGGCAGAGAGCACAGACACTTCTGCAGTCGCTGTCTGGATCTGGCAATGCTGTGTCATGCAATCCACGGCTCCCCGTGCCGGGGGCCGAAAGCTCAGCACTTGGCTCTGCTTTTGGGAAATGAATGTGACCAGAGGCCTGTGATAATTACAAGAAATTCCATTTTATTTGTGCTATCCCATCACACTGTTACTTGCCTCAATTTCCAGGGCTGGCATCAGGAGAGTAGACATTAATCTTGAACAATTGCATTTGCAGACGTGACAGATCCAGTTGGTGATGGAATAAATGGGAAGATGATTACTTTTACTGAGCTACTAGGACGTGTCTTTTTTTTTTTTTTCCCCTCTCACAAACTGTCTCACTGTTGCTTTCCTAATGTAGTTGCATTACCAATGCCAGCCAAAGATATCTCGTTATATTACCTGAAGCCATTAGAAGTTCCTGTCTGTAGGTGTCTGGTATTTTTCTGCCTATTTAATCATCACTGAAAATATTTAAACTCCAGTTAGTTTGTCTTTTTAAGAAGGAAGTTTACATGCTTCAGGTTTTATAATTTATGCCTTTCCATTTCCTATGTAAATCTATATTTTTAAATAATAAGAAAGATTAACAATTTCTTTGGTACCCCTTATACAGTAGTTAATCACTTCTTTCACCTTCTTTCTACCCTTCAGTGTTACTTTTTTTTTCATTTTAAGATACGCAGCAGAAATCCATTCCTTTGGTGAGGATTTTAAAATAACTGTTTATTTAGTATATAATTTATATTTCACCACACTCCTTAAGTATAGAACAAATTATTAGTGATTTCATGATGAGGAAATAATGAGAAATGCTCACTAAAATGCTGCATTCAACAATGAATTTTGCAATTTGCAAAATGCCTAGGAGCAATGTGCTGGCTACAAAACAAGTCTGATTAAAATTATTGGGTTTGCCCTTTCTGTTGTCTTGGCTGTGACTGACAAACATCTAGTGTCATAAGATTTAGCTCATTTTAGAGCTAAATAAACTTGATCTCGCTTAGTTATGCTTGTCTGGCCCTGTTTCACAATGTTCAGCTTCCAGTAAAAAGACTAATCACTTTTTGAGTTCTCACTAGTCAAATTATAGTGGATAGAAAGACATCCTTTATATGCATATATATGAGAGCTTTTGTAGTTATACATTATTTTTTTCTGATGTGGCCTTGATGATGATAAGTTTGCAATAAATCTTAGACTTGCAGTTGTTGCAGGTCCTAATGTCTTTTACTGTTAAGGCAGGAAAGATAGAAAATGACTCCTTGGAGAAATTTAAATTTTATTCAGCCTATACATTTCCACTCTAAGACAGAAAAAAAATGCAATATAGACTGTTGTTAAAGTCCTGCTTTAAACTACTAAGAATACATGATAGACTGGAAGAAATACCCGATATATTTTTCTTCATGTGCTGATTGAAAAACAAAGCAGACCTTCCAGATTTTCTTCCACTTGACTTTAATGCTGAGTTTTCTTATTGAAATGGGAAAACCTAATTCAACTTTAGAAAACGGGAAAGAAGCCAAGATATAAATATGTCTTGAATAATTGCGAACTAACTTATTGAAAAACTTCCACTCTTGAAACTTATTGGAAGAACTCTGTAATATGGAATATAGATTTGACAACAGGAAAAAAAAATGGGATCATGAGAGCAACAAATCTGTTTGTCATCTGCACAGGAATACTTAGTCATTTGACTAATACAATCAGGGAGTGCAATGATACAGACATAGAAAAATGCAGGGCTGAGGATAAAGTCCTGTGGGACATCAGCTGTAAGTGGAAAAGGACGCGATTAAGGATGGCTGTATTAAATAACAGCTGAATGCTCTAACAAAAATAACATTAGCCAGCACTTCGTGTTGGCTTTAGCGACACAGTGAATCAGCAGTGGTGATTGTGAGCATCCAAAACAGAAGACTGGCAGCATTTCATTAGGGCAAACTGAGACCCACACGTACCTCGAGCCTTTCAGGGGATTAAACAGACGACACTACTGAGTGGATGTCTGCAGTAAACAGCCGTAAACCCACTCTGGCAATGGGGAAAGCGAGTTCTAACTCCTGGTGATGTTTGCAACACAATAAGCACTCTGGGAATAAGGTAGTTGAGCAGATCTTTGCCAGAACATCATCATGATAATGACAAAAAGGGCGTGCAAAGACACCTGGAAGTGCTGCAGGTGAAGCCTTTAAAAGTGGGGAAAGGAGCCTTACCGGAAGAGTAGCCCTGAAGGTTTTTGTTTTGGTGACCCTGTAGAAAACTAGATAGATGGTTTATCCCTTCAGATATGATATGATATGATATTGATGATTTAAAATTTATTTTAAATTTCTTTGAATAATTTGAAAGTTAGGAAAATACAGGAAGATGTGGGAGATACAGTTCTAGCAATCCCAAGCTGAATATTCAGCAGTCCGTTGTTCTGCCTCTTTTGTTTGCCACACAACAGGAATCAGCTGGTCCTGTTTTCCCTACTTCATTTACTTTGCATTAGTCTTTATTACAATTACCTCAATTTCCTACCTTGGGGTGATTTTTAAGCCTCTTAAAGATTTTTAATGGTCTGATTCCTCAGCATCTGATATCACTTCATGAGCAGCACAACCTTCCAACATATTTTTTGTTCAAATATACAAAGGTCATATTCTTTTCTCTGAGCTTATTTGATGGATTTTATTTGCAATCTGTGCAGTCATATGAGCCTGAGCTGGAAACAACCAATTAGATCAGACTGTCCCTCCTCTTGCCAATGTGGAATATAGTCCCCCAGACAGGGGACACATGCTTGATTTTAGCCAAAAAGCTGAGAAGAAGCCTCCTGATCTTCGCCCACTGAAATTTAAACTCTCATCTGCTATTAATCTCTTTTCAGCAAATGATTACCAGAACATCTGCTCATGCCCAGTAAATTTTTACTTCCTTCTCTTAAAGCTGACTTCCCCAGTGCGCTGATGAAAGGGTCGTTCTGCAGCTCATTCTGCTCTTTAAAACAGCTCTGGTCCACTGAAGAAATGTTAGCTGATTTCCTTCGAACTTTCTTTTTTTAAAAACAAAACACTAGGAAACATTCAGCAAAGGCATATTTGGGGTTTACGTGAAGTTGCAAGGGTTTAGACACTTTGGAAAGGTTAAAAACTCACTGTAAAATGTTGATGCCAATGGGATATGATACAGCTTTGGAAGTTGACATAAATTGTATGCAAAACAAACAAAAAAGTCACTGAGGGGAGAGAGTTTCCTGAGGTAAAAGTGCTAAATACTCTTTTAGATTTAGACATCTATTTACACTTTTATTCTGCTGAAAACTCATCTTAATTCAAAGCTTTTGAGAAGGAGAACTTTCTTGGAGTCAATTCCCAACAGAAGATACTGCATTTCCATGGATATGGCCTATTTTCCCAGCTTTGTAGAGTTATGCTGCCTGTTGATTAAGCTTTATCTGTTAACAATCTCTCTCTAGCCACATACAACTATTTGTATATGTAGTGTGCACATATGGGGCACCCCCGTTTTGTTTTTAAGCCCAACATGTGACCCAGTTTTGTTTCTCATCAAGTTGGATGCCCTGCTTCAGTTTTCTTGTTTCACTTCTTCATTTCAGGGCATATGAGGGATTGCAAATAGAGGTTCTTGGTTTCCCTGAAGGCAGGGGACTGTTCAGGTCCTTCCACACGTATGGTTGGGAAAAGGCAAAGAGACAGTATGCCCCAGCATGCACACAGATACACAAATATCATTAATCTTGGCATTAATCAAACCTTTGAATCACGGAATCATTAAGGTTGGAAAACACCTCCAAGATCATCCAGTCCAACCTGTGCCCGATGCCCACCTTGTCACCCAGGCCAGAGCCCTGAGTGTCACATCCAGTTGTTCCTTGGACACCTCCAGGGATGGGGACTCCACCACCTCCCTGGGCAGCCCCTTCTAATGCCTGGCACCCTTTCTGTGAAGAAATCCTTCCTGAAAGTCTACTCGTGCCCACTTCCATGTCCTTCCCAAAAGGATATGGTCTGTCAGTCTGCATTCAGAGGAGCAGTGACAGAGCTGAGTTCCAAGGAGGGCTTTGAAAGCCAAGAGGGCAGTAGCTGTTTGGATTTTTTGTCAAGGAAATTCTCTCGAAGGTGAGGTGCAATGTGATAACTGGTGATTGCCTTAACACTTCTCTGATGTTCTCTTTCTAATCTCCCTCCCAGCTTCTCTTCCCTACGTTTCCACAGCGAGCATTCATCTCCATGATTTAGCGACACATTTGTGTGCATTGAGGAAAAATCTGTCTCAACCTGCCTCATTTGATGGTTGTGCTTTTGCCAGGGGTGCTGCTTTATGCCCTCAGAGGGCCATTGTGTAGGTCAGATGTGCTGCCAGGACATCACTCTCCCAACAGCCCAGCTTGCAGCAAACTGGCTGTGCAGAAGTCCTGCTGTGCAGTCTTGTGCTTCTGCACAGCATAGCCAGTTATTTATGTCAACATGAGGCTCATTTCTCTCTTCAGAAGTTAAATTTTCATGTTTTAGGGTTGTTACTTCAGATACAGATGTTTAGGGCAACAAGTGTTGGGCCTGATCCCCTGCAAGGAACTACTAATCTGAAGAAGTATCTGGGAAATAGTTGGGCAAAACTGAAAACAGGAGACTAAAGCAAAGCCCAGCGAGCTCAGGAGAAATGTTTTTCCTTGTTGGTTCAGAGGGGCACAAAAGCCCACTAATGAAGTCAGGTAACTTACAAAATATCAACATACAAAAAAGTTGTAGCTTGGGGGTTTCCTGCTCATCATGATTCCAAAATCTGGACCTACAGCCTTCTGCCATGGTGCACACGCAGCTACACTGCAGGCAGTAGATTTATGGATTTTAGAGCATTAGAAGGTTCATCTTTTAAAGAAAATACCACGTTGGAGCCCAGTTGTAGCAGGAGTTGGTTGCTCACTCTGATTGCCTACTATTGGATGATTTAGTTCGAGCTGACATCTTGGAACATTAGTACCACGTTCTGCTCAATAATATTTAAATCCATTGTTCTCACTTTGTTTTATGTTTCAGAATAAGAGCCAAGGACTGAGTTTCGTCCGTATACACGCACCTTGGCAAGTACTTAGTCGAGAAGCAGAACTCCTTAAAATAAAAATGCCCACTAAAAAGGTAAGTATCTCCCATTTCCTATCAACAAGTTGTATGACTGGAGGAGGAGGGATCAGAATGGTCATTAAATGTATAGAAACCCATGGCAGTACTTTATTTCCAAAATCAGAGCACATGAGCTGCCAGGCTTATTGCTTCACATTATGAAATATTTTGAGATGATTTACTGTTCGGAGTCGTATTTAAGATGGGATTTCCAAAGGGGTTTTCAAAGGCAGCTGGCTGATGGTCTTCATCCAGCAGAGTGATGACAGAGCTGGGTTTTAAGGAGGGCTTTGAAACTTGAGAAGGCAGTGGCTGTTTGGATTTTTGCCAAGGACGTTTCCTCAAAGGTGAAGTGAAGCATGGAAGACAGTGTGATAGCTGGGACATTGCCTTAAGGCTTCTCTAAAGTCCAAGGATGCCCAGAGAGTCTGTTTTGGTGGAGTTAATGAGCTGGTGAATTCAGGCCTGCCTATTGTCATTAAAGCTTCAGCTCATTATCTTCTTCACAGTCTGTTTTCGGGAGAGTTGCTGACAAATGCTGTAAATTCTGAGTAGCAGATCCCCAAATCTGTGGCCCTGAAATGATGTCACGTGTTGGCCAACAACTCCACTGAAGTCAGAGGAACTGCCTTGTGCTTTCAGTTAGTGGGATCATCAGTGGCACTAATGAACACTAATTTCTTTGCATTGTTGTTAGAATTAAAGGACAGAGCAATTTTTATTTTCTTCCACAGAGCTGTTTGGTTTTTGTTTGTTTGAGGGTATTTTTTCATATTGATTGTTTTCACCCAGCTAGAGCTTCAGTGTTGTTCACATTTCAGGCTGTTGCAATCTGTCATTATTGGAAAATTGGCCTAATCAATCTTGCATACTCTTACTGTATTGGGTTTGTATCCCTGGGGGAAAAAAGTCTGGATATTTCTCTCCAATCTTTGAAAATGAGTGAGTTTTGAATGGCGACATTATCTCTAGAACTTTCTAGAAATGGACTTACATATTTAACTCTCTCTTTGATTCCTTCCCAGCTTCATTCCTTTTGTGCATTTTCAGTGCCTTCTCATTTCTCTCACCTCCTGCCCTCGGGACTTTTCCCCTCTTAGCTTTTTGCAGATGCAGTAAAGCAAATTTTACGTTATTTTGTTGCTGAATTTTGCCATAATGCTGGTCTGAGTTAAAGTGTGTCCAGGGGCTGACAATCTCCAGTGCCCTCCCTAGTCATTCACAAATGGTTCTGTATCCCCTTCTCTCCTCTGATATGGAGAAAAAAATCATCTTTTATCTCGAATGGAGAAATGGCAGCACTATCAGAGCATTACCAGAAAGCGAGCTTGACAAGAAAACTATGTTCATGTCTTATGGTTTTGGGGGGTTTGTGGGTTTGTTTGTTTGTTTGTGGTTTTTTGGTTTGATTTGTGCTGTGGGTTTTTTTAGTTGGTTGGGTTTTTTTTTTTTTTTTTTTTTTTTTTTTTTTTTTTTTTAATTAAATAAATTTTGAAAAAAAAAAAATTTTAAGGGAACAAAAAAAATATTTGAAAAATCCGGAATCTTGTATTTTGGGGATTTGGCAACACAAAATGAAAAATTCAGCCAATAACCGCTCAAAAACACCCCCCAAAATGTTGTTCTCGAGGCACATTGGGTAGCTCATGTGATGTTATTTTATTTATACAGAATCCCATGGAACTATAAAAAAAAAACATTTTCAGTGGAAATTATTTATCCAGCTCTAAACAAAATGAATTGGTTACAATTATTATTATTTTTTTTTTAATTTTTCAGTCTGAAATCATCTTTCAGAACAAATGACATGCTGGGAAGAGGTACCTTGTGAGGACTTTTTACTATATACAAACTTCTGGATATGATAATATGCTTATTTTTAGTGAGTGAGACTGGAGCACACTCAAATATGAGTACGGGGAACAAACAGTACGAGAAACAAACGGGGCCAACTGGGGACGTTGCCTTGTTCCCAGAGCTGTGATGTCTCTGGGATTACTGAGTCCTGGTGGAATGAGTCCCACCACTGGCGTGCTGGGATGGAGGGCTAAAGGCTGGTCAGGAGGGATGGAGAGGTGGAGTTGCACTGTATGGAAGGGAAAAGTTGCATTTAGGGGTTATAAGGCTGAGAACTTCTGGGTGAGGATTAGGAGGATGGAGAACAAAGCAGATGTCACCGTGTATTCCTTACCCTGCCAGGGTGATAGGGCTGGTGGATTATTCTAAAGGCAACTAGGAGAAATTAAATTTCACATTCCCAGATGTTCAGTGGGGAAACCACACTGCTGTGATACACAAGCCTGACCAGTTCCTGAAGGGTGTTGAAGATAGTGTCTTGTCACAAGGATTCAGCGAGCCAGCTAGGAAAGGTCCCCTCCTGGGCTTGATATTTGTAAATAGAGAAGGACCTGTGGGATGTGTGATGACAGGAGACTGTCTTGGCTACAGCGATCACAAGATGGTTCAGTTTACAATGTTCAGTCTAGTGGGCAAAAAAGACAGCAGAGTTGTTACTCTAGATCTCAGGAGAACAAAATTAAAGCCACTCAGGGAGCTAGTTAGCAGTGCTCCTTGGGAGTCTGCTTTTGGGGGATTAGGGGTCCATGACTGCTGGTCAGCTTAAAGACCATGTTTTAAAAGTGTAGGAGCTTGTAATTCCAGCTTAAGTCAAGCTAGTGGGGCAGAAGAGCAGCTTGGCTCAATAGGGAACTCCTCACGGAGCTCAAGAAGAAAAAGGAATTTTCCATCTCTAGAAACAAGGCCAGGCCTCACAGGAAGGTTACAGGGCTGTGATTCACATATTCATGAGGAAAACACAAAAGGCCAAAGCTCACCTAGAGTTAAAACTGGCTGGTGTTGTGTCATCCAACAAAAAGGCTTTTAAAAATGTGTTAATAGCAGGAGGAGGTCTAAGGAAAATATAGGACCAATACTTGTTGAAGATGTTCACTGGACAAATGGGGATGAAGGATATATATTATTAATATTTAATATTAATGGTAGCTTTTGGGCTGCCTGGTCCTCTGAGCAAGGGGACCACAGCTGTGGCAACAGAGACTTTCCATTTGTGGACACTGGGTCCTTAAAGGACTATCTGTATCAACTGAGTATTCATAAGTCCATGGGGCCTTGTGAATTCATCCCAGAGCACTGAAGGACTTAGCAGGACCCCTTTCAACCATCTCTCTTGGGAGTCTGGGGAGGTGCTCACTGACTGGAAACTCACCAGTGCTATCACAGTGTACAGGAGGGAAGACCCAGGAAGTTACAAACCTGTTATTCTATCCTCAGGGCTTGGAATAATTGTGGGGAAGGTCATACCAGGTGGAACATAAAGGACAATGCATTGATCAGGCACAGACAGTGTGGTTTCACAGAGGGAAAGTCCTGCCTAACTACTTTTATATCCTTCTGTTATAGGATTTCCTGCCTGGTGGATGATGAGAAGGCAGTAGATGTAATTTTTTTTTTCTGGATTTTAGTAAAGCTTGTGATATTGTCCCTTCTGGACAGGTTTAACTAAGAGATAAGCAGTACATGAAGTGCTGGGTGAAGAGCTGGTTGAAGGGCAGGGCTTGAAGTGTTGCAGTGAGTGGATCTGCATTTGGCTGGTCACCTCAGGGCTCAATTGCGGGGCCAGATCTGTTCAATATCTTTATCAATGATCTGAATGCAAGAGTTGAAGGCACTCTTGACAAGTTTACTGATGATGCAAGGTGCTGTTGACCCCCTTCGTGGGACAAGAAGCCTTGGAGAGGGATGTAGATAGATTGGAGTATTGGACAACAATCAATAGTGTGAAATTCAACAAGAAAGGCTGGTTTCTGACAGGCACAACAACAAATTGGGAGAGAAGTGGCTGGAGAGCAGCTCTGCAGAGAGGCATCTGGGGGTGCAGGAGCATTGTGAGCCAGCAGTGAGTGCCCTGGCAGCCCAGAGGGCCAAGCCCATCCTGGGGGCATCAAAGCCAGCCTGCCCAGCCAGGCAGAGAGGGGCTCATCCTGCTGTACCCAGTGCTGGGGCAGGAGCCCCTGGAGCGCTGGGGGCACTTCTGGGCCCCAGGATTTCAGGAGGATGTGAAGGTTCTTGGAGGCATCCAGCCTTCAAGCTGGTGGAAAGGCTGGAAGGAGTGTCCTGTGAGGAGGACATAAACTCATGTTTGGTGAGATTGTCTGTGTGTCAGGAAAAAACACCTTCACATATCTGAGAAGCTCCCAAGCCCTTCACATCAACCTGGACTGGCAAAAGCTGCATCCTTGCACTTAGAGCTGTTCCACAGCCCTGAGCCTGGCACCCCCCCTTCTGATGGCACGTGTTCAAGTGCTGTCACACCATATGACAATTATCTCCCACCAATTATTTCTTCTGCTGGGACAGTATGATTTGTAGCAGGTAAAGGCCCTTCCTGCTGTATTTGCTCTCTTTAGTTCCAGTTACCAAGGCAAAACAATCACTCTGCCTTTCTGTCATCTCTCGGCAGCTCCTAGTTCAGTTAGATTTCTTTTGCATGAAATAGAACAAAATCATCTTTGGCTGAAAAATATTAGGTTAAGATTAGATATCAGGAAGAAATTCTTCCCTGCCCTAAAAAGTCGTGGCTGCCCCATCCCTGGAAGTGTCCAAGGCCAGGTTGGATGGAGCTCTGAGCAACCTGGGCTAGTGAAAGGTGTCCCCATCCATGGCATGGGGTTGGAACGAGATCTTCTTTCAGGTCCCTTCCAATCCTATGATTTTATAGTTCTGTGATTTGTCTTGTATTAACCATTCTGCACTGAGTTTTCTTCTGAAAGCAGCTTGTGAAGGACAAGAACATGTTGGAAATGCATCCCATATGGATTCAGGTGCTTGCTGTTACATGGGAATATGTCTTCAGAGAAGACACGTATTTTAATTACAGATTTAAACATGTGTGTATAGCAAAGCCTTTTTTTTTCTTCTTCTTTTTAGTGGTAGACTAAAGACTTCTTTTTAGTTTTCTTTTTGGAAGGGATCTGCTAATGTGCAATTTTATTTACTCAGATGTATGAAATCACAGAAGAAGGGAGAATACTCAAAACGTTAAATGAAATATGGTGCAAATTGACCGAACCTCTGCAGCCCCAGGTGCCACAACAAGAAAATACTAAGATGAAAAACTTGTCCTACCCATTCTCCAGGGAGAAAATACATTTGTGAGTACTTTGAAATGTGATGAACAGTGAAGAAAGCTATAATTTATCATTTTAGTGTTATCATTTTCTCTACCCAGATTTTGTCAAAATTCAGAAATTCTTTGAGTGTCTCTGGAAATCCTGAGGAAATACCCAAGCTGTCAGATTTTCAGTGCATTAACAGAAACCTAAGCTGCAGAGACTTCTTCTGCTGGCTAAAACATGGAAAGCAGTGTGCCAAATAAAATAAGTATGTGTTCAGCTTGAAATGTAAAAATCCTACCACTAAATTCCCGATTATTTTGTTCAGGACATTACTGCCTGTTTTGTAGAAAAAAAGAACTAGTAAAAATCCAATAATATTTTACCTCTTGCTAGATTTATTATAGTAATTAAAGTTTGGCTAATAATATGCAGATAAGGAATTCTTGACACCTGCCCTTTCACTCAGAATAATATTTCTGCATCCAGTTTGACATTAAACACTCTTTTTTTTACCCCATGGGTGTCTCCTTGTATTTATGTTTGATAAATAAAATTGAGTAATAAATACAAGGACCGACTATATCATTTATTGCCCTCTGACAACTTTAATTAATTCTGACTACAAGTCAAATTGATGGAGGAGTATAAACTGAGAAGCTAATTTCACATATGATGATTTTAAGGTTTAAGGGAAGGCATCATTCCAGAGGAATGGTTATTTGAAAGTGAAATGCTGACTGTTTGGTCGCCTGGAAAAGCGTAATGAACATATACATTAGTCTGGTTGAAACCTAATAACATCCCCTCAGAATGTTGTAGTGTTGAGGGGATGTTATAAGAAAAATATTAAAAGGTCATATTGTGTAAACAATAGGTTATTATTTTATATTACTTCATAATTTTGCATTTTTATGCCCAGCATCCCTGCAATCCAGGCAGAACTCAGAATGTCTGGATCTTAAATAGCACCGTATTGCTGTACTATGTCATCTATATTTCCTTTAAACATCTGTTTTTCTTACTAGCTGTGGTTTCTAAATGAATTCTAAATTGGAAGTATATATATTATCTTAATTATCACTCCCATGTCTTAAAACAGACCTGATTTTTTCTTTTCTGTCAATGTTTCAGGTATAACATCAAAGACAAAGACACTTTTTTCGACAATGCCACCCGCAGCCGGATAGTAAGTTCACAAAAGTCACAGATGATTGTCTTCTTCTGCTGGGTGGGATTTGCTTTAGCGGTGAATGTTGGTGCATACTTTCCTAATTTCATCGATTTATTTCTCTGTTCTTGTAAAAGACTTAGCAGTCAGAGATCTGTAAGGAATCCCTTGCTGGAGCTGCGCAGTGATCCAGGAGTAGAAGATGCTGTGCAGGGAAACTACTGACTCTTCTCCATCTCTCAAAGCTGTTTTAAGCCCTGTCCCTAATTTTTAACCAGGTTTTGTTCCATAAAACCCTTACCCTTCATATAGTTTTATAAGGATGTGACACAGCAGCCCACCAACGTTAGGTAGCAGATAATCTACTAGCAAAACTTGCTAAATGGCCCAAATATATGTGAAAATGAACACTACAGAAGCCACCTGTCTTAAAGCTTTGGTTTATTTGTAGCTCCGTGATGGAACTCGTGGTGAAAGAGGATTTGTGTGTTATCCCACTGTTCTTTTCCACAGGTGAGGGAAATTTTGAAGCGCACGCCTACAAAGGCCAGGAACAGCATGGGTAAGATGGAGGGAAGGGGGTTGTTTGTGCTCTGCTGAAAGGAATTGCCAGGGTATCTCACAGAGTATTGATTTCTCTAGCAGAACACAGAAGTATGCTGGCATATTTTCACAAAAAAAAAAATAAAAGATAGAGGTTGAAACGAATGCTTTTTCTGAGACATAAAATCAGACTTTCTGGACCATGGTTTGGATAGGACATGGTAATGGGAGCTTGCTTTTCATTTCTACAGGTGCAGGATCTGGCACATAACTCACATTTCATGAATTGTTATAAAATTGGATTTGACTATTCTATGATCTGCTTTTACAAATTCAGATGTCCACTGCAATATATTGTATTATTTCTTGCAGGAGCATATTTTTCTTGCCATTTCAATAGAATAATACATCTTTCCAGGTTATTTTTTATTGCTGCAGCCTTAAAAATTATCTCCATGAGCTGCCTAGTGAAATATATGACTTAAATATGACCATTTTGAAGGGACTTTTGGGATAACTCTGAAATATTTGGAGCTATTTTTTTCTTGAGGTTCACAGTATATATATAGGTGTGCTTATTCTCTTTTCTCTCATCCATTGTGAGATCATGACACATATTTCCCTAGTGGCAAAAATGTGTTGGTGCTCCTTGTCTGGCATGTTTCTGGAAGCCTTTCAGCAAGCTTGACCACTCATGGAGAGATCACGATGTCCAAGGATGATGTACCTGGCAAAGGATGTGCTGGAGCAAGATTCTGCACAGCCCTGGTGTGACTTTGTGCAGCAAAGCTGCAGTAACAGATGCCTTTGGTCCAGCAGCTGGAGTGGAAAATAGATTAATTTAGGTTTCCCTGAAACAGAGATACATTGCTTTTGAAATCGCATGAAAACCAACACAAAACCCCCCAAAACAAAATGCTTTCTCTTTTTCAACCAAAAATACTTGCCTTTTCCCAGTACAGAGTTTTAAATTTATGATTCGTGCCTGTGTAAGCAGATGTCTCTAAAACATCTTGAAACTTTAAAGGTCTTTGGAAGTCGTTGGGTAGAAAACTTGAGAGAAGCAATCTGTCCTACAAGGACATAGCAGGAAGGGAAGAAGCACTTTATCAGTGGGAATCTTTTTCTCTCTTTCTCCAGGTTTTCTCTCTTTTAATGGCTTGTTCTGGTTCATAATCTAATAAAGGCCATTATTAGAGATCAAAACACAAGTAGTGATTCTACAGGACTTTTTTTAATGCTAAGGTGAAAATACAGGCTGATGCACTTCCGGCTGAGGTCAGCTCAAGATCCCGTTTGATCTGAAGTAAATATTTTATCATTGGCATCCTTTCCATCTTTCTGATCTGCAGCCAAACCATGACTATGCATCACGTTCAACCTAAATTCACTAGTTGTTTTGGTCTTCTGAGAGCCTCTCCCAAAAGTACTATGTTTCATATGCCACTAAGGCTTTCCCATCTCTTTAGTCTTAAGTTTAAAACTGCTCATCAAGAGTGGCTTTAAACATAATTGGTTATTTTTTTTTAATTTTTTTTTTTTTTTAAGAGTTCTTTGGTTATTTTGCACAAGAGGCAGGGCAGGGATGTTGAAGTGCTTATAGCAGACTTTGGTTGCCATAAACATGTTTCATAATATAATACAAAGGAAATAACACTTCAAACACATTTGCTTATGGATGTTTTTTTACATCTGTGCAAGGCTGACTCTGATTCCACTTCTATGATATTATACAAGGAAGGCTTAGATTCTTCTGGCTCTGAATTGTTGTAAACTTCCAAACATTGAGTGCTCTCAGGAGAAGGCTTGACACTATCAAAGCATGATTTCCTCATTCTATTAATGCATGTAGTTGTTGTATTTGTCTTCATAAAAGGAAGATATTTATTGGTACTGGCTATCCAGCATCTCTGTCCAGAGACATTTTCCCAAATATTTTAGAATTACAGTTGTGTAATTTTACCATGGAATTTTTTTCATTGCTAAAAACAATCCCGTTGGTTATTTTTTTTTATTATTATTTATTTTTATTTCCTGGGCATTGAAAGAGGTCTGGAATAAACTACTAATATTAACTTTGTCATTTTATGGAACAACAGTTCTCACCTGGAGAGACTGAGTACAGAAGGGCTTTCAGAGCCGCAGGTCTTGAGAGCCAGTAGGGATTTTGTGTCTGTAGGTGCTGTGGTTGTTGCTGGGCATTCCATTGCTAAAGCCCTTGCAGAGTGTGGTCACTGTAACAGTCCCATGTCCCTGGGTTTTCCTGTACCTTTCACCAGCCTTCCTGTTTACAGCCTTTAGGACTCAGCAGGTTTTGCCCTGGTGCATCCAGCTTTGCAGCATAACTGTGCCTTTGAGGAGCACAAACAGATTTAACTCCTGCAGACAGGAGCTGTTCCAAAGGCAGAGTGATGGTCTCACGTATTGATGTGAGGAAGGCTAGAAACCCCTCATTTTCACTAAAAATGAGACAAGGTCTAATATTAGTGAATAGAGATTAAGGGTTTTGTCAATCACTCTTAGTTGTTTGTAACTGTTTCTTCAGTCAAACTAAAGAAGAGCAGGTTTATATTGGATATTAGGCAGAAATTCTTCCCTGTGAGGGTGGGCAGGCCCTGGCACAGGTTGGGCAGAGAAGCTGTGGCTGCCCCTGGATCCCTGGGAGTGTCCAAGGCCAGGTTGGATGGGGCTCTGAGTGACCTGGGCTAGTGGAAGGTGTCCCTGCCCATGGCAAGGAGTGGAATGAGATGATCTTTAAGGTCCCTTCCAACCCAAACTATTCTATGATTCTATAATCACAAACCTCTGTGAAAGTTGATGTTCTTTTGTATTGTTCGGGTGTGCCAGTGGGGATCCACTGTTCTGATCACTGCAAAGATTCAAGAAGGGCTTCCAAGATGCTTTCCACCTCATGGCTCTTTGCTGTCAGGGTGAGAAAGTGCTCAAAGCAGCCTTTGCACAGCACTAAGGAATAAGCACTGTGAGGAAATGAGCCTTTCTGTAAGTAACGCCTTCCACAGCCAGGAACTTCTAGGTTGGTATGTGTTCATCTGCACCTGATTTTGCATCTTTTCGGTAATACAGCTCAGTCCCCTTTGCATGTCACAAAATAAGATCTGTAATAATGTTTTCTGTTTGTCTGTGCCTACCTGTTGACCATCTGATTTTTTATTTTTATTTTTTTTCATTTAGGTATTGGCACACTAATAGCCAACGATGTTTATGATGCAGCATACCCACTTCATGATGTACGTATATACTATTAAAAGTCTAGTTCTCTGCTGGTATCACAGAGTAGTGCATAGACATTAATGTTTGCTGTCTGTAGCAATGAAAATATATTCTGAGTGTGTGATTCTAATATGAAAACTCTTACATAAGTACATTCCAATTTGTGACCTAAAAGTAAAATCAACACTGTGGGAACAACTGAGTAATCTTTTATTGAGTTTTACCTGTTTTTACATAATTTGTTAAATTATTTCCTTTCTCTAGGGTGAATATGAAGGCCAAAATGATGACATGAATGAAAGAAAGGTAAAATACATTGCAAAATTTATTTCATATTAGATTTAATGTGATAAATAGGAATGAATGTTCTAAATGCTATTGCAAAGCACTAGCCAGTAGGTTCAAGCAGGTAGATGTTTTTTCAAATTCATATAATTTTTGCATTATATATTTTCCTGTATTTCTGCATATAATTTTTTTTTTTGCAAGGTTTTTATAAAATCCTCTTATGAAGTACGTGAGTAAATTTAATTTGACATTTATGTCTTGAAGTGTGTCAAGTTTCTCTCCATATACATAGACAAAACTTTTCAACCTGTCAGGAAGCAAAAGTTGTTAAATAACTCATATATATTAATTTTCTTGTCCTAACCAAATTGTACTAGAGAACAGTGGGTACCGGAATAAAACACAGTTGTATTTTTCATTTGATTGTGCATTCAATTAAATTGCATGCAATTTCTAAAAACCTGCTCCCAATTATTTTATAAATAAAGTTTCTAACTCTCAAAAGACATTTGAAAATAGATCACCCACCAACTGTCTGCACGAGAGAAACTGTGAATTCAGCCTGTGTTTAATACATGTGCTCACTGTTAGAAATGGGGAAAAACACTTAACTACTTTAAGCTGTTAAGATCCATTCCATATTGTTCTCTAATATTTGCTCATTTTATTTTCCTTGATATGCTAACAACAGAATGGGAAATGAAGAGGGAAAATAGTAGGGAGAGGAAGGGGAGGAGGAAAGAATGAAGGAAAAGGAAACGTTTGAAAGTCTACAATATTTACTATACTAGAAATGAAATTGTACGGTTTTTTTTGTGACCCGTAAATGATTTCATAGATGTTTTTAACTCTGGCATCAGATGTTGGTAGGTGCCATCTGTTGCTTGAAGGAGAGTTAGGAAAATGCCATTAACTTGGCAAAGCAGAGTGTAGTTCTCAAGAGTTTAATTGCCACAAATGATAAGTGTTTGAACACTAGAAATGAGTTCACAGGTCATACAAATAAATTTGATTTCTCCAGTGCTGGGTCAGTAAAATTTGAAAACATAATCTGTATTTTTTGGTGAATAATGTTAATATGTGGCCACTAGATGTCTTCATGTACCATATACAACTTCATTCAGTGTATGAACCTTGGTAAGCAAAAGAGACAACATCAGAAAAACAAACTATAGGGAAGTTTTTCTTTTTGTGCCTGTTGTTTTGAGCTTCTTGTTTGTGATGAAATTGTCTGCTCTGCACTTGGAGAATTTTCCCTGAGCAAGTGACAGAGGTACAGCAGTGGACTCTGAAGGGCAGATTACTGACTGAGAAGGAAAGCAAAATTTTTAGAGGAGAAAAATAAATGCACATTAGTCAACGAAGGAAGGCTGGGTACTGTGAAATAGTGGGAGCAGAGGGCCTAAAAGAACTGGTGTCTGGAAAAATACCCTACTAGTTGCATTTTGTGCTGCCTTCTTTTTATTCTGCCTATTAGGCTCAGTTATGAAGTGTTAAGTATTAAAAACATAAAAGCTTCTTTCCAGAAATACTTCATTGATTATTCACATATGTCCCTGCTGCCCAGCCATTGAATCTTCTGTAGTATTCCTATGCATAACATCATCTGTTTTCTATCTGAATCTAATAGTCTCAGTGTTTAATTTCCTGAAAAACCCTGGTCAGGTTTAAAGGAAAGAAGGGCATTTTTGAGCCTTTTTTTTTTTTTTTTCCTTTCCCTTCTGCCCCTTTCTATTTTGCCCAGTTTAACTTATCTGTATCTTCTATTTCAATTTTCTGTTGTGTAAGTCCCAAAAATGGAGTCCATCTGGGGTACTTATGCCATTAAGGCAGCACAAGTAATGAAGGTTTATGTACCAGTTCATAAAATAAAAGGTTAATCCTTATCAACTGTATTTAGGATTTCCCCAGAGAAAATGCACGGTGAAACAACAGTTTTGTCACATCCTCTGAGAACTGGAAATCTGCAGTCAATGGATAAGAGGGTTCCAGTCTTTCCTAAGAGTGCTGATTGAAGTAAAGGAATTTCCCAGTTCCAGTGTGATTTCTGCTCTAGAAAAAAGTCTTTTTAGGGAAGCTGTTGCACAGCAGCCTAGTCATAACTCACCATGAGAATAAACACTGGCTTGGTCTTGAAGCTTCCAGCCCACTGGCAAATTGTAACCCTTCACTGATATCCGTATATTTGACATTAAGAAACCCATGAGGGCTTTGTTACTTACCTGGGAATTACACTGGTGTCATATACTGCAGCAACATCCCCTGAATATTAGAAGCAGATTAGAAAATGTTATTATAAACTTACAGAGAGTACAATTCTTAAACGAAGCTGATCAAAATGCAATAAACTATATTACAAAACTTGTCCTAGAATTCCATTGAATTTAATAAATGCCATGAAAGGAAGCACATTCCAACTTCC
Organism: Margarornis squamiger; assembly: GCA_035222235.1. Classification (NCBI taxonomy): domain Eukaryota; kingdom Metazoa; phylum Chordata; class Aves; order Passeriformes; family Furnariidae; genus Margarornis; species Margarornis squamiger. The sequence continues at coordinate 55,117,976 of JAWWTY010000037.1, forward strand.
AGATTAAGCTCAATCTCATAAAATCAGTGTTGAGACTCAGGTTTAGTGTGGGCAACACACAAGTGGAACATTTTCATGCCACAGATTCACTTTCACTGCTCTGGCTCTTGGAATCAGAATAACCAATGTGATTCTGTAGTCTGACATAATGTCACAGGAGCCTGTTCCTAAAGAGACAGCAATTGGAGAAAGATCTTTCTTTTTACTCTTCAAAATTCTATTCTGTAGATGTGTTCAAAACAACTTTTGGGTAGTTTTAAGAATTTAATAGCTTTAGTTTGCTTCTTTTGTATCTTTGAGTGAATGAATTTATCGGTTTGATTATTTAGGGAAATAAATAACATTTTGTAGGTAATGCTGTGGAATAAAGGCAAGGGGTGATTTTGAACAGGCAACAATGAGTATTCATATGAAAATATGTCAGCCCCTTCAACTGCTGATGAAAACAAAGAAAACCAAACAGAGTCTCATCATTTCTTTTCACAATTGCAAAGCCCTGCTCTGTAAGGGCAAAATTCTGAAATCCAAGACTCCACAATCCTTGGATCTCATTGCTGAATTCCCAGTTGTTTAACAGGTTTGCTCCCTGATCTGTGAATGGAAAATACTTCATCTTTTAATTTGAATGAGTACACAATGGCATAACTTTGTACATTTCAATTTTCCATATTCTGAGCAGTAATACTTCATCAGGAGGATGTTTGCAGAATCCAGCTCTTAACTGCTCCCTTGATATTTATTTAGTACTTATTTATTGAGTACTTTCACGTAACGTCTTCAGGAGGAGAGGCATTCTAAGTAGGAGGAAAATGTGACTGGCAAACCTCAAACTATGTCAGGATAACTCTGCAGTTGCACATCTGGAATTCCTCCACACTTATTTCAATTGTATTGTCTGCTCCATAGGGTGGCATAGCATTGCTGTCAAAATGGACTGACTGGTAATGCAACTGCTGATAATTACAGAAACTCTCTGTATTCTGTTCCTAACATCCTCTGCAGCTCCTGCTGGTGTGCATTTGTGTGCATATGTTGCTTTGTTTGTGTCTTAGTCCCCACCAAAGAAATGTCCAGAGTATTAACTTGAGTTACTTCACGTAAACTTCAATTTCCATGAGACAGGTGAGGGACAATCAGTGCTCAGAGCAAGGCAGGAAACCAGTCTGAGGTCACAGAACCACAGAATCATTTAGGTTGGGAAAGAAGATCTAAAATAGAGTCCAGACTGGGGTTGGACTCGGTGGGTCATCTCCAGGTCATCTCTTGGAATTGGCAGGTAGTCTGCACGGAAGCTCCTCCTCAAAACACAGTTTGATCACTACTCCAGTTTTACTATGAATGATGTGGAGACTTATTTTTGAGGAACTGACCTCACCTCTCATATGCTACTCTTTATCTGGACTGCCTCCACTTGTTTTTGGAAAAGAGGGACAAAAGGCTTGATGTCTTTCTTTTCAGATGATACAGATTTATATAAATAGGGATGTAGTTATTTTGGTTTCATTCATATTGATGCTGTCATTTTTTTACTTATTTTATGCACTCTGTTACTTCAATAAACAGTTTTCAATGGCCATTCTGTCTTAGACTATCTACAGTCCTTTCATAGCATAAAATTGTGAAAGGAATATGAACCCAAGTGGTTCCACAAAAATCTTACTCTTGCATGGGACTGTGGAAGGTGTCCCTGCCCATGGCAGGGGTGTTGAAACAAGATGATCTTTAAGGTCCCTTCCAACCCAGAATGTTCTGATTGCCCAGATTTTTCTCTCCTCTGAAGACAAAATATGGTGAACAGTCAGCTAACAAGAGACCACTATGATGTTTCCTCTGAGCTTCCTTTATTCTTCACTTAATTCTGGAAAGCTTCATTTATGAATCTCCCTTCTGGCTTATCAATTGTGGTTAATATACCACAGGTCTTGCAAGGTTTCCTTTAATCCCTGTTCCTGCTGGATTCCTCCCACTGTAGGAAGTTTACGTGGAATCTGTGCCTTCCTTTGAGCTCTCTGTAAGCTGTGGGTGAGTTTGGGTATCCAACAGCAAATGTGAACCTGTGTGAGAACAGCATGGGGAGAGAAGTGGCTTTTAAATGGGCCCTACTGGGTACAGCAGCCCCAGGAGCTGAGCAGGAGAGCAGAGTGGCTTTGGCACATTTATTACCTCTTGGTATGTTCTTACATGCCAGTTTGCCAGTTTTGAACTCTTACCTCTGTTCACTTCACGCTGGACATGGACACACCTATCCAGACATTAAATAAATTACACCATAGAAGAATTTCACTCTGTAAGGAGGATTATCTCCAGCATCTTTCTGAAGGCTTCCCCAAGCCTACAGCATCTTGTATTTTTTCCTTTTGAGCCCATTTAACATCACTGTGTAATAAATGTACTGGGGAAGGGGTAGGCACGTGGAGAAAGGTGTGTGCCCAACATCCTCACATTGCTGGCAGGGTTGGAGGCTTTATAAATGTCTGAAAAATGGACTTGTAAGTTTGCGTTGGAGAACGGAAAACTGCTTTTCTTTGGTGCACATATTTTTAACTCTTAGAAGATTGTTTGTAAAACCAGAAATGGTAACTTGTTCCAAGTTAATTTTCTGATTTTTTTTTATTATTATTTTTTAATTTATTTAGTTGCTGTATCGAGAATGGGCGAGATACGGAGTATTTTACAAGTTTCAGCCTATTCATCTCATAAGGTAATGTGGACTTGTGTAAAACACCAAGAGACCTGCTTCTTACCCGATGCAGATTAATTCATTTCCAGTTACTTCAGCAAATGAAATCTTGGATTGACCAGAACATTAAAAATAATGTTTTGACTGTTTCTCTCTGGCTCTGATGATGGTTTATTATAACAAAACCAACACTAAACAACTGTGTACCTCTGTTTTTTGTATAGTGCTTGTTTCTGAAAGAATATAATACTTCATTTGTTTGTTGTTGTTTCGTTTTGTTTTGTTTTAGTATTAATTCTTTCAAAAGAAAGGAATTTCCATTTACACTGATTAATTATTATTGGAGAGTATGGTCACCAAAGCTGGTGAATAATCAGAAGCTGGTGTTCACATCATGAATCAGTGTGAAAATATTTGACAGTTTGGAAATGGATTGATTTTTTTACTCCCGGTTTTACAAGTTTTAGCCATTTGAACACATCCATATGTGAAACCAGTGGTTTTCTTGTATATTTCTGATTTTCTTTCTTTACAAACATAGAACAAGTTGGCCTTAAAATTCGACAAAACAAACCTATGGTGCTATTTAAAGATTTCCCACAATATCTCTAAAAAAAAGCCAAAACAAAACTTTTTTTATATAATATACTATACCAATATAATAATACTATAATATTCTAATACTAGTAATAATATTATAGTACTATAAATATTGAGTAAAGTAAATAAAGTTTGGAGAAAACTGCTGACTTGAAATATTCTTGTATCTGTCTAGGAATAAGTGAACTGTAATATTAACAAATAGAAAAAGAGTTGACAAAAACCTGTTTTAGGATAGTTTGTAAACATAAGAAAGATGGCATTTGTTAGCATTTATCTTCTGAATAATCAAACTCCAACTGGGTTCTATTATACAATCTGTCCCTATGTGATTACCTGTAAAAACTGGTGTTGGTAATATGTAGAATCAGCAATGTGTTTGTTATATTTCGGGTTAAAGCTGAAATAATACATGGAGATCTTTCAAAGAGTTAAGCACTAATTTTTAATGTGAGAGGAATTGCTCTCTGTTGGGAGCAAGATGTTTTAGATTGGCAAGTGGTTGTGAGACCACCAAAAACCTGCTGAGGTTCTGCAAGGCTCTGAAATTCCTTCTTTTGCCTTAAAGTTTTTTGTGCAAGATTGATGTCCTTTTGGAATAGCAGTTATTTCAGGCCAGGCTACTGTATGGAATAGGTACACTCAGACCAAGATTACAGCACCTGCTGTGTTGTTGGTAAATATTACAAATATTACGTCCAACTGTGACTGGCTAGAGGAATTCTCATGTTTTACCAGACCAGCTGAATTAAAAATAGGGGTACATCTGCTTACACTCCATCTTCATTGGATTTCTCTGTCCCCATTATAATGTTTCACTATGCTGATATGATTTCATAGAAATTCTGTGGTTTGAACTTCTGTGAGAAAGAAAAAAAGGACCAGACATGTGCAATTGATTCTCTGTTCTCAGAGATGATTTTGCTTGCTTTTATCTTCCATACTTTGCTTGACTGCAAGTTTGGCTGTTACCACTAAAATCAATGTGGTTTTGATTTCCTGGGTAATGTTAGAGCTTTGGTGTGTATATACCTGAGGAGTGACCACCCCTCTCTTTCTGCGTCTGAAGGAGGTTTCTTCACTTCTGTACCGTGGGGCAGTTTGAGATCAGTCTTGATATGGATATTTATTCCCTTGGTAGACATCAGTCACACTTTGTGCCTTTTGATAATTTACTGTGATCTTTCTTTCTTAGATTACTTAGATTATACTCAACGTTTTTCTTCTGGTTATGGTAGGACTGTGTAACATAAATTTATATTCAGATTTTGATGGACAGAAGAGGCAGCATTTATTTTGATGCTCAAAGCCTGTTCTGACTGGTGTTTTCAAGTATGTTAACTCTGTTGAAGTATATTGCCTAAATAATGTTCACATCCCTCAATTAATTAGACTTTTTCAGTCTAGTTTTTAGTACACCTTGCAACAGTGTAAATATTTTAAGCTATTCCTCATTCACCTTTATTCAGTAGGAATGCAAATTGCAAATCATCCTTTAACTGAAGTGCCTAGGCTGGAAGACTAGATATGGCAGAGGAGGATAAATTATTCCTTTTCTTCTGGCCACACAATTGTTGCCACTTTCTAATTGATTGTACATCAAAGGCAGAAACCACATATTTATTATTCTCACCCTTCTACAGGGTGAGAATATCCTGAGGGAATTCAACTGCATAGTCAGTCTAAGTTTAAAGTTCTTAATAACAAAATGGAATAAAGGACCTTTAGGATATTCACTGACAATTCCATTCACCCCTGTTTCTTAAGCTGTAAAAAACTTCTGAGAGGGAAATCATGAATTATTTGCTAACAGATATCTTAGGCCAGAAGTGCTGGGGAGGGTTTACCTTGTCTCTCAGTCACCCTTGGACTGGAAATGCATGAGGGACATATTTATGAACAGAGAGTGGAAGGTGAAGTTCTAGAATGTGCAGAGCTCCAGAGGCTTGTCTGTTCTAACACACCTTTTTGTCATCCAGTTTTAAGTACTGAGCTTTACTAGAAGAGTTTCTTTAGTGTGCCTTTCTTGTAGGAATGCCCTTACCAACTGCAGCTCCTCTCAAGCCTTGCAATGTAATGTCAAAGGTGCTCTAATAACATCTGTAGTTCAGTGGTTTCCTTCTGTTTTGATGATTTTCTTTCCTCCAGTGAGGATGAGTTCAAACCCATTTTTTAGCAATTTCTACAGTGATACTACTGTTGATCCAGAGACAGGGGGAACACTTCAGAGGAGTTTTATAACCCTGAGTGAAAAAAGCAGGCTTCATGATATTTTTATACATGTTATAGGGTGTTAAAGTTTTAACAATGTGATTCTAGAACTAATAGCTTGTCCTTAGATCTACCTTCTGCTCAATGCAGGGCTGGCTTAAAAGCCAGGTGAAATTGCTCTTGAGTTTTGAAATCTCAAAGGGTGGAGATCACAGAACTTCTCTGGGCACCTTTTCCAGCACTACACTACTCCAGGGGGAGGAACTTTTTCCTCCTGTCCAGACCAAATATTCCTTGATATGACTTACAGCCATTGTTTTTTGTCTTTTAACAGTGCACCTTTAAGGAGTTATAGCAAGTCAAGAAAATACACTGCAAGAATAAGAAGTACAGTAGAATTCATAATAAATTATATTTCTGGTTGTAATGCAACCTTTATAATTTAGGAGCTCTAAATGACAGATGCAGGGAGTAATCCAAGGTTATTTCTATCACAAAGAGAGGGTTATCCTTCGGAGACAAAACCTTACTTAACTCCTGGGAAACTGGCAAGTTTTTTTCTTAATGGACATCTTAAAGAGCCTGCAGATGGAAACCCATGCGTGAACTGAAACTCCAGGTAGGGGACCATCATTGCAGAGAGGAGGCCCCCTTTGAAGTCTTGTTATTAATATAAGATTACCTCCCCCTAGGAAAATGAAGCAGAGCTAGATAATTTTTAATTGTGGTGGAGCTTATTTTAATACTAGTGCTTCTGTAAGGTCCCAGCTCATCTATCTCCTTACTCATGTTTTAATTTCCATTTCCCATTGCTAGGACTTCACCAAACTTCTTAATAACTAACAGGCTACATTATCTATAGCATGATTACTTTCAAAGCTCCAAGTGCTTGTTGCTGTAAAGCCTAAAACTGGGAAGACATGTAAAGATTAAGACTATGTATACAATAACTCTTTTTGCAGGAGTGGATAGAAAAGTGTGCTAACCAAAATACTATTTATACTGTATAGCACGTAAATCAAAACTTGGGAGTTTTTGTTACTCAAGCTGTCTACCTAATATATTCCCTCCTTCCTATCTTAGACTATGTTTTTCTTTGGTATGGAAAATTGTTTGGACTTGGCTTGTAATGAATTCTGACTGAGCAGTCACCAGTCCCCTCCTGCTCCTACACATGTTCCTGAAGCACAGCAGCCTGTACCTTGCTCTTCCTGGCGCTTTTTAAAGCAATGACAGACCTGTGATCCAAAGTTTGACTGTCTTGGCTCTGGACACTGTTGCCTTCACTGTCAGTGTCCTGGGGGCTGTGTGGTGCAGTGCTCAGTGTAAGCAGTCAGGCTCCCAAAGCGTTATTACTGCTTTGCCTTTTTACCTTTTGCTTCATCACTCTTCTCCCCAGAAAACAAAACCAGGTGTATCTGCTCACCCTTCTTAGGGTAGTTCTAAAGGACAGATAAAATAAGAGAAGGGGAGAGCTGCTAAAATGGTGGGTTTATTGTCTTTAGAGATAAGTGTTTCTTCCATGGCAAAAGTGATTAAGATTAATTTGTGGTACAGCATTTCCCTAACTATGGCCATCTATCCTGCCTAATACATGAGCAAACCACTGCTCCTTTCACCACCATGCTTTGTAGTCACATCTTCATCTCTTGAGAAGGAACATTTGTCTCCACATACTGTCAAGAATTCTAAGGACTTGAAAATAAAGTCTGTGATGCCCCCTCCCTAGTTCCAAAAGTACACACAAATGTTGTTCGGTCACTGTTTATCCTAACTTTGAGTTTATTGATCCTCAAAGTGAAGATTCTCCTGTATGCTTTAAATCCTCTGCTTCCCTGTCACTCCTCTGTCATTATGGGGAATTAATCTAACCAAATGCCTGATCTTCGCTTTTTGTGGAATGGAACATTTGCAAAGATGCTGGGGCTGTATGCAAGGGATTCTCTATTAGGAAAAAGGGAAAACAGCTTTAAGCCTGGGAAAGTCCAAACTGAGCAAACATAGCACTAAGTAGAAAAATGCCCATGAGCTCTACCAATGTCTTTGGCAGCTGTCCATCAAGCTCCTTTCCAAACCTCTGCCAAGAACATGCCTGAGGCAATAATCTGAGCATATCTTCTCACTTTAACCCTATTGCACTCAGAGTCCAACATCTTTTTATAGTCCCTAGAAACTGCAACAAAGATCTGTTCCCAACATGCGATGTATTCAACTTGCAGCTCATCATCCCTCAAGCTCTGGGTGCAGTGGGAAGTGCTGTGCAGGCATCCATTCATCCTTGGTGTCCTTCATGCCAGGTTTTAGAGCAGAGCACTTCTTGGAGAGAGCCAGGAGCAGGTGGGACCCCGGGGCAGAGTCCAAGCTGTTGGAAAAGGAACACTTTCTCCATCATTATAATTCTCTCCCCTCTCCAGTGTCTGTGTGACCTCATTACCCCTCTCAACCCCAGTTTATTTATGAATACCCTTTAAGATCATGTCATATGTCCACGAAATGGTCAGCATATTTGGTGCTTGATGCCAGGACAGCACTTTTCATGTGAGTTGTAGGGAGTTTCCCCTCCCCTTGCTGGAACTTCTCATCACAGGGCTTACCCGAGTGCTCCAGCCATTGTTTATTGCAAAGCAGAGGGTTTTTGCTCGTGGTGCATAAATCACCCAAGAATTTGTATTGAATTATTCTGCTGGATGCAGGCCTGTGACTGGAGTGAGATGATTTACTTACAGCTCGGCATTTCACAGACTTTGCCAGTCCTGTAGGAAGTGGTTCTCTCTCTGTCTGTTTTGGCAAGAGCTTGGTCTTATTTATTGGTGCTTGTATGAGAGATGGAATTTTAAACCAGTAGGCTTGTCTTGTAGTGGTGAGGAAAAACAGATCCCTGCTTTCTGATAAACAATTCCCAGGCTTCAGGTCACTGTCTGAGCACTTAGATCTTCATTACCACCCATATTCCTCACTCCTTCAGTGGGATTTTCAAAAGCTAGATCCAGCAAAAGATGTTCATATCTACATCCACGAGCCAAGGCTTTGAAGTTGCTGCAAAGTTTCTTTGTCTCCCCCTTGAACTGTGTAGTTTTGTTGGCAGCTAGAATTCAGTTTTCTGCGTGCAGAACTGTTTCAGGCTAAGTCTGAACAGGAATGAGTGAAAGCTTTGAGTCCAAAAGGTGTCTTTGGAGGTGATATCAGAGTATTTCGATAGGAAATGGAGGTTTGTTCTTTCAAACTGGAGAAGCAAAAGTCAGAGACAAGAGGGCACATTTGGAAATGAAAGAGAGAGTACTGCACATTTTAATATATATTTATATATATTCATGTGAATGTGTGTAGGTATGCAGGGCTGGGAGCTGCAGGGAGTAGGAAACAGATGCTGCATTTGGGTGGTTACAATTTTGCTTATCCTTCTTGTAAAACTGCTCTTGACATCTGAATCTCTGTAGACAGTTCTGGCAATGGCAGGTTGGGGTGAGAGGGGGTTCTTTTCTGGCTCCTTGAGTGCTGACCCAGGAGTTAAGACCAACCCATGTCTGGTTTAAAGTTAAAGCCCAATACTAAGATGACTGGTATGAAGATCCTCTCTCTCTCTCTGTACATGAGTTACATTAGGACAGACCATAGCTTTGTCTGTCTAACAGTGGAAAAAACCCAAATGACAAGGAAAGAGATTAAAAATTGGCCTCCATGTAACAATTATCCCTAGAAAACAAGCATAAAGAAGGTTTCCAGCACAGGAAATCTTTGAACTTCCACAGCCAATACAGAGAGGAGAAAAATGAACATTTTATTGCAATATTGAGCAGGTTGTTGCTGATGTTGTGTATTATTTATATACGTTTGGTGGAACAGTTGCAAGTGAAGTGCTCAAAGATCACAGAATCACAGAATGGCTGTGGTTGGCAGGACCCTTTGGAATTCATCTGGTCCAAATTCCAGCTCAAACAGGACCATCTAAAGGCAGTTTCCCAGGACCGTGACTAGATGTTTCTTGAGTAGATGTTTCTTAGAAGAGGGAGGCTCCAAAGCTTCCCTGGACAGTCTATTTGAGTGCTTAATCACCCTCAGAGTATGAAAATGTTTCCTGATGTTCAGAGGGAACATCCCGTGTTTTAGTTTGTGCCCATCAAGCTCTCGTCCTGTCACTGGGCCCAACTGAAAAGAGCCTGGCTTGATCCTCTTCTTACCCCAGACAAAACACCCCCAGCTCTCTTACCTTTCCCTCATATGTAAGATTCTCCAGTCCCTTAATCGTCCTTGTGGCCCTTCATTGGACTCTTTCTGATGTGTCCATGCCTTGTACTGGGAAGACCAGTACTGGACCATCTGATATTTATTAACCTCTTTTGACTCAAGCATTAATTGGCATTAGTATTAACTCAGCCTCAAGTAGCCAGGCTGCCTGCTGTGGATCTTTAATCTGCCAGGTTTGTTCTCCAGCCTGTCAAGGTACCCTCTGGATGGCAATATGGCCCTTTGACATATCAGCTCCCAGCTCTGAGTCATGTGCAACCTTGCTGAGGGTACACTCTGCCCCGTCCTCCAGATCAGTAATGGAGCTCTTGAACAGGACTGGAGGCAGTATTGACCCCTGGGGAGCACTGTTGGCCGCTGGCCTCCAGCCAGACTTTGTGGCATTGGCCACCACTCTGGGACTGGCCATTCAGACCAATCTCAACCCACCTCACTGTCTGCTCACCCAGCCCATACATCAACAGGTGCCCCGTGAGGATCCCATGGGAGACATTGTAAAGGTCTTACGGAATCCCAGGTGGACAATATTCATTGCTTTCCACCCATCTACCAACCCACATCACCATAGAAGTTTATCAGATTGGTCAAACACGACTTCCCCTTGGTAAAGGTGGTTTTTTCATGTTTAGTGCAGCTGGAAAGGGTTTCCAGGGTTAGCTGCTCCATCGCCCTCCCTGGGATTGAGGTGAGGCAGATTGGCCCGTAGTTTCACAGGTTCCTCTTCTTGTCCTTCTTGAAGATGAGGGTGACATTTGTTTTCATCCAGTCTTTGGGCACTTCTCCCACTTGCCATCATCAATCAAAGGTTATCAAGAGTTGCCTTGCAATGACATCTGCCAGCTCACTCAGCTCTTGTGCATCCCATCAGAGCCTGGGGATTTATGTGTTTCCAGTTTGCTTAAGTATTCCCAGACCTGATCCTCTTCCACCAAGGCTTTGTCTTCTTTGCTCCAGCCTCTCTGTCTGATCTCTGGGACCTGGGATTCCTCAAGATCTGAAAGATAATGAACCAGAAACTCCCACATGCATTTAACTTACAGGATGCAATTGAATGTGTTTTGTTTGCCTTTCTATTTTTCAGTCCTTTTCACAGAAGTCTCGAGGACTAACAGTTTAAATTATACTTAAACAAGAAAGTCCTGTGATTCTCTCACTGTCTCAAAATTACAAGAAGCGAGCCTTGCCATCTCGAGGTGTGCAGTAATACTGTGACAAAAAGAAAAGGATTTTTTGTGCTTGTTTTTTATTGGAAATCATGTGTGTGCTTATTAGCCACTAGATGGTGTCTATCTGACAGTAATAATACTTAGGGTGCAGGTACTTACCACTCTGTACTTACTAAAGCAAACACATGAAATGAAGTCAGACTCTAGTAAGGATTGATTAACTGTGTTAACTTGAAAAAAGCTTTCATGAAATATTAGTTATTATAAATGAAAGGAGCAAGTATTTGAGTTTCATGCTCTTAATCTAGATGATGAAAATTGTGCAAATTACCTTGTGAAAACTGAAGATTAGGAAAGTGATAAAATATCAGTGATCTCATATTTCTTCAAGAAACTGAAAACCAGAAGAGCAAAGCCATAATAGGTATTAAAAAATAGGAAGAAAAATACTAAGTAACCTCCTTGCCAGTCTAAAAGAAAGGCTGATTCACTGCATTGTGTTAAATAGGTTACTCCTTATTTGTGTGAGCTACAGAGTTTTTTATAAGAGAAAATAAGTGAATGAATTATTTGTTTCTTACAGAGTGTCACTTGGTGTCCTGAGTAGTTTATAAAATGACACTGTACTCCCTTTCTCACAGGCAACCTCTGATTGATTTACATCAGTATTGACTCAGCCTCAGGCAGGCAGGGTACCTGCTGTGCATTTTTAATTTTCCAGTGCATTGTTATTTTCACAATCCTGGAATTCCCATTCCCTTTGTGTCTAGATCTCTGATAAAGGCTCTCTTTAATCTCTGGGGGTCTGGACACTTTACAAAAGCCGTGCACAAATCAGTAGTCTCAGGCACATGGTGTGACTTGGGCATGGTCCTGTGCAGGGCCAGGAGTTGGACTTGATGATCCTTGTGGGTCCTTTCCAACTCGGCATGTTCTGGGATTCTGTGAAATCAAAACATGCCCTGTAGGAGCTCTGAAGCTTTGTATTTTCCCAGAACAGAGAGCAGAATGCAGTTGCAGTGCTTCTGACCCCCAGCATGCTGTTTGCTTACACATTTGGAAGGTAGTCAGCCTTAATTTCTGTCTCGGTCACATTACACGCCTGCTTATTATGCTTCTATTGTTCTTTCTATTACACTCAGTAAACAAAAGCTTTTTTTCAGTTTATAATTCATCACCACAAATTAGGCACTTTCAGTCGGATTCTGACAATTTCTTGGAATGGGTACATGGCCATGGATCTGTGAAGCTCAGTGAGTGGTTTGTCCTAGTTTTATTTCCTTGCAGGATAAGGGTTGACCTTTTGTTATTTTAAATTGCAGTTAATACACAAATTCTGGTTTATGTATGCATTTATTTCATTATTTATTTTTGTCACTGTTGTTCTAGATATTTTCCCTAGGTTTTTGAGTACGTTAGAATTTGAGAACTCAAATATTCCTTTCCTCCTCACACATCAGCTGCTCCCTAAACAGTACCCTCTTATTGTGCTGCACAGTACTTTTTCTTAAGAGCCAAGAAACCAAGGGAAAACAGAGTTCTACATCTAAGTGAATTTCAGAATTTCAGAATTTCTGCTCTCTAACACCTTTCAATATTGTGACAGTGGGGTTTTTTTGTCCTAAAAGGGACCACAGTTAATATTCCATGGTGCCTTGGAAGAAAATTTATCTGTCATTTAGGCAAGTTTGGCTCCAGACTCCAAGCACTGTTGGAGAATGCTGAAAATATTTGTTAACTAATGTTTTCAAACAAGAACTTTAACTAAAAGGGCTTGATTAAATGGTTCTTGTGGCACATTTCTTCATTCTACTTTCAGGGAAAGAGAGTCAGATTTGCAACCATATTCACAATCACCCCTGTAATCACTCTTTACTAGATATTCTTCATCTTTATATCCATTTTAGGGAAAACCATGTGCTTTTACCTCGGACAGAGGCTCCTTTCTTTGTTTTCTGTATGCAGAACCAGTTGGCCTTTCTAATGGACTTCTTTCCTACCTCAGACTCAGCTGCATTGTAACTTATCCGAGGTTCTGTAGTTACTTTTTTTCCCTCCTCTTAAAATTTTAATAAAAATAAAATTTTCCAGTCTTTTGGCAAGTTGTTCTGAGGGGGATTGTCTTCTGCCAGGATCCTTTCTTGGCTTCCATATTGCTCCATTTGGTGCACTCAGTGTATATCTGGATTTAACACTGATATGTTTCTTCTTGAGACTGTCTGGGTGGAATGTGTGAATACGCTGTCAGGCACAACCATGGCAGAAATCTCTGAGATCTCTGGATGCACAGCAGCCTCAGTGCTGCTGCTGAGCAGTAATTCCACCCAGGTGTCCCAGATGGTTGCAATAAATGCTTGAATCCTGCCCTGAGAAAATTTTCGAGTGAGGAAAAATGACAAATCCAGAAAAGTCTGGACATAGGCAACTCTACCTGGAGTGAGATGGTGGGGTGGACAGAGATGTTGTGTCCTGTTCCTGATTATCTCGCAGTGGCTGGAGCTTTTCCTGTACTCCAGCAGTCTTCCTGAAATAAGTCTGCAGTTTTGAGATGGAAACTTCGATTTGGTGCGAACCATTATCTCAGAACCAAGTTAAAATCTGTGTTCTTCACTTAATATGTGCTAGAAATTCCTTCTCTGTTTGTAAAGGTAGTCATTGTTCCACCTTTGGTTTAATTATGAGTTTTCTTCTAGTGACAAAAGCCCCTGAAAGAATTAATTGTGCTCCTGGCCCTCTGCAGCTGGTTCCCATTTTTTCCACTGCTCTGGAAAAAATGTCCATATTGGCCTATACTGGGAACTGTCTTGCTGTGGGTCAGAAAGGGAATGTGCACCTGGGCTGGAAGCTGGAGAGGGAAGAATGTTTTTAAACTGGTAGTACAGGTGTTCTGTCATTATACTTTTAGAGGACTTCTTGTCCTTCCTCACAGTAGAAACACCAGAATATTTTCCACAGTGTGTGAAAATAGGTTTGTTTTGAAGGCACAAGTAACACACATGACTTGTTTGGCCATCTGCACGGGGGAAACCTACCCCGTAAGTAGCTGTGGATCAGTTTAGTCTTGCATAGAAACTGTTGGATATAAAGCATCCCTTCACCAAGGGGGTGGTGGAATGATTTGTAAACATGAACTAACAGCTGGCCTAGAATTGGGTATGGAAATTAAAACACTGAAGAGTTTTGAACAGATTTCCCAGTTAGGTGACTCACAGCGTCTTTTCCTCGCTTTTTTAACTTTGTTCCTGAACATCTCCAGAGTTCTTTCCAGTTCATGTCACGCACCACATGCTTCATTCACATTCCAGGTATCCCACACTTGTTTGCACAGAGTCAAAAACTAAGGGTTTTTTTTAATCCTCACTTTCTGCCCCCTTGGTCTATTTATAAATGGCACGGCTTGGCACGGGAGCACCGTGACCAACGTGCAAGAGTTGGGTTGAACAATCAGTTATTCTTTTTGATGTTGGTTTTGCAACCAGACAGGCCGAAGTGCATTGCAGATGTCTGGTTTAAGTGTTGTAGGGGTGGAGCACAGGGAACCGAGTAAACATTTTCGCTGTGGCCTTCTCAACACTCCTTGTTCCAGTTGTGGCAGGGAATACACTTTCTGCAGGTGGTTGTTGTAGTGTTTTAATGCTGTTTCTGATAATTTGCTGGAAGTACAGCTCTAGTTCAGCTTCTGAAGGCGTTATGGATGATTTGGCCAAGTCTTTCCTGAAAGACATGGTTCTGGCTCAAGAGAACTCAGTGTTTGGTGGGTGATCATTTAACCAGCCTTTAGAAAGCTTTCTGAAGTGAAAGGCACAACATTTCACCTTATGCTGTATCAGCAGAGAACAAGAGCCTTGCTGGGAGCAGTACACGTTCCTTATCAAAGCCATTTGCCCCTTGTTTTGGGTGAAAACCCTTGTCCTTGTGGCACGTAAAGGGACATTTCCCTACATTAGGATACAGCTAATGTGGAAATCAAGCTCATGCAATGCCTAGAGCACACTGTGGCATTCTGCAGGATCCATGAGATACTTGGGAAACAATTAGCCCTTAGTTTGGTCTGGATATATGTGACTGGATGTGAATCAGCTACTGAGGTAGGGCAAACCTCTCATCTCAATTCTCCTCTTTTGCCATGCCAGCATAAACTGTGGGTAATTCCTTGAGTATAATGAAGTTAGACTGGTTTTATCCCAATGTAAATGAGAGGACGAGCCAAGTTCTTGGTGTAAACATGCAAAAACTTGTAAAAATTCTTTCTGTTGACTGATATCTTTCTCTACCATTGAGGAACACTTTTTTTGCCCCTATTCATTCACTACAGAATCCGACAGTGGCTGCAGTAGATGTTGGCACAGGTGGTCACTGGTGTTTGCAGAACCTTGTCTCCTGTTTAGAGGAATCAGAGAACAGTTCTTGGGATGTGTCAAAACAAGGGAAAGAATATGTCTATGTTCTGTGTTTTTGTAGCCTAATAAACTCATATTTAAAATTATCATTTTGCTTCCAAGCACTGTCATTGCTTCTCCTTAGATTACTTCACTTTCTGGCACATTGGTGCAAAGAGCTTGGGTGCATGAGTCTTAATTATTTTTCTTTTTCAAAACAATGAAGCCACAGAACACTGTAGAATTTTTCTTCTTGGCAACTGCTTTTTTCCATACTGCCAGGACACTGTTGAGCTCTTCCCACTTTCTTTTGGCACGGGTGCAAATAGCAACCCTTGGCTTTGTAGGTTACAGATCACATTTATCACTGGAAGGCTCAAAAACTTTAGGGGAAGCCTCATGAGCCATAAACTTCAACTTCAGTGACCCTGGTCAGCTACTCTTCAATGCTTCTGGGATTTGAACACTTTCTGTGCTAATTTGTGGCCCTTTGTAAAAGGAACAGACAGTTTCAACCAGCTTAGATTGTGGGCTATTTTTCATGTCTGCTTTGACCTGTTTGAAGCACTTTGCTAGCTGTGCGTGTTGCCCAACTCTACAAACAAGGAAGCAGCAAGAAGACATAATCTGAATAATCTCTCTCTCTTCCTCCTTGTTCTGTGTTTTTAGGATGTGCTGTTTGCCTTACTGTCAAATGCAATGTGTGTCACCCCCCAGTCCAAAGGAAAATTGAGAGCAAAATGAGTTTCCCTCTATCCTGTGCTGCTCCAAGGCCATTGCTGCTGTTTGTTGAATCACACAGGATTGAAGAAAAGCCACAACTCTTCTGATTATTTCTGTATTTCAATCAAGTATTTCCCCTCTCACTTTATAATAAGAAAACACTTTTGAAAAAACCCAACAAATGTGAATATAAAGAAAACCTACCCCCTAAAAAGTGCCACAAAAATTCCCTGGCATGTGCCAGATTAAGGCCATTCTCACAGTATTCTGCATATATTTGCAAAATCAAGACTTACAGTTATCATTTTATAGAATATACTGTATCATATAATATCATATTTCCTTATATTCTCTGCAAATGTGATAATCCATTACCCTGAGGTGCTTGAAAACTACGCTGGGATGTGAATGTGGGGCTACTGAGCTGATATAAGTTGTTCAAAGAACGGTCACTGCAAACAGCATTCCCATTCTGACTCGTGCAAGTTGCCTCTCTGAAACAGAAGGATGACACAGCTAATTAAGTTATTGCCCAGAAGACTCCTGAAATTTCCCTTGTTTCTGTGCTGGTTCTCCAAGGTCTGGCATCCCCTTATGCAGAAGATAATGTCTGTGTATCACCAGGAAGTGGTTTTATTCTGTTTTCCCTTTTATGACTGCGTGTATCCTTTCTAAAGGATAAGCAACCTTGGTTAGACATAGGCAAGGAGAGGCACTCATGGAAGGCAACACTGAAATAGGCAGGATTCACTGCCAGCTTTTCCACGTGAGAGCCTGGAAGTGTGGAGTTAGTTGCAGCTGTGATGGTGTAAGAACAGCAGGATGTCTAGCAATAAAAAAAACCCACTGTTGCTTTCCTTATCCATTTCATCTGAGCTGGAAATGATTGTGGGAGCTTGTCTTGTTGTCCCATGGCTCTCTGCCTTGGTGGCACTACTGCCTCTATCCCTCCGGTGACAGGAACAGCCTGGCCCTCAGACCCAACTCCTGGAAAAGGAAATTTCAGTTTGACTTATGGTGCTGAAAGGGCTTGAGCTCAGCTCAATAGATGAGGAGGTTTGTCATTAAACTCTGTCAGAATAGAATAATATTTATGAAAAGAAATCCTGGGCCTCCAAAAATCTCATTTAGCCATTTTCATTAGGAATAATTGAAATCAGAATAAATCTCAATGTGCGATTGTGCTCAACCTTTCTGAGGAGCAAGTCTTGTCTTTCCTTTATTAGACAGGATATCACGAATTTCTTTTAGTTCTTGCTGCCACCACAGTGTGACTGTGTCTCACTGACTCAAATGCCATGTCATGCTCTGAGTGCTATCTATGTAGCTGTTTTCCTGTCCAGCATTCCTTCATCTTATTCTCTGGCTTGTGAAATGTTTCTGACCATGTTGGGTTTTATCTAAATTTTGGTGACTCCTTGAGCTCTGTGAAGCTCTTGGTGTTTTGCAATATTTGTAATCACTCCTAACAGTCCTTTGGAATGATCAGTGAGGTTCATCTATACTTAGTTTATTTTTTGCAGTGTGATTCATGAAGATGCTGGGCTGAGCACTAGCACTTATTTATCAACATCTACAGTGGACTAGACCTCAGAGCAGAAACTGTTTTTTCAAACCAGCTGTCAAGAGGCTGTTAAATGGACAAAAATATTCTTTCTGGAAAGCCAACACTAGGTGTGCAAGTAAAATTTTGTTCTTCAACAACAATTCAAGATTACTCATCTTGGTCCCATAGAAGTCATTTCCATGATTCTCACCAATTAAATCCAGGACAACTACAGAGGCAAAAAATAATGCTGTATCTACATACCCCTCTGAGGAGCCAAGCATTTCCCAACATTTTCTACTATTTCATTGACTTCATTTTAGAGATGTAAAAGCCATGGTCTCCCCTAAGCATATATTGAGTATTTATTGTAAGGATAACTATTTAATATCTGCTCAGGAGAATGACACAGGACTGTCTTTAACTCCTCCAAATGGAGAAGCCCAAACTTCCAACTGCCTGAATCATTTGGTCATATTGTCTTCTAGATATTCAGGGTTTTCATTCATGTCTTTGATAACTATTATTTTAACTTTCTGGGATTGTTAAGTAGCTATAAAACATGTTTAAAAATTATAGCCTTGACACATGCTTTTCTTTTTTTTTTTTTTAGGAAGTATTTTGGAGAAAAGATAGGACTTTATTTTGCATGGCTGGGTTTATATACAGAATTCCTCATTCCATCTTCAGTAGTTGGGGTTATTGTGTTTCTATATGGATGTATAACCATTGAAAGTGACATTCCTAGGTAAGTTTATCTGTGATCCATAACTTGTTGCTTGAAAGTTATGAGACTGTGCTTTTTATTCTTAATCCTTAGTGAGAATAATTGTTTTAACTTATGCAAAGAGCAGTGATGAATCATTACCAACCCTGTAAGCATTAGAAACACACATGGATTGAGCAGATATGACATTTGAATGCCATACAGGCTGTTCACTGTTTCAGCTCCCAAAACAGAGCTGTTTAGTGAGCCTACTGCATTACCTTAAGTTCTTTTTCTAAGATATTCATTTGCTTTTTATGACTACACATATCTCCGTGCTTACACAGAAAGTCATGGTGTAGAAATCACTGAAATTAATGAAAATACAATGTCCATACGCTAGGATTATTTCTTGTTAGTAAAATCAGGCCATTTGTACAAGTCAGATGAACAGCAGCTGGAAGATTTAGCATATGCCAAAAGGTTGAGGAGGGAGATTCTGCCCCTCTGCCCCCTCTGCTCTGGGCAGACCCCCCTGCAGAGCTGCCCCCAGCCCGGGGGTCCCAGCACAG
>JAWWTY010000037.1:55153905-55168522 GCA_035222235.1 Margarornis squamiger
AGCTTCTCTGCCCAACCTGTGCCAGGGCCTGCCCACCCTCACAGGGAGGAATTTCTCCCCAGTATCCAATCTAACCCCGCTCTCTGTCAGTGTGAAGCCATTCCCCTTGTCCTGGCACTCCAGCCCTTGGAAATAGTCTCTCTCCATCTTCCCTGTGGGCTCCCTTAGGGTACTGGAAGGATTTGCTGTATGTCTGTTTATTCTTGTTCCTTTCTAGATATTTTCTAGTTCATACAGCTCATTTTTGAAGAACAATGTCTCTTGACATGATCTGTTAAGGAAATGTCATGAACCATGTCATCTGCTGTCAGTTTTTGGTACTTTTTGTGGTAAACCCCACAAAAGTTAAATCAGGTTTTATTCACGACTTTAAGGAGGACGAGGGGAAAATTCTTTGTAGAAAAATTCTGGGACCAGGTTTCAGTGGTGGTGAATTCTTTGCAAGTGTTGAAAATTGTATAGGAAAATGGAAAATTGTGTCTGACTGTGTTAGGCCAGAAGGAGCCAGAAGTGCAATGCACAGGATGACTTAACAGAGCAAGAAAGGGACAAGAAAGAAGTTCAGGAGGTTTAACAGTCTTAAGACCAGAGGGGGTTAAGTTATTTATTATCAATTTCTTTAGGAAAAGAAGTTACAGAACCAAATCAGGGAGGAAAACAACCATAAAAATTGAAGAGCTGAGAAGTACTTTATGAGAATAATATTATTGAAATAAATTGAAATAAGTGCCTCCAGTGTAATTTTTGTGGACTCTTGACTATAAACTTTTCAGTAAATTACTTTCTTTAAACACACTGGGCCAAATCTTGCTTCAAAAGAGTCACACAAGAGACTAATTTAGTCCATTTATTTGTAAATATCTTGGCAATGGCAGTCTGAGAAAGGAGACTCCCCAAGGCTTACATGCATATTTGGAGCTGGCAGCTGTACAGACTTGAAGCATTTGTGTTTGTGCATCTGAAATCCACAAAAATAATAGGTAGCATTGGGCACTAACTGGAAACACATAATTGTATGGAAAAGTGATTGATAAATAAATGGGAGAGGGAAAGAAACAAAACAAACTCAGACCAGAACCATAAAAACAGACAAAGCCTAGGGAATACTCACATAAACACTCAGAGAATCACAGAATCATTAAGGCTGGAAAAGACCTCCAAGGTCATTCAGTCGAACCTGTGACCTATCCCCATCTTGTCACCTAGACCAGAGTGCCACATCCATTTGTTTCTTGAACACCTCCCATTCTAATGCTTGACAACCCTTTCCATGAAGAAATTCTTCCCCTCACCACGTCTTGCCCCAGATGTGTGATTGTGTAACCCAATCAAACAGGTTGTGCATTTGTTTATAGTTCAGGGTGTGTAATAAAGGACATGGCCATCAACAAAACAGGGATAGAGGTGGAAGAATCCCACCCTTCTGCTTGGGAAGGAGCTGGTGAAGGAGTAAAGAGGGAGTCTAATTAATGATCTGGGCAGTAGAAACTATTGCCTTCTCAAGAATCCTCAGAAATTGTATTTCTAGGACCTAGGATGTCCCTGCTTCAGTTTTTTTGGGTGGGAGAGATTTTATCTCGTTTTGCTCACCATCCTGTGTAAACTGCAATAGAAATAAAACTATAAAAGATGAAATTTTAGAATTTGGAACAGAACTTGGAAGTCAAATGGGCAGAAAGTCTGCACTAACTGAAATGCCAAGGAGTCTCCACTCACTCCCAAAGTCTCATTCCTCCTGTAAGATCACGGTGGATTACTGCTGAGGTAAAATAAAGTAATAAGGAAGGTAGTTTGGGTAAGACAGAACTAAATGGGAAGCTGACATTGTGACATTAAATAAGGTTACACATCCGTCCCATTCTCTCCTCACTGCATCTTGGTTTAACTTGATCTTTTCTACTACGTTTTCAAAATTCTTTGGGATCTGATGAGTTTGGTGTTTTCACCTTTTCTTCCACCTTGCAAACCACAGGAGCAGACTCCTCGTCTGAACTTTTAGTGGTATCTACTAAACCGGGGAGTACAAGACATTTTTGTTTGCTTAAAAAATGAAGGAGGAGACTCTAATAAAATAACTGTGTAGCGCTCTTGGGAAAAAATGGTCAGTAATGGTAAAAGGGGAATTTGTAGCTACAACATTTTGTCTTGTCTCAAGTCTCTCCTTTCATCCTCTCTACATTCTTGGGTTCCTTGTGCCAATGAGATCTTTGGATTATTTTCCACAGATGCATTTTCTCACATTTTTCCCACACTTATTCCAATTTTCCATGTTTCCAAATATTTTGGAACTCCTTGTATGCTTTTATTGCTATCTTTCCTCGAGTTTCATCACTCTTTCTACTGAATTTTCTCTCACTTTAATTAAATTCCTATTAACACTAATTATTTAATGATCCTAGGGTAGCCCTGATATACTAATCAATTCATTTCAACATTCTGCTTAAGTCCTATGTTTAGGAGGATGAGAGTATTATTAGGATAATTGGGAAAGGAATCCTGAAATTCGGACGTTATCCCTCAGCTCTGTTGCTCAGTGAAAAATTACACTTGAGGACTAACTTTAAACATGTTTTCAGTTGTAGATTGTAAGAACCAAAGCAGGTGATAATTCTTTTGCTTGCCAAGAAGTCAATAAAGATGTGTTAATACGTTTTTTCATTCCTAGACTGTTGATCCAGAGGTCTGCCACAATATCCTGAGGCTCTACCTGATTTTCCTCTTCTATTTTTCTTTTACCAGACCTATCAATGTGCTCTCATTTACTTTTCTTTACAGAGAGTAGGTTTACATTGGATATTAGGAAGAAATTCCTCCCTGTGAGGGTGGGCAGGCCCTGGCACAGGTTGGGCAGAGAAGCTGTGGCTGCCCCTGGATCCCTGGGAGTGTCCAAGGCCAGGTTGGATGGGGCTCTGAGTGACCTGGGCTAGTGGAAGGTGTCCTGCCGGTGGCAGGGGGTTGAAACAAGATAGTCTTTAAGGTCCCTTTGAACCCAGCCCATTCCATGATCCAGTTATTCACACAATTCCATTTACCAGTATAGGAATATTTAAATAGGCTGGATTTGAACTGTGTAATGAACAAAATTAAATTATGTTGAATTCTGCTACAGTTATCCACAAAATATGTTATCTGACTTTGAAATGGCAGCATTTGTTTTTTTTGGTCCCAGCCTAAGGGTTCTTAAAAGTTTGAGGCCATGTTTCAAAATTTAGTTTTGCAGGTAGTTCCCCAAAGCACTACCACTGTTCTTGCTCAATGAGAGCAAAGAATTAGATCTACCTGTCTGGAAAATATATTCCTATAATATACTTTATAATTTCTTTTAATTCCAGTTTTGTGCTGCGTCAGAGTACCTTTGATAGCTGAGTGTCTGTGGACTTGTTCAGTGGCTTTTCTCTTTTAACACCCCTAAACCTGTGACAATGTTAGGTGATTTATTCAAGCTTTTGTTTTAATTTTACATTTATCAAATGTATGGTGCGAGTGCTTGGGACTAAAAAGACTGTGGACATCTACCACTGACCCCATGCTGAGGTACAATGCAATTTTTCTTTGGATGAACAACCCATTAGAGGGACAGTCTGAACAGATCATTGGTGTAAATGACAAACTCTTCCTTAGACCTCTCACCCCAACACCCAATGTGTCATCACCATCATAAAAAAAAAAGAGGGTTTTCATCCTTGATTTGTAATAATTAACCCTTTTGCAGCAGAGAACAGCTGGGCTCTCTGTTCTGTTCATTCCAAATTTCCACCTTGCTTTGAGGCAGCAGCTGGGTCACTCCAATTTTTATTTGTGGAAACCTTCCTCCCTATCAGTGTGCACTGATTTGTGCTCAGCAGAGTAGGATGATGCAATGAATTTGCACTGGTTTTTTCACTTTAAGCCTAGGGCTTTTTTTTTTTTGATGGTAACTCCTTTGGTCTGTCAATCTGGAAGAGTTTCTAAGATTCTATTTTTTTATTTTTTTTCCTTTTCTTCTTATAAATCCAATATGTTCGTCATGCATGCTTTGTAAGATTCTATTAGCACGTTCTTCCTAAATCAAAAAGAAATTAAGGAGAGATCGGTTAACATTTTGTATTCTTATCAAACTGGATCTTTACCTAAGCAGCCAGAATTTGCCATGTATACTGGATACACATGTGTATGTTTGAGGCAAATCCTGGAGAACATTCCCAGGGAAAATTCCCACTGACGTCAATGTGAGTTTTGCCTGAGTAAAAATTTCACGATTTGGCTCTTTGTTTTCAGAATGGGAATTATCGTTTTTCTGCTCTGAGCTCTCATTTGGCCTCAAAGTACCTTGGCTCACATGGTTTTCAATAAGTGTCTGGCAGCTGTACTGGCAAACTTCCAGCATCGTGGGATTCATATTTATCCCTACATGGACATTTGGCCTTGAAGTCATCACAACTATTTCTAGCTTATTAAGTGTAGAACTCTTCCCATTTTCAGACAAAGAATTTATTCTGAATCGTGCTCTCTTTACAGCTGAGTGGAATTGTCCCTTCACATCCATGTATGTATGGGTCAAGTATCTCTTAAGTCTGGACTGTAAGGAAATGTTCTGTGCAAAATACTCATAAAAGGAATATATAGAGAAAGCTCTGTCATCTGTTCAGTCAAGGGTAAGATGACTTGGCAGATTCGGCAAAGACATCTCATCCTGATGTAGGTATATGAAATGCAGTTAAAAGGGATAATGAAATATCTTACTAGGAAAACTAAATGCAACTTGACCCAATTTGAACAGAGGATGCACTCGGAGCAAAACTGTCAATAGCAAAAAGTAAGATACAGTGCGATATTCTGCTTGGCATTTATCTTCTCACCCCATTTCCATTCAAGTCAGTTTTCAGAAGTTGCTCAGACGTCTGGAGGTTTTCCCTGGTGGCTCAGAATGATTTTGCTTAGCAGAAAGTGAGAGGGGAAAGAGAAAGAAAGCCAACCTATGTCTGCAGGTGTCCCCATTGTGTCATTAGACCTCTAAATTCTGAAGGTGTTTCTCACATCTGACCTCTGTACCTCATCTAAGGGAGCCTGATACAAAATAATGCAAATCAGCAATGTGATGAAAACTCACAAAACATCAAGACACAGGTGTTGACTGCAGCATCTCTAAACAGTTTACAGTTGTCTCTTTGTCCTTCCCCATCCTGTTTGCTGCCATTGTTGCTGCTAATCAGCTTAAGTAATGTCAGAATTTGCCAGTGTCTCACTGTGTCTTGGAGTTCCACGTTTTGTCCAGAGGAGACCACCAAGTAAATCAGAGGGATGGAGCAGCTCTGCTGGGAGGGGAGGCTGAGGGTTAGGATTGTTCAGTCTGGAAAAGAGAAACTTTGAGGTGACCTCATTGTGGACTTCTAGTACCTGAAGGGAGCCCACAAGGAAGATGGAGAGAGACTATTTCCAAGGGCCTGGAGTGACAGGACAAGGGGGAACATATACAATGCAGATCCCCCCAGCAGCTGGGCTCACTCACTCTGCCCAGTAGCTGACCCTGAGCCCCAGTCTCCCCAGCTGATGGCACTCAGAGGTACAAGCCCACAACCCTACATCCCCTCCTCTCCAGGTGCTCTCACACACACACATCTCCTCTCCCAGTGCATCACACTCCTAGAGACCCCCAGACCCTGTGGTCTCTCTGGCAGTTGGCTGGGATTCTCCTGGTCCCTCTGATACCCATCTCCACCATGGTCTTACCCTGAGGGACTTGCACTTCACTTACTTGCTGGCTACTCCAGCTTAGCCCTGAGATTGGCTCAGCTGGGTAGAGCAGGGTGCTAACAATGCCAAGGCACCCTTCACCTTAAGTGTGATTTGTACTCAAAGATCCTCGTGGGTCCCTTCCAACTCAGAATATCCTGTGATTCTGTGGTGGTGATCAACCTGACCTCCACTAGCACTTACATACTCAGCCTCACACCTTCACTTGCTCCAGGTGCTGTAGGTCAGACCACCAATCTATTTGCATATGACCAGCAAATACCCTGGTCATAATACCCTTTTACCCCTTATCCATCTATTTTTTTCACAGTTGTTCCCCCTCCAAGTGACTTAAATCCCTCCCTCCCCCACTTTTGCCTCCTCCTCCAAGCTTCCCATGGTACGTTTTGTGTAATCCCTAATATGCTTTTCCCCTGCACCCTATAATGTGTCACATACCTCTAGGCAATAATCCCCTTAGTCCAAAAGGTGCTGTGGGGTTGAATCATCTTGATGGCTTGAATTGTGAATAAGTGACCAGAATTTTTGGGTTTTTTTTCCCTTAATTGTAATCACATGTTTGTTTGTTTGTTTGTTTGTTTGTTTTTCCCCCCAGGAGCATCCCAGACCAGAGTATGAAACCAAACTGCTGCAGAAAAAGCTGAAAAATAAAAACATCACAACAGAAAATCCAAATGGGGTAAGAGTCAGCTTATTCTTTTCAATTATATTGGGTTTGTGCTTTGCTATGCTGTGATTCTATTTTTGTCTGTGCCTGATAGTTTGCAAAAGGTGCTTTTTGGTGTTCTTAAACAGCCTTGTAAGTTGGTTGCTGGTGCTCTGGTGTTGTGCAGCCCTGCAGTGCCATTGCAGGGCTTTGAGGTCATCACTTTGCCAGCTCTGCAATGTAAAGCAATTTGTGTGGAAAAAAGGGCTGACAGGTGGCTCAGGACCTAATCTGTAGAGCAGTGACTGATTCCTAAGATAATCACCACAGGAATTCTTAGAACAATTACCTAGAATGTCAGTACTTTCCGGACTTTAATTACAGTGATTTTATTTGCATAGGTAACACTGATGTCTTTAGTCATGCCTCAGTTGCACAGTTGTGAAGTTTTGACAGCGTTTCCAGGGTAAAAGTAAAAAACAATAATCAGTAGATAATTTTTAGGTTGAAGTGGGTTTATGATTTTTATGGCAGCATCATATCTTTTAAAACAAGCCCTCTTTTATCAATTTCTCATTGACTGAGGTCTACTTCCTAAGCACTCACAAATTCTGTAGCCTTGGCCCATTACGCTTGGTCACCCATTGCTCATTCCTGCATAATGTGTGCCAGCAAAGCCAAAGCATTCCAGACCACGCTCAGTTTCTAGGTAGAAGGAAACAGTTTGATTTAGTTAAACGTTGAGAACTAGTATCTGAACTGGAGAATGCCTTAGGTTTGGTCCAACAAATTTAGCTCTGCAGCTTAAGGAAGAACTTCACTCTCCCTTTCTTCTGCTGGTCACCACCGGGATTGTGAAGTGTTTCCAGGGAATCTTTCATTTCACCTGTTGGGCCCAACCCAACTCCACAGAAGAGAATGGCAAATTCTCAGTAATTTTAGGGGGCTTTGGATCTTGCCCAGAAAGAGCAGAGACTCCTACACAGCACTATGGGCAGGTCTCCCCTTACACCCTACACAGTTCTCTTGGACTTCCAAGGGAAGGATCAAAGGCTGTAAAAGTTGTATCAAACAGTTGCTGCTGTTCAGCTTTTTCTGTCTTAAATGACGTGAAAACCGGAAACAAGTCAGTGATTGATGCTGTAGAATAGAATGATTATCTTACATGAGACACAGAAATCACAGCATTATAAATTAGAAATTAATTTAAGGTAAAACAAAAACAAAACCACCAAAACAAGCAAAAAAAAAAAAAGTCAAGAAAAACTATTGTGGAAAATGAGGAACAATGCAAAGATGCAGCACTATAAAAATAGGAAGAGCTCCTTTCAGATGTCAAGAATGAAAAGGCTTTCCTGAAATATATTTTTTTCATGAATTGCTTTCTGTGCCAATGTGGATGGAAAAATACTGAATTTCTAAATCCTGAATTAGTTTTACCCAGATTACTGAACTATATTCTAAACAACTGAGCAGTTTTCTATCAGTCAATGTGCTGCTTACTAAATGTGTTGCAATTCAGTCCAGCAAACAGCACATTAGTTTGGGTTTGGAAGATGAGTTGCTCATAGGTTTATACCTCAATGTCTTATTGTAAGAGCAAGAAATGATCATGTGAGACCTTCTGAAGAGGGAAAAGGCCAGTTCTTTAACTGAATTGTTATGTTCAATTTAACTGTGGAGATGCACCATTACATTTTGCTTTGGATGACCCTGAAAAGTCATGCATTAAAAGTGATGAGTGTTTAAAACCCCAGTAATTCTTCAACCTCCTTTTAAGAAGTTTTAAACTTTTTTTTTCCTCCTCCTTGAGATGGCTTTGTTTTATACCCTTTGCAAGACCATGCTCAGGAGCTTTTGCATGGCAGGTTATTAGTAAGGCACAGGTTTCTTTGAGGCCTCTGGCTCAGATTTGTTGTCCTGTTGTGTGGAAACCAGGGCACAGGACTTTGTCATATTAACAGTGGCTGGACAGGCATCAAAGTAGAGATCTCTCTGTAGTTAAAGATTCAAGCGTCCTAATTTCTTGGGTTTGTGTGAATACACAGATGTCTGTGAGGTCTCCGTGTCTTCATGTATTGGTTGACAGTCTAATGTCATGGCAGAAGCCTCTGTGAAGTTGTCTCCTGAATATTTTTAGCTAACTAGTGTAAATTAAAGGCATATCTTTTTGGTGTGGTTGATCAACTATAGTGTGCTGTGTTAATATCAAAGGATGGGTCTGGCACTGCTGCCCAAAACTTCTCATTACTTATCTAATATGAAGTCAGAAGTCTCCAGTTCAGCAGCTGTGGCTTGTTGGGATAGAAATGATGCCAAAGCTGTGGCTATTGTGAGAATACTGATTTAGAGCTTACTTAAAGGCATATATTTCTATAAAATTACTGGCTTGCTTCCAGTATGTTAATTCCTCTGTTCCGGTGAGGATGTGACTGGTTTCATGGCAAGAAACTGAGCTTTCATGTGCAAAGCTTCGTGCATGGTGCATTTTTTTCCTTGCCCTACTTCAGCAGAGAGTTCCTCTGAAGCTAATTGGGTTATTTTTGCCATGAAGAGTTAGGGGTTTGGTCGTGGGCTGGTTTTGTGATTGTGGAAGAAAATTGACACCACTTACATACTCTCTTAAATGATGACTTGGGAATACCTGTTAAGAGGAAACCTACTCCAACATATAGTTTTCCCTGTCTGCTGTTGAAATCATTAACTTTAATGAGTGTGGAAGATGCCCAGCACCTGTCAGGGCCAGTAAACACATGAGTCACTCTGCCCAAGAAGCAAATTCCAAATCAGCTTGATGAGACTGGCAATAGAAAATATGACACATCTAATGTGTTACTTGCCCAGTGGGGTTTGTGTTCCAGAACACAGCTTTGATATAAAATACTACTTAGTGTCTATTTCCCCCACTGTAATAAGCAAAGAACAAAATTTCAGACTATACCAGCCTGTGTGGTTCAGGCTGATTTCATAAATATTTTATTGGTTATTTGGAGAGTGGGAAAGAAATTATGATGGCTGAAAGGTCTTCACAAAAGATTGGTGTGAAGTTACTCTAACAATAACACCCTGGGGTTCTACTGTTTCAGAAGATAATTCATTTAAACCTAAAGGCTTTGAAACATTTATGTGAAATGCCTCAGGTCGAGTAGTAAGTGCATAAACAGAGAGTCCTTATGAATTAAAGCAGTCATTTAAAAAAATGGTAAGTTCTAAGGGACTGATTCAAGAAACCTGCAAAGATCTGACTTATGGACAGTAGTATTATTTAATTCTTTGTGGTCACATACTATTTACAAGAACATGTAGTAACAGTACAAGGGGCAATGGATTCACACTGGCAGAGAGCAGGGTTAGATTGGATACTGGGAAGAAATTCTTCCCTGTGAGGGTGGGCAGGCCCTGGCACAGGTTGGGCAGAGAAGCTGTGGCTGCCCCTGGATCCCTGGGAGTGTCCAAGGCCAGGTTGGATGGGGCTCTGAGTGACCTGGGCTGGTGGAAGGTGTCCCTGCCCATGGCAGGGGATTGGGATGAGATGATCCTTAAGGTTCCTTCCAACCCAAACAATTCCACGATGCTGTGATATAAAGGCTTGCAATGTACAGCTTTGTGATTCATGCACATTAAAAGATGACTTGCAGCAGAGAGGAAAAGTTATACGTGCAGAAATACATGTGTCTGATAATATATTTGTGCAAATATGGCAGATGAGAATTTTGTAATGAAGCAATTAATATTATATTTTCTTGTTCTTGTTTAATGCACTATAACACAGAAAATCCGGATAGAAGCATTTAACAAGCAGGGTACAGTTACTATATCTGCACAATGGTAACTAAGAATGTGTTGGATATCTATAATCTTATGATAAGTTAGTTATTCTCTCTCTGCACTAGTGACATCCTCAAGGGAATTACACACAGGTCAGGAAATGAGAGTTGGTCTTGTGCCTGAAAACATGCAGATGGGGCTAGATCCAGCTCTCACTGGAGCTGATGGAAAGCAAACTTCCAGTCATTTCTGGGAGAGACGGATCAGGCTCTGACTCCTTTTCATTAAATGTCCAGCTGATCTGGCAAACGTGGTGCAACATCATATATGTGTATAAATATATACTCTTATCTTTCCTATTTGGCAGGAAAACAATAACTCATTCTACATATTTCTCAAGGAAAATTTTCTTTATAGATGCTTGTCTCTTGGCTCACTTCCTTACTTGGAGCCAGCCCTGGGAATAATAGAATCTGGCATTTTATCATTCTAATATTCATTCTAAATAGGAAAGTGGCAGAAAAAGATATTTAAATTGTTAATTCATCTGGTAATTGATACAAAAAAAGTGAAATACTATTTCTTGAATTGGCCAGTGTCTTTCTACCCTCTTTCATTTCTTTAATTTGACAAATAAGTTTCTAAGCAGTTCAAACTGAGTTCCTTAGCTCTTCAAGCCTGGAGTTTGTGGAATTGGGATAATAAGAGGAAAATGTAGCTGGTTTTTTTTTTTTTTCCTTTTCAACTTACTTTTTGCATCATTAACTTTAGAAAATAAAAAAGTGACTGAATGAAAAGAATGAAGATGAATGAGGACTCTAATGAGGATAATCCTGTACAGAGATCTCCTTCTCTTTATTGTACAATACTTGTTTGGGTAATCAAGTGACATCACAGTTGAAGGGTAAATTCTGATTATTTAAATGGATATTTGAGTTCTAGGTTACAGCAGTTTTATACCAGAGTATTCATAATCAGAATTTGTCTTCAAAAGACTGGTGATGTGGTCTTTCAGTGTTTTCTTATTTAAATGTGTGGGTTCTTTGACTATAAGGTATATGATGTGTATTCAAACCTTTTCGCTGTTGCTGTCTTGGAATTTGGTTAACTTTGTATGCAGTAGTAGAAGAAATGCAGCTAAACATGTCCCACTTGCTCCCTGTTTCTCTGAAAACCTAAGGCAGGATTTTTTCATTTGTATCAGACACATGAACTCCATGTATGGTCCCAGTGCTGTTTTCCCATATTTACAATTGTATTCCTGTCAGTCTTTAGAAGGATATAGATCTTCCTATACTCTTGATATGATGAAAGAAAAATGCTTAGAAATATACTATAGTATAATATTTTGAGTTGGGAAGGCATTTAGGATTTTATCTAGTCCAAAGGACTCTCCTGCCCAAAGGAGTGTCAGGTGTGATATCAAACCAGGTTACTCAGGATATTATCCAGTGGGGTAATGAAAACCTCCAAGGATGGAGACTACAATACCTTTCTGAACACTGCCTGACTGTCCTCATGGTGCCAAAGCTTCTCATTACATCCAGCC
The DNA here is from genome assembly GCA_035222235.1 of Margarornis squamiger. NCBI lineage: Eukaryota > Metazoa > Chordata > Aves > Passeriformes > Furnariidae > Margarornis > Margarornis squamiger. The sequence goes on from JAWWTY010000037.1 coordinate 55,165,602, forward strand.
AGATCCTCTCTGCTTTTGGTTTATGATCACTGTCTCTCTTACTCCCAGCATGAACCACTGTGAAGAGCCTGGCTCTGTCTTCCTGATGCCCTCCTTCAACGTGCTGAGCAAGCCTGGTTCCTCAGTTCCTCTTCCTTGGACCAGTGCTCCAGGGCTCTTTCCTTGACTTACATAAGTACTGCCATTGGTTTTGAGGTTTTTTCCCTACTGGGGTGCCCCAAACTGGACACAATATTTTAGATCCAGGTCAATGAGTGCTGAAAAGCCAAGATGATCACTTCCTTGGATCCACTGGTTAGTATATCCAGGCTGCTGTTGGCCTTTGCTCTCAGGGCACGTTCCTGGCTTAGTTCAGCTTGCTGCCTGCAGACACCAAAGGGTCTTTATGATAACATAGAGTCTGTTCTCCTGAAAGGAGTTTCCCTTTTCAAAGGCATTTGTGCTTGATGAATTTCTTGAAGGCTGTACAGACCTGTTCCTTCTCTCTGTGTCCCTCTGGATGGCAGCCATGTGCTTAAGCACACTGACTGACCTCTCCCCAGTCTGATGACATCTGCCAGCATTTCACCACCTTCCCCAGGTCCTTCTTTAAAGTCACTAGACAAGGCAGTCCTAGTACAACCACAGCAATACTCCAGCTGTTACAGGTTTCCAGGCAGAGTAGGAGTTATTAGCAACACCCTCTGAGCCAGACCATCAAACCTGTATTTTGCTGAAATCAGGGCAAATGGCATTGACAAGTCTCCTCTTGCCCACAGGTCTAGTCATTCTCTCCCAGAAAGCAATCAGGCTGGTGCACCATGATTCACCTTTGCTAAATATGTGATGACTGTTCCCCATCACCTTCTTTTTCTTTATATGCTCAGAAATGGGTTTCTTCCCTTTCCAAGAGATCAAAGTGAGGCTGACTCCTTAATTATTCTTACGTCCTTTATGTGAAGATGGATGCAAGACTGTTCTTTCTCCTGTTGTCAAGGCCCTTCTGCTGTCAGTGTCCTTCCAGAGATGGGAGAGATCAACTGGCAATAATCAGCCTGTTCCTTTATCTCCCATTCCTCTTCTTCAAGGTCATAGGTAAATGAAATTGCTGCTTACCTTTTGTAAAGAAAAAAATCATCAATTTTTGTCTGGGCTCAAAACGGTGTTCAAGTAGGAACACTGGATTTATTCAATTATTGGAGGCTGGACAGCGCAGATGAGAGCCAGGATTTTAAGAAAAGGCTATCTTATGCTTATGAGATGCTTTCTGCCAAAAAAAAAAGTTTATAAATATAAATTCAGTTTTCTTTGACAGAAGAGAGCTTTGAACATAGAAACAAGAGAAGGCAAGGCTGCTGTTTGTTGGTCCTATTTGTGTTACTTATTAAGATTTTGGCTCAAGGAAGCATTCTTTCTAGGGTGATACTATAGCTTGCGTTGTTTAATCGTGTAACTCCAGCCCAGGCATATGATTAAAGTTAAGCACATGTTCAGCATCCCGAATACGGATGCAATTAAATGCTTTTTTTGAATTGAGGTCTAAGCTCCTTATTGACAACATTAAGGATGATGCAGGTCTCTTTCCTGTTAAACTCCATGGAAAGACTCTTTCCTACAGGTCCTATTCATCAGGACTTGAAATTAATGGGAGTTCTGCCTAAGTAATACCAGTGCAAGTCCTTAAGTCTGCAGTTGCTGCAGATGACTTACTATCACATTGTACCCAGTCAAAGACTGTAATTACAGGTTAGAGGGCTACAGCAAAGTCTCAGGTTGAAAAATAAATCTGCAGAAGTCTTCTGGGTTTGAATTTAGTGCAGATATCTAAACTTAAGAAAAACTAGAAAGAAAACCTAGAGTATTCTCCCTCTCCTGTCTACCGGTGACAAACTCCTATATCTTGGAGTATATTTTTTTACCTTCTGTTGAGCACATTTGTAGAGTAAACTTCAGGCTATTTATCTTCAAGGTCAAAACTGAAGCCTAGATTTGGGACAAAACTGACACAAACTGGCTGTGGAAAAAAGTCAGTGAAGTTAGTTGCCAAGAATTTTTTATTTGGTGCATACTGCAAACCTGTCTGCAATTTTAAAGAAATAAACTGCACTTTTATTCAGCTCCTTTGGGCATTCATCTCATGAAGATTGCAATTCCACAAACTCCAGGCTTGAAGAGCTAAGGAACTCAGTTTGAGCTGCTCAGCTTTTGCAGCTATTCCCATGTTTAATTGGGAAACACCTGCCTGCTGATCTGATGGTTTTCCTGATTCACTTCATTTAGGGATACGATGGCATTGTGTTTGGAAGCCCCTTCACACTCTGGTAATTCATGTAGTAGAGAAACTTGAATTCTTATCTGGTTATTCAAGTCAACTTTCGCTCCTATTGGTGCCACATGGCTATTGTACAAAGGAATTTAGTGAGAGCAGACTTATGATTATTAATTCACTGCTGCTTTGAACCTCTATTGTTCACGTAGTGAAAATGTAAAGCTTGTTGGGATGCATGGATTAATTTAACAGCTTCCAGTGGCATGCTCCAGATCTAGTCCTAGAGAGTGATGCATAGCTAGTGAAGTAAATAAAGATGGAATATTACCCTTTTAGCACCTTTTCACCTTTTTAAACAGTGGAACTCCTCTGATAAGGAGTCCCCTGAAAGATAGTGTAGTGTTATGTATGTGCTTGAACTATTCCTTTGTAGGTTAGCATAAGTATTCAAAATTCTAATTTCTGTGTGGCTTTCTTCTAGTTTTAAAGTTCCAGGAAATCAAACTAGAAAAGCGGAGACTGTTACAAAGCTTCCACAACTGTCTGATGCTGGAGTGTGAGAATAGTTTAAAGTTTATCATTATTTTTGGCCCAGTTGCCCCCAGCCCGGGGGTCCCAGCACAGCAAGCACAGGGAGCTGGGGGAGCGAGGCCAGAGCAGGGACACCAAGGGG
>JAWWTY010000037.1:55168622-55179174 GCA_035222235.1 Margarornis squamiger
GTGGAAGGTGTCCCTGCCCATGGCAGGGGGTGGGATGGGATGATCTTTAATGTCCCTTCCAACTCAAACCATCCTGTGATTCTATGATTCTAAGCTGCCCAGACAGTTTGTGTTTTCATCCCCAGAGATAATTAAAGCCTGGCTGGAGAAAGGCCTGAGAAACCAGCTCTCTCTTTCCCAGCTTTAAGCAGTGTATTGGACTAAGATGATCTCCAGAGGTCCCTTCCAACTCCAGTTGTTGTGAAATTCTATGAAATGCAGGAAACAAATGATTCAAACAGTTGAAGACAAATTGGTTTGACCACACTGGGCACATTTTGAAAGAAAATGTAATTTGAGCTTTACTAGAAGCACTTGGGGAATAGGACAAAATGTAACTTGGGTTTACTAAAGGCAGATTAATAACCTTGCCATCTAAGCTGATGTCTTTGTTTAATGATATGATTGATTCCCTAAGGAAGGGAAATATAGGGTACCTCAGTAAACCCATGGAGTATTATGCAACAAAGGGAATATCATATATTTAATATGTTAAAAATCAATATATTTCACTGGGAATTACCAGAAAAATGTGTATTGTAATTGTATTAAAAAAAAAAAAAAGAAATTCTGATTTTAAAATGGTTGATATGTCAGGGCAACTATACTTCTGTCTGGTGCTTCATGCCCCATTCTTCTCTGCTGTCCTTCATGTGATGGTTCTTCCATCATCCAATCTTTTGTCTTTTGTAGAGCACAGTGTGCTGTGACAAAGGAGGGCAGCTGCTAACCCAGTCCAAGGAGAGAGAAGAGCATCTCTCAGTAGAAGAGGGGGAGTTCTGCACCCCCTCTACACCTTTCTACTTGTGTTTCTGGCAGACATCAAGAGGTTCATGGCATTTCATTATCACTGCAGGGCTAGAAGAGATGATCTCAATGTTTTTAAAGGTTCACAGGAATACCTGTGAAAGAGAGAGGATTCCAACTCAGGCCATGCCCATTTGGTCTTTAATTTATTCCTGTGACTGCTTTTTCACTGTTTGTATTTCAGGCTTTTTTTCCCCCTTTGCCACTGTCCCTTCTCTTCCTAACATTTCTTTTTCCCCTCTCAATCCATGCAAACCTGTAGCTGAGTCTGTGTACCTTTCATTTTCTTTCTGTGTTTCTTTCTCTGCTTCCTCTTTCCGTGTGTCTAAGTGCATAGCTGTCGGTTCACACAGAAGAAATGAGATAAATTATTAGTAGTGGAAAAGGTGTTATGCTGAATTTGTCCATATGGACTTCATATATTTCCCCTCCTCTCCATATTTTAAGGGATTTCAAGGCCTTAGAGAGTTGGGAATATCTTGCTTGAAGAAAGTTAATGCAGAGAAAATGGGAAAGTTTGCAAGTGACCTGTTTATTTTAAAAATGTGTGTGGATCTAAAGCTTTAGAATGTAGGTAAGTCTTGTTCTTGAAAATTTCCCAATTATATGATATAATTAAATATATGAAAATATGATAAAATTGTTAGTTTCTTAATTAATCCTCCCCAAGCTTGTTCTGTTATGGAAACCAATGCATCATGGCTGGGTTCTGCCACTCTGTTCTTCAGGATTTAGAAGGGTCTCATATTAAAAAACAGAATTTCCCCCTACTTTCATTTATTCCAATTATGTCCCTTTTCCTGTAAGTGTTAAACAAGGGAACGCCACAGACTTTCAAGACAAATTTTGCTTGTTATTGTCTCCTCATGGAAAGGAAAATCTAGAGCAGGTTCAGAGAGACCAAAAACTGACTCAGAAAAATGAGGCCAAGCAAAAATTTAACTAGATTTTTAACAGGCTTAAGTGAAAAGAAAGTAGATAATTGCCATTTGGCCAAGTTGCAGAACAGCTAAGATTGAATAACTAACAAAGTGTACTTTGGAGCATAATTTAAAAATTAATTTGAATTTTTATAAAATAAAAGTGTACGTGGTAAGAGATGGTCTAAATGGGTTTGCATGGGAGCTGGAGCATTACCAGCCTGACCAACTAAGATGTAGAGTAAGAAACAGGCTTAAAATCTGAGGACAGATAGAACAAAAATCATGATAGAATAAAAATAACCACAGATTTTTGAGAAAAAAAGTACTTACGACCAATTTACACAACATAGAAAACACAAGGCCAAATTCAATGTAGATTCAACTGTTCCAAACCCATAGTTGTGGAAGTGAAGAGTGAATAAAACTTGCTATGACTGCCTGCCACCCCACCTCCTTGTGCCATATTTTTTTTGAACAGGAAAAGAAAGAAACTTGGAGGTGGTGAGACAGAGGGAAGGCCCTTAGGAGGGAAGAGGGAAGGTCTTAGAAAAAAAATAATCCTATTTACTGATTTTGTCAACATGTCATGATGAATTGTCAGTCCCTCAAGGGAGCCTGCCAGGAACATGGAGAGAGACTATTTCCAAGGGCCTGGAGTGCCAGGACAAGGGGAATGGCTTCACACTGACAGAGAGCAGGGTTAGATTGGATACTGGGGAGAAATTCTTCCCTGTGGGAGTGGTGAGGCCCTGGCACAGGTTTCCCAGAGAAGTTATGGATGCCCCATGCCTGCCCATAACAAGGGGGTTGGAACAAGATGATCTATAAGGTCCCTTCCCAACCACACTCTTCTATGATTCTGTGGTCCTGCTGTCACTTTCTTGAGTCTCTTATATCTGAGTTTTGGGGCAATCATTGCAGGGAAACAAATGGGATGTGGTGTTCAAATGCATTTGATTTGGATGTCCAATTACATTGCCTAGGGTGTTAGTTGGACTGATGACATGAGTCTCTTCTATTTGTCCAAATATTTTGGCTTACAGAAGCAGCATTTATGACATCTCTGAAGAAGTCTGAGACAGAAAGACCTCAAGTGGTCAAATTATTAGTGGTACAAAGCTATTTTAGCTAATATTCCCAGAAAGAGTAAGAGGCATTAGCACAGCTCTTCACTGTCATGCTTCCTAAATGTTCAGCAGAGTAATCAGGATTGGGAGAAACTCCTGGATATGATTTTTCATATGATACCTCATGGCAAGACCATTTTGAATGGGAAGTGGATCAGCCAGCAGCATTCAGAAGTGTTGGGAAGGGTAAACAACCATTATTGGGGTTAGGAGGTTGCTTTAGATCTCTGCATGGCTTTTGGTGGAAGTGGAGGAGGCAGAGAGTTCAGGCAAGCAAACTAAAATGCAGCCCAAGAAATGAAACTTCAGCAAGGAACCCTGGCAAGCCTACCCTGAAAATCGGGAGAGTCCCAGGTTTACAGCAAGTTTCTCAAGTTCTCCCACTTTGCTCCTGGAGCTTTGTGCAGAATCAGGGCCATTCTGCATGCACTCGAGCTAAATGTGACACAGCCCATAGGCGTGGCCCAGGGCAATAATTTAGCAGTGAAAGCCATCAAGGATTATGCTCTATTTCGGCTGAAAAATAGTTGGGTTCCATGCAGCACACCAAAGCATTTCCCTGCCAAGCCAGACAAGTGTGTTGGCTGCAGTTTTAAAGGGAAGACACACCTTGAGTCATTGCCTGTGCTGATGCTGGTGGAGAACAGGGAGTCAGCAGAGGTGGCTTAAGGGATTCTCTCTTGTGGAGAGTGGCACATTCCTCCTGCACTCTCAAGGGATCTACAGTTGGATTCTTCTCAATGAGAGGTGCTGCTCACTGATCCTTGAGCTTGAGGTATAACACTAATTACAGTTGTTAGAAGTGCAGGCCAGAGGATAAATTGAATTAAAGTTGTTTTGATTTTATATACGGCTATGTTTTCAAAAGAGCTTTTTGCATCTTTGCAACAGGTAAACAAATAGCTTAAGGCTTGTGCATGCCTTTCATAAAGAAAGACATACTCTGATGCTTTGGAAGAGGGAAAGGATACTGCCTAAATGCAGGGGGGGAAAAAAGAAATAATGCAATTGCAAGCAATCCTTGCACAATGGTTTCTTTATCATATCATGACAATATTATCAAAGGTAGATTCTGTGGGAACAAAAGATTAAGTGGAAAAAGAACTGTAGAAACTACTTACTGTCTGTAACAAGCCAGTAGATACTAATACTAGTTTTCATCTAAAATTATTCAAGTTACAGAATTTTATTTTTTTTATTTAAATTACCTTTATTTATTGTATTGTTGCTATTGTTCACCTGGCAAAACTACCATTTTTTTGCTGACCTGGTTATCTAGGTAATACTTCCCTATCTCTGGTTCTTCTTTTGTGTCCCTCTGCTTCTCTAAGTCCAACAAGGACCTCACCAAAAGCATTCATATAGAAGGATTTATATGATTTAAAGAATAAGATCACTGAGCTACTGTAATGAGTATTTTCCTTTCAGGAGGATTTTGAAAGCAATCAGAATACTAAAATGTAGTGGGTCAAAACAGGTTGTTCAGCAAAGAAAACTGTACCTTGGGAGAAAGACAGACTATGAGTAAACAAGAAATGCTAAAAGTCCAATTTGAACTAAATTTTGCAAAGGAAATTTTTTAAAAGTGAAAAAAAAAAATCCTGCAAAACCAAACAAATAAGCAAACCCAAATCAAAGAATCTCAAAGCAGTTGTGGGGATTGTAGAAGAAAAAGGGAATGAAGAAGTGTGAGCACTGTTCAGTGAGGCTGACTTTAAAGATATATATATTAATATATATATATGTAAAGATAGATATAGATTAGACAGAATCTCTAGAAATCTTCCAGTCCACTCCCCTGATCAAAGCAAGCACAACTTTAGAACAGTTTGCTTAAGGCCTTGTTCAGTCAAGGTTTTACAGCTTCCAAGGACAGGGATTTCCAGCCTTTCTGAGGAATTTGCTGCACCATTGGACTGACCTAATTCTAAGAGCTTCTCTGATACCTGATTAGAATTTCCCTTGTGTGTGTTGCTTCCCAGCTTATCACTCTGCACCCCCATGCAGATTCTACCTCTGTCTTCCCTGTACCTTCCTAGACCATTTTCTACAGCAATTGCATCTTTAGCCTCTGCTTTTTCAGGCTGAACAAATGAATTTCCTTCTATGTAAGAACTCTATCCCCATAACCATCTTGATGGCTTTATGCTCAGCTTGTCCCAGTATATAAATGTATTTCTTGTTTCTTGTACCCAGTCTCACAGGAGGAAACAAGTTTAATACATATCTCAATGGGTTTGTGAAAATATTTGAGAATACTTGTGTGCTTTCACCCAGGACAATATCCATGAATTAAGATACAGTTTGAGTCATATCTGATTGATACTTAAATCTGGTCAAAAATGAAGGAAAATAAAAGATTGTCAATGAGAGGTGCTTATGGAGAAGAGAGTGGACTATACCAATATAAAAAAGTCTTAAATTTCTGCAGAGTGTAACTGTTAACCACCTTTCCCTGGAAATGAAGACCATGCAGAATTCTCATTACATCACCCAGTTTTAAATTAAGGTGTTAAGGAGGTGGATGAGACATGGCACTGGGGATCACGTCAGAACTGGTGAGCTGCCTCTTGTGTGGCTCAGCTTAAGAGAGGCAGGGGTGTTGTGCTCTGAAATGTGTCATATATATCTGAAAGAGAGATATGCTGATAATATTTACATCGTAGGTCTGTGGTTGGCTCAATTAAAAGGTCCTGCATCTGAAACAAAGCAGTGGCAACACGGGCCAGCAAGAAAAGAAGTTGACTCCATGTTAATACAGAATGCAAGAGTGTTTAGGCAACAGTCTGCATTTTTACTGTTTAATACCATACAGAAATCTAAAAAAAAACCAAAACAAACCAGGCATAAATACATTTACCACTTGAGGGAAGTACTGTACCAACAAATAGGATGGAAAAGCTCCTACTTTTAGAAACTGGAGTATCTTAATATTGCTGTGGCTTTCCAAATGTGGCTAATAACATGATTGAAAGTTGCCCGAAAGTTCTTCTGCCAATTAGCATTATCTTTTCATAATTAAATCAGCAATAGCTTGTAGATTTAATTGCCCCATTTTCGTTTTTAAGGCTAGTACTTCATGCTGGCAGACGGCAATGCATGCAGTAAGTTTTATGTGGTGAGGAAGAAAATGTTTTATAGGGAATGTAAAAAGCTCTTATGGAATGGAGAGGTATTCCTTAATTGGGTTGTATATCATCAGGGTTTTAATAAATTTGATTAAGGACTTGATTATCCTATTCCTTTCTCCAGAGCCCTTACTGAAGTCAAAGGGAGAGCTACAAATGGAAGGCTTGCAAGACAAGGCCCTGGCATGAGAGACATTATTAAGGAAAGCTTTATCCTGGAAAGCAGACACATAGCATCTGTATTTATCAGAGTGTTCAAATTAGATATTTATAGGGAGTTTTCAATGTATTAAAAACATTGTTATCTGTATTTTAGAAGTCACTGGCTTTACCTTAATTTTCAGCAGAAATGACTCTGTAGCCAAAGTCCATCAGAGTGAGAGGGTGTTGTTTCGTTTCACCTGACGTAGACACAGGCTGATAAAGGTGGTGATTGTACAGATATTGGAACTGTTGGAGGTTTTGATAAAAAATTGGTTATGACCAAAGAATGTTAAACCTTGTAGTTTTTCATAAGCTTTTGCTTGTGCCTTGGTTTACCACCCATATTTATCTTCCTAACTGGGGACTAGTCACAGCAGTAAAATTAACTGGATATAGAAGGAATGAGATCTGAGAGTCATAAGGATGATGTCAATACTCGAGAGCTTCATACAGTTTACTGAGACAGTTTATTTTTGAAGAGGAAAATGGCACAATCAATATGCATTTGATTTCAAGTGTATTGATTCCAGATTTTCCTTTAAAAGTTAGCTAAGTAAGCTTTTTACTCAATGGCCTTTCTTTATAGGGGTGTTTATGAGAATGTGGAGCTTTTCAGAAGAAGAAGGGTAGAAATAGTTCTTATTAGTATTGTATGTCTATATTTTAAAAGATTTTATGTGAAAAATATGTTGGCAGTGAATTATCTTGGAGTTAAAGTGCATAATTACCTTTTCTGTACATGGACATTAATGAAAAAGTTTGTAAGAATCACATTCCATTTAGATCACAACAGTGAACACTAAAAAGAAGCAAAGTAATGCCAAATATCATGAACCTTGTTTTCCATTTACTGAAATCTCCTTTAGATGATTCTATGTTTGGAAAGGTTAGGCAGTGATAATACAAGAGTTTAAGGAATTGATATCCTCTCATTGAATGACAGCAAGTTCCAGGCTTAAAAATTATGTCAGGACCTCAGAAATTTAAATTAATCTGAGTTCATACTGTATTCTAAGGCTGAGTATTTAAAGGCCACTTTAGTATTTAGTAAAGCTGAATATATTTGGCTTTACAGAATATAAAAGCATTACTGATGTGTGTTTACTCTCCTGAAACAACCAGTGCATCTTCTTTGTATCTCAGTGCAAAATAAATGCTGGATCTTTACGGACTCACAGTAAACTGGTTTGCACATTTGCATGTTGCAAAAGTTTATTTTGTCTTATAACAACCACACAAGTTAAAATTGGGATATTTTCTTATAAATTGTGGCCTTCCAGTAGCTGAAGGGAGATTACAAGAAAGACGGAGAGAGACTATTTGCAAGAACATGTGACAGGACAAGGGGAATGGCTTCACACTGACAGAGAGCAGGGTTAGATTGGATATTGGGAACAAATTCTTCCCTGTGAGGGTGGGCAGGCCCTGGCACAGGTTGCCCAGAGAAGTTTTGGATGCCCCAAAACTTTGGTTGCAGGGTGTTGGAACTAAATGACCTTTAAGGTCCTTAGCAACCCAAACCATTTTATGATGTATGAAATGCTTCAGACCCTAGAGAGACTTTTGGTGAAGATTGCAAGCAAGCCAGGTGATTAGTTTCTTACATACACATTTGCCAAAAAGTCCCAAATTATCTACCTGTCCAACCAAAGTGAACTGAATGTTGTGCTTAGGAATGGCTTTTATGACTGAATTCACAAAAATGTCCTTGCTTCTTACTTAAGATCTTATCTGTCAATTAACTGTGAAAACAGCTACCAGTTTATCAACAAAACCACCATGATGTCAGGTCAACATAGACTGGCTATTTTTTCAGGTATTCCTGCCAAGAACATGAAAGAAAGTGGGTAAAATGTTAGTTTTCAGGTTCAATGCATCTATTTTACGTCATGGAATTACTTTGTGTTGGCAAGGGAGTATTATTGCCTCTCCCTGGCTGCAGTACCAGCTGTGAGGATTAGGACATGTAGCCTTACACATGTAATTTGAGCAGATTATCCTGAGGAAAGCAGTGCTCTCTAATACTGATCCTGGCAGGACTTTTGAGTGGTGTGGCACAAATAAGAACAGTGGAGGTGAGCACTCTTTTAAGTATTTACAGTGCCCAAATCACCCAATTGGTATAATTAGTCAAACGGTACTTTGCTGATTGGTTGTTCCTTTTTCTCATCTCGTGTTTTTAAATAAAATGAAGATGTCAAGCCTGTTTTGTTTATGCTGTGGAGGACATGGACAGATAAACCAAAAGAATCTGTATACAGAAGTGTGTTTCTCCCTCTGAAGGCTGAAAAGCTTTCTCTTGAAGTGAACTAGAAAGTCTCTAACAACAACATGAAGGGTATGAAAAAGCGTAGCTGATATTTACCACTATCTGTTAGTTCTAATTTTTGCTATGTTCAGCACGCTGAGAATACCAAGTTTCTGGTAAGCCAGGCATGCTTGGGCTGCACTTGGGGCTGCAGTATCTTAAGAGGCTTCTCAGATGTGCCTATTTTATTAAAAAAAAACCCTTTATTTTTCCCATGTGCCCTGCTGGCTTCCATTTTACCTATTAAGGATCCATGGGACATAAGCAATATTGTTTGAGGCAGAGAAGAAGAACTGATTTCCTTCTACCTACACATAATTCTCTTTTGGACTGCTAAAACTTGTTCCTCTTGGTGAGTCTGAAGCTGCACAGGAGTTTTCAGTCTCTGATGGTGATCTGCAATAGATTTTATGGAGTTGCTCCATGGCTGCTGCTGAGATTTGGCTAGCACAGCTCTCCTTACTCAGATTTTCCTTAGGAAGAGGTAATTACTTTTTCTGTGTTCCTCTGCAGCCAGTGCAGGTTGGTAAATAGAAAGGAAATTTTTTTTCTTCTATGGAACTGTAAAGAAACCTTGTGCAACATGAAAAATCAGTCTCGGCTTATGGGAAGGTGTTAAGACCTTTCTGAATTTTAATGAAGGCCTGTTACCTGTGTTGTGGGCTGCAAGAGAAGGGCAAACCTGGGAAAAATCTGAGGTGCTGGGGTTGAAACTGGTTAAATGATACTAATAAAAGAGTGATCTGTAGGAGACAGCACAGTGCTGTTTGAATATGGGGATCCACATGGGTGTTCCCGTGTTCTCTGTGAGCAGTGAACACAGAAATTTCACTGAGAAGTATTATTGGGGAACCCACTTGAGCCTTGCTTGGTAAACTTGGACCTGTTCATGTGTTTCTGTCTGTTTGGAGAGATGTCTGAGAATAAAGTTTTGATTTGTTTGTAATTTAAAGAATAGGGACTTTGGGAGGCTGTAGCCATGGGAATCATAAAACTTAGAGGGAGAAGTGGAGATGTATGTAATAACTGTAGCAGAAACAAGAACAAGATGAATTTGGCTTAGAGGTAGGGGTGATGAAAGGAAGATTGAAAGACAAGGTATGAATGAGCCAAAAAATGACAAATCTCTAGTCAGGTGCAACTTCAAGATGTCATTTTCAGAAACAACAGTGTGCTTTCCTACAGCTCTAATTTCCTTGTGTTATTGTGGATTTAACAACAGAGAAATTATGATGAAAATAGGAGGAATTTCACTCCTGACAATCTGCCTTTTACTTTCTATAGGTTTCTGTAAGAAGTAAGTTTTCATTTAACATGGAGGGGAACACTTCCTTTTTATCTCAAGTTCTGTGGATCATTTCAGTGTGAACTGAGCCTCAGGTGATAAGTACTCAGGACTGTTCTGCACAACCTCATGCCTGGTAGCTGGAGTAAACTTATTTTAGAAGGAATATAGAGAGTAGATCCTCCTTTTTAAGTATCATTTGTTTCCCTGAGTTTAAGATCATTCCTGCTGTTGTACATGTGCTGGTCTAAATCTAGATGCTGTATCCAGATCCCTGCTTCTGGCAAATGGAGTTTGTATTTTACACATATTCAGGCACATACTTAAGTATGTTCCTGCTTAAGCATTTTGTCTTTAGCCTCACTCTGCTTGTCAAAACCATGATCCTTTCTCTGCTGAACATAAACTCCAGGAGTGACAGAGGTTGGAATTATATGAGGAATACACTGGCTTTCCTGAAATTGCATGTTACTATCATCATAGATAATATATGTGTATGCAAACTGTAATTGTCCCAGCATGTTCCTGACCTACATGTCGCCATTTCTGAACAAGACCTTGATCTCTATAGTGTAAATCTGGAGTAATTCACAAGGCTTAATTAAGGTTCAACAAGACCAAGTGCTGGGTCCTGCCCTTGGGTCACAACACCCTCTGCAGCTCCAGGCTGGGCAGAGGGGCTGGAAAAGTGGTGGGAAAGGCCCTGTGGGTGCTGTGACAGGGCTGGACAC
>JAWWTY010000037.1:55188915-55219451 GCA_035222235.1 Margarornis squamiger
GTGTCCAAGGCCAGGTTGGATGGGGCTCTGAGTGACCTGGGCTGGTGGAAGGTGTCCCTGCCCATGGCAGGGGGTTGTAACTATATGACCTTTAAGGTCTCTTCCAATACAGACCATTCTATAATTCTATGTAATAGAAGCTTTTAGATCAGCTATGTGTGAACAGGATTCCCAACAAATCCTTATAATTTTCCCTTGGATAGAGTCTACCTTGAAGGTCTTCCAGAAGTCCAATGCAAAGTAGTTGTAGTAAATGAGGGGATCAGGCTTCATATTTCCATGAACCTTGAGGAAACACCACACTGGTGACTTCACACTGAAACTATTTTACTGAAAAAAACCCTTTCTTCACTTCTGCTGAAATTTGGTCATAAGTGCAATTGGTTTAAATGTAAGATTCCATATCACTGTAAATGCTTTGGAATGTAGTCAGGACAGTGTCAGAATAGGAAGAGTTGTTGATAAGTGTTTTTTACAGAACTGTGTTATTGCAGGAGAAGCTCTGAGTCATCTGTACAATCCAGCACAGCGAGAGGTGATGCCTCAGGATGCAAAAGACATTTCAGTGGTCTAAAACCACAGAAGATCCATGGAAATTAAATGCTGCACATTTTGAAGGTGTCTGTTTCTCCAGAGTATTTTATGTCTTTGTTCTGAAAACTTAGCTAAATGACCTAGTTTAGGAATAATCTTAGTAACAGGATCTTGTCCACTTTCTGTGAGAACACCAGAAATTCAGAACGTCTTCAGCTTGGTCTGAGGACTTGGAGCAAGTCTCTGAGGGGAAGCAGAGCAATACAGAACACCCTTTTTGGCTCATGACTTTCTCCAGAGATCCTCTTGGTGTCCTCCTATCCAGTCATCTTGGTGATCCTTTCTCTAATTCTAGAAATACCACAGGCAGGGTCAGCTCAGGCTTCTGTCCATCCAATGGAATGTATGTATCCATACTATTCTTGCTCTCTCCTGTGTGTAAACAACTGGCAGAAACAGCCTCATCCCTCACTGGATGTGAATGCCAGAGTTTTGGAAACCCAGTGCAGCCGAAGGCTGGTTTTGTGCACACCACTTCCCATTTCTCTCCATATAATTCATGTATGTTGAATTTACTCCTGTGCAGATTGTGCTTTAAAACATTCATCTCTTTACTGCTTGTGAGGATGACCCAAGTATAAATCACCACCATTTCTATTCTCCTCAGATTCATTTTCACACAGTAACTCACTGCTCTCCAAGAATCTATTTAATATCACTTTTTACTTTGCCGAGCTTTGTTGCTGTTTATAATTATGTTCCTTGTTGTATCAGCATTAATTTGTCTTACTTGAATCTCATTCTATTTCACGCTTGTATTTCTGACTTCTCAACAGCCCAGTATCTAAGTTTCTATTCTCTTCACTATTCATAACCTTTCCTAATTTAGTATCCTCTACAAATTCAATTGACATGACTTTCAGAGTTATTGCTATGTTAAATGTAGGATAAACAGTAAACTGATCTCTGACTTGATACCACATCACAGTTTCACATACATATCACCACTACTTCCAACATTCTTTTGGAATGGGACTATAAAACTTTGTTTTGTTGATATACTTACTCCATTTTCTGTTAATGGTAGGAAAAAGTCAGAGAAGGATTTTCAAGAAAATTAAATGTGAAGCATTGATATCCAGTTTCCCATCTTGCCCACTTGTTTTATATTAAATCCAACTGAGGCATTTCAAAGCAGCTTTCAACAGATCTGCATTTTACTGCCAACTACCAACACATCTACTTCTTAAGAAAGAAAAGAAAAAAAAAGGCAAACGATCGGGGATGCTGGTGGGAAGCAGCTCCCCAGAGATCTTTGTGTGTTTCCTGCACAGTTTTAGCACATATAGGCAATTTGAATTAATTCAGTCTAGTGTATGCATAGTTAGTATTTCCCTGTTTGGAAATTGGAAAGGATCTGGAATGAGATTGTTGTCCGTCTTATATTTAGATCTGGAAAATCAACTTTGTATGAAGTTGTTGGCTTAGTGGAAAGCAGTTAAGAAGTGCTTGTAAGTTTAGTAACTCTACCTCCTTGTGCTGAAAAATAAAAAAAAAATAATAAAAACCCCAACCAACCAAACAAAAAACCCAAAACCAAAACCCAAAGCAACAAAAAAACTCACTACACCAAAAAATCAAGTGACCAGGCATTGTAATTCTGTGGTTTGAAACTCCAGCTTTGGGAACATGGGAAAGTATCCTATGTCACCTTAACACTCTCTGCAACTCACTGACAGAAGGTTGTTGTGGCAGGGGAGGGTTAGGTTGGATGTGAGGAAAAATTTCTTCACAGAAAGGGTGATTAGACATTGGAACAGGATGTTCAGGGAGGTGTTGGAGTCCCCATCCCTGGAGGTGTTTAAGGAAAGAATGGACATGGCACTCAGTGGTGTTTGGTCATAGGCTGGTCTTGATGATCTTGGGGGTTCTTTTCCAACCCAGTTGTTTCTGTGATTTATGAGGAAGTGACTGCCAATTTCAAAATGTCAGAAATGTATATAATTTAAAAAAAAAATAAATTATATTTGAATTTACATTTTGGGAAAAAATGAAACTTGATGCAAACCCCGATGGCCGTAATTCCATGAAATCACAGTTCTCAAATGTCTAAAGATAATGCTCATAGTACCAAAATGTATTTCATTAACTCCTCCAACTCCATTAATCCCTGATTTCTCTTTGCTTTCCAGTGTTTTATTGACATCTCTTAATTACTATTCTAAACTCCTCCACTCTTGCAGTGGGTTTTGGGGGGAAGCTGTGTGTGTATGTATGAAGATACAGGGGTGTTCATTATAAACTTAATATAGACTTCCTCCATAATTAGCTGAAAGAACCATCCTGCGTGGAACATGGGCTCAGAGCAAGAGGCA
Organism: Margarornis squamiger; assembly: GCA_035222235.1. Classification (NCBI taxonomy): domain Eukaryota; kingdom Metazoa; phylum Chordata; class Aves; order Passeriformes; family Furnariidae; genus Margarornis; species Margarornis squamiger. Next base: position 55,191,825 of record JAWWTY010000037.1, read on the forward strand.
GTGCCAAGAGACAGCCAGTAACAATCAGTCCTGCTACACTGAAGGAGGACTCAGTGGGCAGCTGTTCCCCTCGCACTGCATCTGTCCACACGCCTGGTGTCTCTCTCACCTCCCAGTCCTTTTCACTTTGAGTGCTCATGGCATGGTGATGCCTCTCTGTTGTTGGTTACAGAGACAATGCAGAAATGGGACTTAACACCAGTCCATTTCACAGACTGGCAGAATGACTCAGCGGGAGAAAGTGCATGGGCAAGGACTCTTCTATCTCCAAAATGTGTCTTTTTTTGAGCAGACATGGAGAGAGCTAAGGGTTGCTTTGCTCTCGTACCCTGCCTCATCCTTCCAGTCTTCCATTTGCTGACTGTTCACCCAGAACTCTTTTCTGCACAGCAATCCATATTATTGGCAAAAGTTTGCCTCTGTAGAATGTATTTCACAATCGTGTTTCAATTTTTATAGCATATTCAAATGTTAGAATACAAGCTTCATTAACATTTTGCAGCTGGTAATAAATGCTCCGGAGTCAGGGAAAGAATTTGGCATAGCCACATCCCCCTTTTAATTCTTTCTCTGCTTCTCAGCCTTTTTCATTAGCAACTTAAAAGTGTTGCTAAAATTTACACCACTCCACTCTCCTCTGGTGCTGATGTGATCATTCACAGTTTGTGCAAGCTAAATTTGAAGGAAAAAGGAAACTGATAATGCGTTGCATGCCTTTTTCTCCCACTTTGTGTGGGGGTAAGTGGCTTCACATGGTGTAAGACAATGGAGAGTTGGCTTTTAAGTGCAGTGCCAGAGCCCTTAAGTGAGATTTTGCTTCACTAGGGATGCTGTGATTGATTTCACAGGAGCAAGATGTTCAGCTTAGATTCTTCCAGCTAGGACACTGACACAGGTTTGGGGCAGACAAGCTCCAAGGGAACATAGAAAGGACATTTTTCCTCAGAGTCTAGCACTAAGTGCATCTCTTCCAGAACCGAAATCCCATGCTCACTTAAGTTTTTACATTAAGTTCCCTTCACATTAAGGGAACTAGTACATGCAGCTTAGGATAGCAACATGACTATTAAATGTTGCTACAAGACTCCCACACAAAGAATTACAATTTGAGCTTTGCAAATGGCAAAATTGCAGGTGGCCTTGGTTCCACTGGGCACAAGTTGATTGTATTAAAATGTATAATGGCAATTGAATGGTTATTTTAAAGATAAAATTCATGTAAACTGTTCCCTGAGACAAACAGATTTGAAGGTGCAAAAGATAACATAATTTTTGAAGTTTTTATATTTAAGGGAGAGATACTGCAAGTAGGTGAGCGATTGTGTAGCCAATACATTTTAAACAGACTTACACAGAGATGATAGTCCTATACTTAAAATAATTTACGGAGAGAAACTCTTAAATTAAATCACTTCCAGTTATTAAAATGTTGCCGAATTATGGGAACTGCTAAAAGGTAAATTTTTTTTGTTGAAAAATTATAGTGGATAAATTGTTTTTAAATGGCTTGCATTTATTATTCCATTAAATTCTCCATCAGATGTTCACAGTTTACATGAGAAAGTGTGAAATCAGACTGACTATTACAGTAATGGTGCTGGGGATTTCAGGGTACAAAGTGGCTGAAAAGCCAGTTAACTCCAGGATGGTGTAAGGCAGTGACTATTACTGATAAGTGATATTTTTCTGCAGCAACTCTTTGAAATTCACTTTGTTCTCCCTTTGTTTAACTTGCCTGATAGGTCCATGTCCTGCCAAGATCAAGGCATATTAAATTGATTTATCCATGCAAAGGAAGGCAGACACATGTATGGCTCAGAATCCCTTTTCCTTGTGCTTGACTATATTTATTTAAGCATATTTTAAAACCATGTGTGGCATTTCTTTATGTTCTCGGAGGAGGTTTACGAGTTACACTAAAAATGAAAATGGGAGCAGGTGACAGGGTATCCCTTCATGTCCTGGGCTTAATTTGTGAATTCCACTACCACCTTCCCTACTATGTTGGGTACCCATGTACCACTGTCAGTCCCTTTGGAAATCCCACCAGATGTATTTGTACATCTGGCCCTTTGCCTTCTCAGGATCAGACTCATTATGATTTATTAATCATCTACAAAGAGCATTGATAAACAATGAATATTTATGACTACAGATGTAACCCTATTGTTTGTGTAAATTACAGTGTTTTTTCTGGTAATATTCTGAATGGCTTCAAGTTTATATAAATAATTCATACTTGTAAAGCCATATGTTAACCTGTCATTGTAAAAAACCTAAGTGCTGCCAGTTTTCACTTGAACCATATGTAAATATCAAGAATTTCATATTAAACACTGTTATAAAGACCAAACACCTTAATGTCATTTTCACAATAATGACTGCAATATGTCACAAGGCACTAGATGCATTAAGATGAGTATCAACAGCAAAATAAGTTTTAAATACAGCAGAGAAAGAAACCATTTTTATTTCTGGAGAAACTACAGTGTAATAAATTAACCAAGTCTAGCTTTACAAATTTAAGTTACAGTGAAAGCACACCTCCAGCCTTCTGCCATAATTACTGGGTGAATAAAGCATCTTGAAATGTTTCCATGAAACTACTCAAGGAGCACTAATTTTTTGCCTCCGAAATGAAGGTGGAATTCTCAGTAACACTGTCATATATACATATGATTTTCCATTCTTCTGACCGTACCTGTCTATATGCCCCACAGCTCATATCTGTGTCCTCATACAGTCTAGGTATGTGATGCTGCTACAGAGGGAAAATTAATAAGAAATCTAGTTGGCTCGTTGCAGTTTACCCTTATTTCATCGGTACTGGTGTAATTGGGAAAGTGATCACATTCACCACACCTTGCAGAACTTTGTTAATGCACAACAAGAGGGACTGGCAGGAACTGATGCCCAGCAAGTCCCACCTGCGCAGGAGCAAGAACTTCTTTGCTGGGCAGTGACCCAGCACTGAACAGATTGCCCAGAGAGGGTGTGGAGTCTCCCTCCCTGGGGATATTCCAGAGCTGTCTGGACACAACCCTGTGCCATGTGCTCTGGGATGGCCCTGCTGGAGCAGGCAGGTGGAACCAGATGACCCAGTGTGGTCCCTTCCAGCCTTCCAAGTTCTGGGATTCTGTGAATTGTACCTCCTGTCTCAGTTCTACTTTATAATCAGAGTTAGTTTTTATCAAGGTACTTACTGCATGCATGTGTATGTATATATGTGCCAAATATATATATATATATATATATATATATAGGAATCACAGAATGGTTTGGGTTGGAAGGGACCTTAAAGATCATCCCGTTCCAACCCCCTGCCATGGGCAGGGACACCTTCCACTAGATCAAGTTGCTCCAAGCCTCATCCAACCTGGCTTTGAATACTTCCCTGTACTCCTTTTCCCTTTTCCCTTTGTTCAGAATGTAGTGTTAAGACTCATAAGGACTAGTAGGTACTTGGATTCAGGGATCCTTTCTGCCAGCACCTCTGTTGACAGACATGAGGTTGGTGTCCTCTTTTCCTCCAAGCTTCCCTGTGCTCCATGACTGGAACCATGACCCTCACCTAACCCACTCACCATCACATCATATTTCTGGTCCTCTGGAAGGGGTGTGTGCATCTCCAGGCACAGAGATTTGGCTACTCACAATGTGCTTTCTGGGCCAAGTGAGTGGCTCATGTCAGGGCTGGAGCCAGTGGGAGATTTGCTTCCAGTCACATTTGCAGCGGAAGAAACACAGCTGTGGGCTTGACTGATTTGTCCCCATTCCGAGTGAGTGGTCTCAGCTAACAGAGAAGCCAAGAGGTGACCTGATCACCGTTTGTGAGAACCTACAGCGAAACCCCTCAAAAATCTGCCTGTAGATGCTCTTAACTGACACATTTGCAGCTAAATGCCAAGGCTGGAAGATGCAGATAGGCAAATTCAGCTTGGAAATAAGCCATATATTTTCAACAGCTGGGATAATTAGCACTCAGAATGACCTAATAAGGCTTGTAACTGATTGTTCATCACAGAAATACTCAAGCTGTGATTAGCGGTTTCTCTAAAAAAATTAAAATTAGTTAAAACACATTTATTTATCCCTATAGCAAAAATTGTCTCAAGGAACTTGTGTGGTTCCAAAGGAGACTAAGACAGGGTGGTTAAAAATAACATTTCTTAGCCTTATATCCATTAATTTTCATGATTCTTGCACACACTTCCCATAGTTTTCTATTCTGTATTGCTTCCACAAATGATTCAGAGTGTGTCCACTGAAAGCTATCAGAGAGTCTGTGCCATTCTGCATGTTTCAAAAACAGCAAAAAGGTTTTAATTAAAGTTTTTTGCAGTCCTTCAGCTGCCTCCAGATGAGTCTTGGCAGTTTGTTTTCCGTGTGAAATCCTGAAACAGAACACTGTGCACAGAACACAACCATCTTTACTCTTAAAATCCTCCTTGAGTGAGAAGGATAGAAAATGTTGTTCTCTCTTTTAATGGGTTTGGAACCAAAAGCTCTTTCTTTCAGCTTCTGTGGGAGTGCCAAGGTAGAACTCCTAGACTGGGATAGACACAGGGACTGACGGATACCCAGTGTGGCAGCAGCTAAGTCTTTCCTTTCAGAAGTTTGAGGGCTATTTTGTCCCCAACATAAGCTGTAAGAGTCCCATGAACTTGTCCAGTTTCTTAGTTGTAATTATCACTGTGGGCCACTGCAAGATCCCAGAAATGCTGATGTGCCTTGACTGTGCCTCTTTTTGTGTCATCACCCCGGAATAAACTGTCTCCCAAAACTGTCCCTACTGCAGCTTTTTCTGGCTCATAGCTTCTTTTAACCTCCAAATAGCACCAAAGGATCCCTTTCCCCTTGCCTTTAGCTTATTTCATGCCCAAATTAAAATTATAGGGACGCTTTATTTCAGAAGCAGCTCATTTCGTTCCTTGTCTTGAGTCTGCAATGCACAGGCAATGTTTTGGGGGTCACGCAAATAAAGAAGAGCTGCATTTCATAGCACAATTCATATTTCTAGATGCTTGCTTGGACAGCACAGTTTTTACAGAAAAATAAAGCTTTCGAAATAAAGTACAAATTAAAGTAGAAACCTATTAATAATATTGTAGTTATAAAAATTACAGTTGCTTGATTGATGCTTCCTGGGCTTATTTAGAGATGACATTCCTCATTTTGTCATTGGAAATATAATTTCGCAGATTTTTGCAGTTGCTAACTGTGCAAAACCTTAGGAGGGCAGGAGAGAGGGGTCCTGGATTCTGTTCTTCCCTGAGCATCTTTTGCTACATTCCAGTCAATTATTGCAGCTCTGTGCAAGTCCACTGAAATCATTGGGATTGCCCAGGTGCAACCACATCGAAGATCCCGAATTGCAGCACTGGAGTTGCAAAGCAGGATGTGGATGAGAGAAAGTCTCTAGCTATGCTCCCCAAGTGCAGGTTGAGCTGGCATGGCTGATGGTTGGAAACACCTGCTTTGAGGAGGTGTTCTCTCGTGGGGAAAATATGAATAAATACCTGAAATGCTTGTGATCTGAGCAAACTGGCTGTGGTTTAATTCACAGAGAAACGTAAAACTGTTTTCACAAAGCTGCCTGGTGCTGTCCAAGTGCAGTGTATTTCCAGGTTTCCTCAGTTCAGAGGCCCACCCAGAGCTGCACATGCTGGATTCTATGCCATGATGGGTAATGCATAAGGAAATAATCCAGAAAAACCTAGATGGTGCTTAATTACATTTTTCTCTTCTGAATTTTGGTTTTTGTTTTCTAATAGGAAAAATCTGTATCTCTTCAAGGAACACATTCAGCATCTCATTAAACATGAAAACAGGAAGCCATCACTACACACAGAACTGATTTTTTTTCTCCAATACCATTTCAAGCCCATCACTGTATTCAAAGAAAACAAAAGAAAGATTTAGAAGTATATCTTTTAGTTTTTCTTCACCACAAACCAAACAACAACAAAACAATTCTATTGTGACGTTTTCTGCCTGAATATAAGTAGTTTCTTGCACTACAATTCTTTTTGGGGAATGGTCTCAGGGCAACACATCTGCCATAGAGATTGCTTTTCAGGTGATCTGTTCCGTCCTGTTATATCAATAAATGCCTCCACCTCTTGGGCTGCTCCAGGTACATTCCTTGCCTGCTTGACTGAGTTTCCATCAGCCTCCAGGAAAGCTTTCCTATCTCTGGCTAAAATCTGGATGATGTTATGACTAGAACAGGGTATGGACCGTGTCCTGGGAGAAACCTATGAATGAATCCCATCTACTAAGCAAATCACTCTTGCTTCAGGGAGGACGTGTAGAGTTTTGCTGGCAGCCCGGGTGCTGTGAACACCCCTCAGTACAGGCTGCTAGCGGCTAGATGGCACTATTGGCAGAGAGAAGGATCAGTCCCAGTAGGAAATAACCAAGATTTAGTTTTCTTAGCAAGAAACTTAGCAGAAGGCAGCTTTCCACTGCCCACTATATTAAGTTGCATTTCAAAATTTGGTTTCTGACATGTAGTTCGGTAATGTCTTCACCCAGCTTTTTCTTTCCTCTGACACTGGCAGAGCAGCTTGGTGTGTTGTTGGGATCTGCCTCTGGCTGAATGCTACAGGGAATGGTGGAGTGATGGCAGTGTCACCTGAGGTTAAAGGATGAAAGAGAAAGCTGGCTGGATGGCATTGCTGACTGTCCTGGTGTAACCCCAGCCAGCAGCGAAGCCCCTCATAGCTGCTCCCTCACTCCCCCACCAGTGGGATCAGGGAGGGAATTGGAAGGGCAAAAGCCCCAAAACTCCTGGGTTGGGCTAAGATCATTTAATAGGAAAAGGAAGAGGAAAATAAAACAAGGAATTAACTCACAGCTTCCCATGGCAGGCAGGTGTTTCAACCATGTCCAGGAGAGCAGGCTTCATCATATGTAGTGGTTACTTGGGAAGACAAACTCCGTTGTTCCAAACATCCACACCTTCCTCCATCTTCCTCCCACTTTATATACTGGCCATGGTGTCATATCCCTTTGGTCAGTTGGAGTCATCTCTTCCAGTTTTGTCTCCTCCCAACTTCCCAGGCACCCCAATCCCCTCACCAGCGTGGCAGTAGAAAAGAGCAGCAAACGCCTTGGCTCTGTGCAAATAACTGCTCAGCAATAACAAAATTATCTCTATATTATCACCCCTGTGTTCAGCACAAGTGAAAACACAGCCCCATAGTAGCCAGTGGAAAGAAAATTAACTCTGTCACAGCCCAAACCAGTGCAGTGATCTTCTCTTCCTTCCTTTATCCACTTATCCTTTCCTGTGCACATGCTCTCCTCTCTTATCTTCCTAATTTCTTCCTTTGTGTCATTCATTGCAAGGAGAGACTGGGAAAGCCCTGCCAGAGTGTCTGTCACTGCTCTGAATCCTGTCCCACCCGCATTGCTCTGTTCAGTGTCCAAAAGCAAATGTGATTTTCCTCGTGCCCTTGCACAATCACTGTAGACGTATGTGGTGTCAGTGGCACCTCTGGAAAAGCACGTGTGATAGTGATAAATTAAATTTCTCCAAGTCAAGTTTGCTTTGCCCATGATAACAATTGGTAAGTTATCTTCCTGTCCCTACCTCAGGCTGCAAGCTTTTCCATCTTAATTTCTCCCTATCCTATAGAGGAGGGAAAGTGAGAGGACAGCTGGGTGGGCATCTGAGAGCCAGCCAAGGCAACCCACCACATGAGGAAGGTTTAATTCTTATCCTGTTCATCAAGTTAATTTTTTTGGAGGCAGTCCATATTTCTTTTAGTTATTCCCTATAATAAATTGAAATTTTAATAGTCAGTTGTGCTTCTAAATCTTTATTCCAGGAACTTTTATTACTGAACTCATCAACATTCAGGTTGTAAACCCAGAGCTTCCATAGGGGCTGGTGATGGTAGATGCCTCTGCATCCCTAATGCTGAGACTGCACAAGGCAAACACTCTAATAGCTTCAGTCCTTAAAGTCTCCTGAAGTTGGCATTGTTAAATGAATCAATCCTAATGTCTCTTAATGCCTAAAAATGTAGGCTTAGGTGCATCTTAACTTCTCATATTAATCTTTAAAAGTATATGTCAATCATAGATCAGTTTGCCTAGTTTTTATTCCTTCTTTTAACTATCCAGTTCCGTTTCAATTAAAACAAAAAAAAAGACCACCCCCCCAAAATAAATCAAAACAAACAAACAAAAACAAAAAAGAAAGGTAGGTAGAGCAAACAGGGAAAATTCTTATTTCTGTTTCATAATGGACAACTGTTTCTTATGATATTCCCAAATTTCTGTTTCGTGTGTTTGTTGAGGTCTTACCACAAGTCTTCCAGAACGTGAGTCTTGTCTTGACTTGGAAAGCCAGTAGGTCATGTCAGAATTCTTGTGGATGTTTCAAAAAACAGTATATGTCTTACCAGAATTAGCGAGCAAAAAACCCCCCAAACATAAAAAACCGTAGTTACTTTACCCCTCAGGATTGGACAACCCCGATTCATATTTCAAAGTTTGACCTTGATATTATGATTTCCTATTTTCCCAAATTCTTAAAGCTAGGGACAATGTTTAAGCAATTTTCTTTATCATTTTGCCTCATTGGGGTCAGTTTTTTATAAACTGTAATTTTCTCTTTCTACCTCGGTATGGTTGTAAAACATTTTCTTCCTTCCTTTAACTGCTTTGGCTTCTTTAGTGCTTTTCCCCTACTGAAATTATAAAACATGGTATCCTTCAGGCCTTCTCAGGCCACTTAGAACTTCTTAATGTCCTGTATAATTGCTGAGCGGTAAAAGCCAGAATGAAATGAAATGCATCTGTGTGTTCACAGAAATACTTTTCCAAGTAGCCTTCCAGCTAAATGTCGGGCTCCATTTATGTCCTGCATAGAGTATTTATGTGCTGCATACACTGGGCTCACTTGTTTGTGCTTCTGCTTGGGTTTGCTCTGGCCCAGCCCTGCCAACACCCTCCCAAAGGAGACGCGCTTCGTTTGCCTGTTTGAACAGCTGAGCTGAGGAGAGGGGATGCTGAGCAATCCTCCTTCCCTCCGTGTTTGGGGTGGTGCCTAAGGATTTTAGCGTATTTTGTAGCTTTTTCTAGAGTCTTTAGAATTATGTAGGTCTTCCTGGGTTGCTCATGTGTTAGGTGGTGTTTGGAGATCGCTGGGCACTTTGTCACACGTTCCTGAGTTTTGCTAAGGACACGGTGCTTTGAAGAAGCACCTGCAGGATGGCTTGAAGACAAAAGAGAAGAGCTCCAAGGGGCAGCTCTGAGGTTTCTGAGGGTGGGCCCTGGGGGAAATAGGTACTATGCTTTGGGTTTACTTATCATATATGCTAATTACTGCAAACTATAAAAACTGAAACATCACTGAACCACGTGTTTGTGTACTGGTGTGCACCTAGCAGCTTCTAAATAAAGGTACTTCTCTCTATCTATCTATCATCTATCTATGTATCTATCTATCTATCTATGTATCTATGTATCTATGTATCTATCTGTCTATCTATCTATCTATCTATCTATCTATCTATCTATCTAATCTATCTCCACTAATGTTGTTTTGAGAGCCTTTTCCAGGAATTTTAGGCATCAAAGGGATCGCCACAATGGCAGTGGATGTGTAGACAGGGTGGTGTCTTCAGTCTAATTCCACATCCCAATAAAATCCATGAGAAAAACTCCAGGCTGCGTTTCTGCACTTAGAGAATACACTGTGCTCCTAAGGCTGCTTTGGGAAAACTTTATGCAAAGGCGTAAAGCTCCCACATTTTTATGTTTATCTGAGGACAATTGTGCCTTAGAAATGGTCTACTGGAAAACCTTTGACCTGAATTCTAATCTGATTTAAACTCATTTAAATTCAGAATAACTCTGGGCTAACTCCAGTGTAAGTGTAGTACTAGTCCATGGGATAGCAACGGTGGTTCACAGAAATACAAACAGCAGCTGGCTTTGTGTCCTTAGTTAATTTGATTATATAGTTTTAGTTTAACTTAAACAAAGTAGTGACCTTATTATTATTTTAAGAAACCTATTTTGAGAGGAGGGAGTCACATTTCTTATATAAATCCATCTTCAAATATCTTCTTTAGATGTACATGTGGCTGGAGATGGAGCTGAGTTTGTGTGGGGAGAGTAAAAGCGTACTAGATTTCACTGATCACAGTTGCTTTAAATTATGCAGGGAAGAGGGAGATGCTGTTTATCCATGAGGAAAACAAGGTTGGCAGCAGAGATCACAGAAAGGGCTTGCTTTTGTAGTTTCTCTTTCCTATAGAACAAGTACCAGGAGATGGACTGAGGTGTCTTGCAGGAAATGGGCTAATGTAATCATTAGACAAAAAAAAGGGGGATCAGTGGGAATCAGCATGGTTATTTTGATTTCTGTCTCAAGCACTATCCTTTTGTACTTTTCCAAGAAGCAATTCAAAAGAAATGGTTGAATCTTGCTTTGCCTAAATGTAAACTAAGGTGAGTCTCAGGGCTTTCTCCTAATATGATGCAATTTAGTAAGAGTCGAATACATTTTCTCAAATACTCAAATCATAGTTACATAGGATATTTTCTGATTTTTGCAGACATTTGCTACATGTCTTATTTGCTCTCTTTTCTCTCCAGTTAAAGTCTGTTTTAAAATATCAGTGTTCTAAATCTTGTGATCTTCTCCAAAATCACAGCAGGGGAATTTGAGGACAGTTCTTAAGAACAAATCTTGCTAATTCCAATATTTCCTGTTGTACAATTCTGTCATGCCTGTTATTTTGTCTGTGTGTTTTGTCTACAGCATGAAAAGGAGAAGCTGACATGGAGTGACCGCATGCCTGGATATGCAGCAAACTTTGGATTGATTTTATTTATGGTAACAAAAATTCTGCATTTCTTCACATTTATTAGGTGTGAGAAACATTGTGATGGGCATCTTGAATGGAAGCCTGAACTGGTGTACTCAAATATGCTCCAAATCTGAAGCTGGTGAGATATACTAGGAAGATTCCCAGAGCTCAGTGCCTGCCTCCAGCTTTATTCTCTTTTTCCAAAGGCTGCTTATGGAAGGGCTGTTGGCTGGTTGACTTGCTGTAATGGCAGCAATTCATTACTAGGGTTTCTGCTCCATCCTCTGTTGCCTACTGTGTTTTTGGTTGGGAGCACAGTATTGCATATCTCAGTCACAATAACGTTCAGAAGGGTTGAGCCTCCTGAGCAGGTGATATAGAGGGGAAATAAAACACTTGCTGAGGATTGTTTGTCCAAGGCATACCCAGGGATGGACTGCACTGTAGGTGAGGAAGATCATGGTACACAATCCTCACCTGAGAACAAGAATAAGGTGTGCAGGTAAGCCGACTGTAAAGTGTGGACACCACTGTCCTATTGAAATTTCCAACAAACCATAAACACATCATCAAGCCGCTGGACTACAGGAAGTCTGGCTAACAGACCTTAAATGACATTGTAGAGGATCCCATTATCCCTCTGGTTACAGTCATTGCTGGCTAAAAGCATATAGTCATATCCACAGCCAGTATAAAATGGCAATGAAATAGGCCTGTTTACACCCTCAGAGCATCTAACATGGGAAATTCACTTAGGGTCTAAATTATTTTAAAATACCTGAGTGTATTTCTAGTTGACTGAAATTTGCTTGTACTGCAACAGATGTCCTGTGAAGATTTATTTTCTTTTGCTCACAATCAAAACCATTTTATGCTCACATGGAAGTCAATATCTACATGCTTATATGTGTATGTATTTATGAAGATGTATGCATTGTATATTAAGTGAATTTCCTGAACTTATTAGATGCATCCTTCACATATACATGTATGTACTTGCAACATTTTGCGTTAGTTTACCGTCCTGAGGCCATACCAAGCATTTGCTTTTTAGACAGAACCTCTAACTGGCATCAGTCATGACTTCCCTTCAAGCAGAGTATACTAAGTCTGACTCAGCATATAGCCCTGATTTAGCTTTTACAATTCATTCTTTTGCAGACAAGGTGCTTACATGTGCTCTTGACTTTAACCACATGTTTAAATCTGCCCTAAGCGTGAGCTTAAAGTGCTTTCCTGAGTCATAGCCTGAGTCATGCTCCCCGCTTGCTGTAACATCTCAGAGAGATTTATAAAGGGTTATAACCTGCAGTTCGTGAGATGTAAAATTCAGAGCTCCAATTGTTCAACTTCTGGTAGTGACTAGTGGAACTAGGCTGACTTTCACTATTTGGAGAAGTGGCCACAGATGATTTATTTTAAAGTATTTTGAGCATTAGTTATATGTAAGCACCTACAGGAGACAACTTGCAAGCCATGGATGGAATTCAAGCCAGCTCTTGATGAGGGAGAGCCGTCTCTGCTTTTCTGGACATTACACTCTGCCCTTTATTATATGTGATGTTTCCTTTTTTTTCTTCTAGATTAGTTAAGCAGGAATTGGAAACATAAAGTTTGTTGTCAGTCTATGCAATAGAATTGAACTGAGGAAACTAAATTGGTCTTGTCTGCCCCCATTATTCACACAGACTATTTTTTTTTATTTGTAAGCACCAAATATGTAATAGGTGGTGAAATCTTGAATTTACATGTATACAGCACAGAGACAAAGACTCAGGCACAGACATGCACACATTGCAATTTCTAGTGCTGCAGAAGTGATTGTTGAATTTTTAATGCTACCTGTTTCAGGCCCAAAGGGTCTGGTGTCCCAAATCCATAGACTTTTTCCATAAAGATGTCTACATTGCTATGGAATGAAGCTGTTGTGTTCTGTTCCCCACCTTTAGATCCCGTACTTTCCCTGATGATTCCTGAAGCTGCCAATGGTATTCTAACTGTAAACTCTTTCTTCTTTTTTTTTTTTTTTCTTCCCCTCTTTATTTCTGTATTTTTTTTTGTGGACTTTACTTTTGTAAATCCTCTTTCGAGAACTCCTTTTTTAATTTTTTTCTCTCTGGATTTTCCTCTGTCTGTATCAACCAGGCACCCTGTTTGTTTAATTAAAAGTGCGGGTTGAGAAAAACATTGGGTTTGTTTCTCTTGGCCAATCCGCCGTGTTTTACATCACCAAATAATCCCAAGGATTATTTGACACGTTTATGGATGCTTTAAAATCTGGTCACAGCTCTTTTGTTGTACACAAAGCCTCACTGGACTGCAGAGGGGGCAGCAGATCCAGCCTTGACTTAAGCAGGGATTTTAGGACAGAAGTTCCCAAGTCTTATTTTTGCCCAGTAAGATCAGTTGTAGGAGGAGATCTGGGCTCAGCTGGGCATCCACAAGTTTGGCTTGAGTGTGATTAGTAACAACATATGTCACACTTTAGGAACTCTATATTTAGAAGGTACATTTTGTGGCCAAGATTTCTGAGTGTGTGATTAAAGTGTTGGTAGTTGGAAGAGAGAAGGATGGCATGGAGCAGTGCCATCACTGGAGCCTTTCTTTGTGTTCAGCACGTTTGGCTCTGTCAGAGGAAGGAAGAAAACTAATTTGTGTCATGGCGCAAGAGCTCAGCCTGCTCTGCTTTGTACACTCTATTGGCCTGTTCTTACTCACATGGTGTAATACTTGACTCTAAGATAGCCCTACTGGGGAGCCAAAGAACTATTTGGACATTAAATTGTTATCCTATTTGGATGAAGGTAGCAGCGTAGCCCACGGGGTTTTATAGCTTCCTTCTCAGATCTAGTTTGCTTTCCTGTTTGTCTTCATTCATACCAGGCTCAGTAGGTGACCTCTTCTGCAGCCAATTTTCACATCTGTTTCTAAGCAGTTCAGGCCTTGATGGACTAGTTTAGATATTCAGGGAAGAAACTCTTTGCCATTGCAGGGGGGAGAGCTGGCCGGATGAAAAGTTGGCAATGACAACAAAACCCAAAGCGGGCACTTGAACAAACAGTGAGCGCCTGGTCTGGAATTGGGGCAAAAGAGGATTTTTCAGGAATGAGAGAAATGCTGGGGAGGTACAGGAACCATTCTTTCCCTCTCAGTGACTGTCTGGGGAGTGAGAGCTGTGCTCACAGTCACTGTGCAGTCCTACAAGCCCTCCTCAATTTTCTCTCATTGCTGGATGCACAGACAATGAAGGCTCCTAAAGGAGTGTTTTTCCATCTGTGTCTAAGCAGATGTTTAAAAACATCTGGGCAACTGACAGTTTCTGAAGCTCTGGTCCTTTTACAAAGCAAATATTTTTATTCTTTAAGCAAATAAAACGTATTCTTTTGGTAACTTTCTATACCTTGCAATGGCACTGCATGAATTGAAGAGGCCACAAGAGATGACTGTCCTTGACTCTCCTTCCTGCACTGTTGGGATATTCCTAAGTGGAAACTTGTGCTGGAGAAAGGTGTCTGTGGAGGCCCAGAGTGCTCATCATCTCCTGAAAGATGCATTCAGGTTTACTCTGCTGGTTTTCCTTCTCCACCATCATAGTAAAAAATTTCAAAGAAATCCACAGGGAAAAGAAACAGGAAAAGAGTATTAGGAAGGTGATTGAGAGGAAGGAATACGTGGCTCAGACTTAGAAAAAGAAAGGAGCTTAAGGTGACTGTAGAGGTGGAAGGTGAACTGGATTAATGCCAGGTGGTGCTGTTTTGTTTTCTCCCTTTACTGGGAATTTTACTCTCTACTGGAGTGATTGCAATGGGCAAGTAAGAAAAAAGTCATGGTCTTTGTGTTCCTGCACCACTTCTGTCAAAGCAAGAGTCGAGTAGGCAGTTCAGCATCAATCAGATTTCTTTCTGCATGTTTGGTAGGTAAGTCAAAAGAAAAAAAGAGAAAAATAGATAAAAAAAATTAGAAATGTTTTCTCAACACAATGAAAATTACAAAACAAAAGGAAATAATGTTTTATGCCTTATAAAAAATTTTCATTTAAATTGTTTTAGGCTCTGATTTTTTCCTTTAGACCAATTACGTGAGTGAAAAATATTATGAAGCAAAAATTCATAATTCACCCAAAATTCATTTAAAATTAATGAAACAGGCCTTTAAAAAGTAAAAATTAGATGCTTTACCAGATCTAATATTTCATTACTATTTTCTGACAAAACTAATTTTTTAATTTCATCTGATATCTCCATGAGTTTCTCCAAATTGTTAGTTTTTTAGTATGTTTACTAGTAGTCCATTAAAGCAAAATGTTCCCAGTTTTCACCTTCAAACTTTCTTAATACTCTGAATCTTGTTCTGGTTCTTCTGCAATATGTTTTTTTGCTTTTTTTTTTTTTAATGCAACAACCTTCCTGTGCATACAGGAATTCAATAAACTACTGCTGCATCATTAAAAGGAGCTGTTAAATTTCCTTAAACCCATGTTGTGAATCTGGGCCCCTAGGCCCATTGAAATAATTGCAATAGTCTAATCTTTCACATTTAGGTAGTCTCTTTCATCTGAGAATCAGAAGATGTTTTACCTAAAATAATGAATGTACACTGGAATTCTTGCCAAAGGCAAAAATGAAAGGGAAAAATGTGCACTCTCCCCCTTTTTCTGCTAAGACTATGAAAATTTGCTATTTTTTATTGCTATTTTATTGATTTTTTTTCATTGTGGGGAGTTTTACATTATTTTTTTAAAAAACAGAATACCACAGCCCTGTGAAATTCAAATTCTTCTTGTGGGAACTTGACCTTAAGTAGCAGGGCTGACTTTCTTCATCTCATGGGTCAAAGCCAGCCCACGAAGGATGCCAAGGATACCAACTGATTTCTGGGACACAAATGTAAAGTGAAGCCCTGGTAACCCTTTTTAGGTCACTCTTAAAAGAATAATAACAGGGGAAATTGGATTTTTATTAATTTCTAAGTTGCCACTTCTGCTGTGCAGAGGTGGAGCTGCTTCAGCCAGTAAAGCCCATTCACCTGACTGCACACACAGGAGGGCCCTTCAATCCAAGCCATCTGAATGTATTGCCAGGGAAAAAGACTTTGCTCAGTTCAAACCTGCATTTGAACCCAAACACCCCCAGTTTCACCACAGGGATGACGTGTGTGGCTTTCATCCAAAGGGATGTGCCCAACCTCAGGAACAGAATCAGCATCACAGAGTCATAGAAAGGCTTGGGTTGGAAGGGACCTTAAAGATCATCTTCCAACTTCCAACACTCGCTGTGGTGGGCAGGGATGCCACTCACAGGATCAGGTCACTCAGAGCCCCATCCAACCTGGCCTTGGACACTCCCAGGGATCCAGGGGCAGCCACAGCTTCTCTGCCCAACCTGTGCCAGGGCCTGCCCACCCTCACAGGGAACAATTTCTTCCTGATATCTAATCTAAATATCTTCTTTTTTTTCTTTTATTTTTTTTTGTTTGTTCTTTTTGTTTAGAACTATCCCTCCTTGTCCTATCACTACCTGCCCATGTAAAAAGTCACTCTTCCCCTTTTTTAGAAACCCCCTTAGGTGTTAGAAGGTGCTTTAAGGTCTCCCTGGAGCCTTCACTTCTCCAGGCTGAACAACCTTGGCTCTCTCAGCCTGTCCTCATAGGAGAGATGCTTCAGCTCTCTCTCCATTCATTTTGTGAGAGTTGAATTGTTGTGCCAGTTTGGAGTTCTACATCCATTTTCTCATTTATGTCCCTGTTTGCCAGCAAATTTTGAATTCTCACATTTTATTTTGCATATTTGCCTATTATTGTGCTGCTCTAAGAAATAACCAGGCAACCCCAATTCATGGAACGAACCCAACGTATCAGTCAAAGCTTCTGTTTAAATGCCGGTAGCAAACTTGGGCTAAGCTGTGTGTGCATTTCCTTGCAGGTCATGCTGACGTTTTCGGCGGTGTTCGGTGTGATTGTGTACCGAATCACCACAGCAGCAGCTCTGTCATTCAGCACCGACGAGACCACCAGGGCCAACGTTCGAGTGACCGTCACCGCCACCGCTGTCATCATTAACCTCGTGGTGATCCTCATACTCGATGAGATTTATGGAGCTGTTGCCAAATGGCTGACAGAAATTGGTAAAACTCTCACCACGCTCCTCGTTAGTCCTTTGCGAGCACTGACATGGGGGGATTCAGGAAGGTTCTAACAGGAATATTTCCTCCTGGAGAGCGCCAGTGAAAACATTCAGGGCTGTGGGGTGAGGTGCTCAGGAGCTGCTCAGACACAGTGAATGAGGGGTCAAAGCTGCAGCATGGACTGTGTCCTTAGCAGGGATAATGAGCTTGGCTGTCCTAAGGGAACAGGGCTCATTCCAGGGTCTTGGTTGGTATTCCTATTTCTAGACTCTGTGCCAAAATCCACTTTCCTAGACCTAGCTGATCCTTTTTGCTCTCATAAGTGTTTTGAACACACCTCTCTAGGGCTGGGAGCTGGCTTTGCTGAAAGTTGTTGGGTTGTTTCAAAGATGTTGATGGCGCTGGCAAACCTAAACTGGCAAATGCAGACCATGGTATTTTTATGATGAGGTTTTTAAGCATTTCCTTACCACTCAAATTATTTACTTTTTTTCCCCCAGTTTAAGGGCATGTCTGGGCTGGACTTTTTTATAATATTTATTTCAGTTAGAGGCCGGACTTCTAAATTTTTTTTTAAAGTGTCATCATATTGTTACAAGCCTGGCAATGTATTTAACTCTTTTAAAGGTAAGTCATTCATTTGACTACTACAGAAGGTTAGGCTAGAGTACTGTTCTGTTATATGCATTAGGCCAAAGACATTTACTAGTAAGGGTTTAGGCTGGGGATTTGTTTTGTTATATAAATTAGACTGAAGATGTTTATTGATAGGGGCTTAACATGAGATTCTTATAGCTGTCGTTAGGTATTTTTTCCCATGTTTTTATGCATCACTTCTAATTCTAAATGCTTCAAAGTCTAGGAACATGAAGTCATTTATTTCAAGCACTGAAAATCAACCAGCAACCTCAAATGCCTTTATCTATAGCAAGTGCTCTACCTGTCAGTTTTGGGCATCTAAACCTAGGCCCCCAAATTAGAAACTTTTTAACAATTGGTGCCCAACTCTGTAATTTCAAATTGCAGATTCTTCCCCTGCAAAACGTGCAGTGATGTGAAGCTGGCTGTAACCGGATTAAAACCTTTAAGACTCTTAAAGACATCTGTTTCTTATTCTCAGTTTCTCAGGACACTTTTAAAGTCACAAATAGAAAAAATTTCTTTTAGTCCTACTTTCTGAGGAACATTATAAACTACAGTTTCGTAGTTGTCATAATAGAAGTCCAGTCCTGAATCTTTGAAATGTGGTCTTGTGGTTTCACCAGTAAGGACAGCCTATTAGTTTGGATTAAATTTGTGAAGTATTTGAAAGAGGTGAAGACAAAGCAATTAATTTTCACCAAATGCCACCGTACATGGTTCTCTTTATTTAGGCAGCATTCCTAATCAACCATCAGATGTTTTGTTTAAGAAGGATCCAGTCAGAACAATCTCTAGCGCTACAAATTACAAGAGTTAGAAAGTTCATTTAGGCAGCTTTCTTCAGTGCTAGGCTCAGATGCCAAATGCAATCAAAATGTTAAAAAAAAAATTACTATTCATGCATGCTGATAAATGCTCCTCAACTTGTGAACTTTCCTTTTGCTGAGCAGAGCAAAACATGCTCCATTCTCTTTTCACACTGCAGTTACTTGACAACCTGATGAACACACTTGTTGGGCTGGAGGAACAGCTCTTGACAGCATAGGTTGCTATTCCCACCCCAAGTACCCTTGAGTATTTAACTAAAAATTACATCTGTAAGAACAAGAATAGCAACACTGACAGCAATTGCATTCATCATGGGATCAAAAGTCATGGACCTGCCTCAATACCTGCTCAGTCAGTGTTTGGGGGGGGGGGGGGGGAAGTGGTATTTTTGTTGTAATCAATATAGAGAGCTCGTACAGGATGGATTAGGACTCTGTGCACCTCTTGGAGGCTCAGCATTGATATCCCCTTATCACAGATCAGACCAGCCAAGGGGCAGATTGTATCCTGGCGTTCCCAGGTACAATAGAGCACCTTCAGTAATCAGACTCAGAGCTCATGTGCTCACTTGTAACTTAGAGTCACAGAATGGTTTGGGTTGGAAGGGACTTTAAGAATCATCTCATCTCATCTCCCTGCCATGGGCAGGGACACCTTCCACTAGCCACTTCCAACACTCCCTGTGGTGGGCAGGGATGCCACTCACAGGATCAGGTCACTCAGAGCCCCATCCAACCTGGCCTTGGACACTTCCAGGGATGGGGCAGCCACAGCTTCCCTGGGAAACCTGTGCCAGGGCCTCACCACCCTCACGGTGAAGAATTCACCGAGGCCCAGGCCGAACCAGTCAAATGGGAATAAAATCAAAACTACCTTTCTTTGTCTCTTACAAAGGCAGAAACTGCTTCACTGAGCTAAGACTCATTCCACAGTTATCTCGGCTCGTTCTCCACCTGGAAAGTTTCAGCTGCCCAATTTGGGTGTAACATGCACAACTCACCATCCTTTATTGAGTGCATCTTCTCTTTTTTTGGGAGTGGGTAGTGGTGGGGGAGGATTTTTTCTCTCTTCCTAATGCACCTCTTCTGGCTGAATGCATTTCTTGCACAGCAGACTCGACTGGCTGGAGGACAAATTCTACACATGCCTCTACAGCTATGGTATAGTATGTCTGAGTGTGGGGAGGGAGAGAAGTGCTGAGTGAGCCTCTGGGACCATATAAGGTGTGCAAATGTTCATCCAGAGGCTGAGCTCATCCCTGTGGGGCTTCTCTGTAAGGCACAGGTCGGGATTTTTCTCCCTCAAATTAAAAGCTGCACTGCTGCTATTTGATATTCCTGCTGCCCTGAGCTGTTGTCCTGTGGATCTATTCAGCATATGGGACCATCTACAAATTGCTCAAATCCTTTGAAGTTCTAATTAAGCTTTTCTATATGTATAGGTGAATGATGCCTTAGGGCTCATCAGATTATGTGCTGCCCTTTTATGAAAATATAGGTGAAAGTATCACAAATAAAGCCAGGCAGTGGGGACTCATTAAGTCTGTGATTCCTTTAGTGCTCAAAAAAGCCATCATGCTGCTTTCTAAAGGAAAAAAAAAACAACAAACAAAGCAAACAAAACACCCAAACTGTGCCCAAAACAAAACTGGGCAAGTACAGCAATATTTGTAATGAAATCCTGAAAGCCAGAGCTCTGGATCTCCTTATTATTCCCCACTTCCATTGTGCCACAGAAATTCAGCCAAGGATAATAAAATTAATTATAAAATTATCTGCTCTCACATTAGTTACAGCTCAGGATGAGCATGGCAATACAACAGTTTAAGCCCTATAGAATATTTTAAATGAGGATTCTACTGTGCCTTTGAAAAGCCTCTGTCTCTATATGTTCTGCTGCTAAAAAATTTCCATGGAAATTGGAAATAAATCTGGGAACACAGTAATGAGTACTGAAAATGTTTAAATCACATTTGTACAAATTATCTCAAGAAATCTAGAAATACACAATATATACAGTGAATGGAGAATCATTAGCAAAAATGTGCATTCATTTTGCATGGCAATTAGCAATTCAATCAATGCCTTATTCAAAAAGGAACTTAGTTTTGTGTTTAGCATTAAGCACATTAACAATCTGATTACAGACAAGGATTGTAAATACATACTAATTATGCCTATCTATTATTATATACATTATGGTAAGAAAAGATATGCATTTAATACTTACATTTGTATTAAAATGTAGGTAATAATAGATGCCAGAGCAAATGACAGAGGAGGTCTGTGCTAAGATTTCACACGACCTGAAGCAGAGGGAAGTCAAGGGGTCTGCCCAGGTCTCTCAGTAAGAGAAGGAAAGAGGCTGGAAAAGTGAGGGATTGCCAGGTCCAGGCCACATTTCAGAATCTGTTGGGTTTTTGGCCACCAGAGTATTGAACAGACAACCAAGATCAGCTTGGGATAAGCTGTCAAGAGGCCTGTCAGTGAAACAGCTTCATTATGTTGTCATTATTAATGTTTCTATCCAAGAGCCTTCAATTAACATCTGGAAATTTGAAAAGACCCTCTAGAAATCAGGACTCAGTGACAGACCTGGTAGGCTTTGATTCAAATTAGAAGGGCAAAAGGAAAATCAATATGAGCTCAAAGTTTGCAGTTTGTTTTCTGGGGTTTTTTGAGTGTATTTGGGGATTCGGGGATTTCTACATATTTATTAATTCAATTTTCTGTTTTGTTTTTTTTTTTCCTCCCCCAGAAATACCAAAAACAGAGAAAACCTTTGAGGAGAGACTGATTTTGAAGGCATTCCTACTGAAGTTTGTGAATTCTTATGCACCAATTTTTTATGTTGCCTTTTTTAAAGGAAGGTAGAATAAATATCTTTTACATATCAATATTTATGTATATATATGTCTGTGTTTTTAAAATGGGCACAAAGGGCTACGTAACTATGGCCTGAGACTGAACACCTTCACCAGCTCTGGAAAATATATCATATAAAAGCTAGTTTAAAGTTGTCCTTTGAATGGCAGGGCATGATGTTGAGTACTGTCCTGAGCCTTGTTCTGAACTGAAACTGGTTTAGTTTTCTTTCTAAAATAAGAATAATCCCCACCTCAGAAAATAATCCCTTTTAGTTCAAAAAGGGTGTTGCTTTTAGAAGTGAATGGTAGTGCTTACAGGCCTTCACTTTCCACATCTTAGCAAATTTTCCTCGAGGCATCATTCAGCAAAGAAAGGTTTTCCTATTTCACTTGAAATTACAGAGCTATTTTTTCTATTCCTTTCTCATAGTTTTTGCACTATTCTCCTGTATCAAGTTAAATTAAGAAATAGTTACACTCAACTGGAAGTTGAGTTTTGGCAAATGAACTGATGGACCAAAAAGCTAATTCAGCTGTCCTGCTAAATAAGTGTGACTTCCTATGGGTTCAGGACCACTGTCTTTTGGGACCAGGTCATCCACATGCTTTTGAATGGGAAGCTTGAAATGATTGTTTGCTAATACTTTGGCAAAAAACCTGTTTTAAACATCCTCTGGATTCTGTTTCATACCATTTTTCTGTTCCCTTTGGGGGCTGTAAAATTTGTTAATCTGTAGTCTCCACTAATCCTATTCAGCATCTTTGATTTGAGGATTAATGATACCTTTTGCCAATAGCTTGCCAGTAAAGGCTGTAAAACACCAATGAAAAATATCACCAAAGTCATTCTTGTTTTGACCATATTTTTGTGTTGTATGGTTATAATAAAGTCAAAACTCACTGTTTCTCCCTGTGTAGTCAGAAAAGTCTTGACTGTGTACAGAGGTGCAAATAATTCCATTCAGGGTGTTACTCAGATGCAAGGCAATGTGAGTCAGTTCTATTTTTGATCTCTTGATTAGAGAGTGTTTTAGCACAGAAAAATATTTCATCAAAATTATTTTATCAAGATGTGGTAGAAAACCATTTGTAAAGGCCTACTGCTTCGAAATAATTTTAAATAATCAAAGTTACATAGGTGCTAAGCCTTTTAAAATTCGTATTGAAGGAGCTGCATCTGAAATAGTCGGGCTAATGTCAATGAATAATCATGGTGTGAAAGTTAGCTTATTTTTCTGCTTTTATATTAGTTGGTATTTCCCATTTTGATATTATTTCAAAGCTTGTTCTTGCTTTCAGATTTGTCGGTCGTCCTGGTCGTTATGTTTACGTGTTCGAAGGATATCGAATGGAAGAGGTAATTACATATGAAATTAAAACAACCACCAAAAAATCCTTAACCCAGAGAAATATGTACACACTGTATAGGCAGTAAGGGAAAAGTAGAAAACACACTAAAACAAGAGGTTAAATCTTCAATGTAAACAGACAAAATGCAAATTTTCAATTTCCAGGCAATTTTATGTTCTTTCTTCCTGCAGTTTTGAGTATTTCATGGTCTCTTGCAGGTGAAGCCTCACCATTTCTATGCTTTACAATGGGGCACTAAGGCACAAACATGACATGATTTGATTGAGGCCCTTGGGAAATTTGAATCTAGTTGCTCCTTCTGTAGATCACTAGAACCTTGGAAATTTAATAGCCTGAAAACCTATTGCCATTTTTTGCTAAAGCTGTAGTTTTATTTTTTTTCTCTTCAAAATTCCCTTTAATTGCTGTTGATATTTCCTTGAAAACTGATGGATATACTCAAGGTTTTACAATAAAGCTTACATATAAGTCTTTGCAAGATTGAAGCCTTCCTTCCCTCCTGGGAGACATTGGGTTGGGAGAGAATTGGTGATGCTGCATTATGTTTATTACATTGATTATATAGTAAATATTTTTAAAGGAAATATAGTAGCCCCAGGGCACAGTAAGTTATTTCAGAGCTCTGCATATTTTCCATAATGGAGTTTTATGAGTGGAGATGAAATACCTTGTCAAGCACAGAACTGCAGTGATGGATGAGCTCCGTGCTCCCACACAAATTGGTGGCAGGGGCAATGGGCACGTGGAGACATTGGGAGCTCTCCCAAGTGGGTGCTTCTAAATTAATTCTTTTAATCCCTTCACACTCCGTGGTTTTGTTTAATTACAGTGTGCTCCAGGAGGCTGTTTGATGGAACTCTGCATTCAGCTGAGCATCATCATGCTTGGAAAACAACTGATTCAAAACAATCTCTTCGAAATTGGAATCCCGTATGTATCCCAGCCTTCTCCATTACCATGTCTTATTCCCATGACACAGTAAATTAAAGGCTTGATCCTCGTTCAGCTGAATGGGACTTTTGCCACTGCCTTCAGTGGGTTCTAATTGAATGTGATGATAAATCACATTTTTGGTTGTGGTGAAATGATCTGGCTGTATTTTATGTTGAATAATTGGCTATATCTGCAGAGAATGGCTCAAAGAAAGTGATTGAACATATTAAATAATTGATTCAAATTAATTTTAGAAACCTGGGAAAACAGGCAAGGTATGATAGATCTCTTGGGAAGTTTTAGAGAAGCTTTCAGCATAGCAGTATTGAATACAAATTAGCGTTAAGTGAGGGAGAGATAGCACAGGGAAAGCAATAGCTCATAAAAGATGTTAAAATCTATGACTTGATCTATGGCTATTTTATGGGTTTACAGATGAAATCCACGCAATTCCAAGGTGTCTCTATGTCAGCGTGTCACTGTGGGATGCAGGAGCTGGAGGATGGCAGAGATGCTGACACTGCTCAGTGGCCGCCACAGGATTCTCAGTGCAGAGTCCTCCAAACACAGCAGTGTCAAGGGGACCTCCAGGCTCTGAGAATCCACTGGGAATGTCCTGCTCCTGCCTCTTGGGAGGTTTGCTCCTTGGTGGCAGTGGCCTGGGAAATGTTGTAGTAGACAAGGAGTCTGGATTAGAAGTCTCAGCTCTGCTGAAATTAGTCAGAATCTTTCAGCTCTGGTGTCAGCAGCATTTGGGTCACATCCATAAGGAAGGCCTTGAAGATGTTAACTAGAAACCAAGATAAGTGACGCTGATAAGATAGGAAATATATTTAAAAGGAGCCCTTTTCCTCCCTTTTTCCAAGCAATATTTTTTTGTTGTTGTTTTCTTGGAGGGAGTTTAAATAGGGAGAAAAAAAAAAAAATCCCAAACAAATCAGATGTGGATTATAGATGGTTTCATTATTCTTGTGTCAAAGTTCAATAGGGAGGCCTGTTTTCTGTCTACATCTCATTGAGTTTACATTTTATTTTGAGAAAAGCATGGTAAATCACTCCCAAAATATCTGACATGTTGAAGGCTTAAAGCTTTCTCAGTATAAACCTGGGGTGATTTGTTTCTCGTCTTCCAAAAACTTACTGCTACTGGACTTTTTTAATGGTGATTTTATGATGTTAGAAATACTGTATTTATTATTTTTGACTCATGAAAGCACAGGCTGATCCAGTCCAAACAGAAATTCATGTCAAATTATTTTTCATTTCCTTCACTTTGGTGCAAGAATGTGACAGTTTCATCCCATTTTTCTCCCTCATTTCTGCTCCCCCACCCTTTTGCCGACAAACTATGGTGGCCTCACTTTTTCAAACTGTTTAAAAACTGTTTAGAAGGAAATATGTTTTCATCCTCTCCTCCCTGGATGAATACCTCATTTCAGTCACAGTGCTGTCTTGTCACCCTGGAATAAGCATATCTGGTTTCCCTTGCCTTGTCTGCATTCTCATGAACATCACGTGCCTGTGTGTAGGGCTTGGCCCTTCTCACCAGACCTGTTTGCACCAGGAGCAGCACAGTGCTTTACTGAACCCTTAATTAAAGCAGATTTACCCTGCTGTTTCTGCATGGACAACCCCACTGGCTTGGGCTAGATCCTTAACTGTACCCTGTTCTACCTCAGCTGTCCCACAGATGCAGGGACAGATACACTTTGGGTACTCATCAATCAGATTTTGCCTTGTTCTTTCCTTTTTTTGGGAATGTCTACTTTTGCACAGGCTGCACGCTGAGATGAACAGTCCTCCTGTGGCAGAAAAATGGATCAACTTTTTTCTGTCCAGAGAACTCTTTCCTTGGTTCCAGAGGCTGCATTTTCCATCCCCCTTGCCTTGTGCCTCTTTGAAGGGAATGACACAGATTCCTCCACTGGCTCCCTGTGTTTTCACTGAGGGCAGAGTGCAGATGCTGCAACCAACCTTGCCCATATGGGGAGGCAGAAGGGACCATCATAAATGGTGATTTGTTCTTCAGAACCTGGTACTGTCCCCTCCACATCTGGAACACGGAAGTACCTCTCTGCTAAGTTTTATGATGACCCACATCAAAGAAGTTTTCTTCCTGACTGAAATCTCAAGATTTCAGGATTATTTTCATAAAACCTTTTGATTTCATTCACCGGAAAACACAAGGCATTTCAGTTGCTTTGCAGAAGATCATAAAGCTGTCCCATTTCCTGTCTCTTTCCCTCAAAAAATGCTGCTAAGTAGATGATAAACCAAGATTGCAACCAAGTCATCCATTATGTCTCCAGACTCCCAAATGCTGGGAGAATTGGGAAGCATCTTTCATTCTGCTTTATCCATGGTCAGTGCTGGATAAGGAGTTAAACTTCAGATGGCAGCCCTGCATTTTTGGGGGTTGTGGGGGACACATCCTTGTTTTTTCCTTCAATGCTTCTGTAGAAACCTCTGCACAGCTATGATACCTGTGACCTGCTGGTCTCCTAAATCTTTCTGGGATTTCTCTTTTTTTAATTTCTGCACCCAAGGATATCAAACCAGCTAAGTAAATGCAACAATGTCTGAGTTACACAAAACTAAGCCCTCCTGAACTGAAATGTGCATTCTGTGGGGCTGGAATTCACAACTTTAACAGATGTAAATATGCCACAGTTCAATCAGATGTGTCACATACCATCATTCTTTTACTGTTGCCACAGGAATTGACCCTAAAAGGCTGCAGGGTTTGAAAACCTTAACCTACAGTTTCTTTAAAACCTCTTTTCTTCAGTTCTGTTTTTGTTGTTTTTTTTTTTTTTTTTCCTGAACTTATTGAAAAAAACATCCATGTGGTTACTTTATTACTCTGTCTTTGACCTTGGTGCTAAACCCTTAGGGTGAAATCCTGGCCCTATTGAAGTCCATGGCAAAGTTCCTATTGAATTTAGTGAGGCCATGATTTTTGGTCTTTTTATTCAGCATCAGTTTCCATCACTTCAAAATACACTGAACTGTGCTGGATGAGAATACCAAGAGTTCATAAAAGCCATTTAAAGATGATCCTTCATAGTTATAATGTTTAGTGTAATTTTTCACCTTTACTAAATTATTGTTAAAAGGGGGTTTTGTTGTTTGTTTTTGTAGGTTTTGTTTGTTTTGGGGTTTTTTTCCCCCTTTCGTATTTTTGATTGCTGTTTTCCCCTGACTGAGAAACTGACAAATCCCAAACACAATTGGAACTCCCATAGATTCCAGGAAGTCTAGGTGTGCCAAGGAAGCACAGCTATACCAAAAATTTGTGGAACAGAATGAGAGAATTAGATTCTTTTGTTCTCCTCCTGCCTCCTTCTTGTACCTCCTCCCCGTGAATATGAGAAGGTCTTTCCTTATGTGAACGGACTGTGGGAATATGGCTGAATAAACACGTGGATCTTCAGTGCTCTTTCCAAAAATCAGGAAACAAAATGAAAGGCAGGGACACAAGAATCTGGGTCACTGCTCTTCCTTTTCTCCAGACACAAGTGCTTCAGCTACTCAACCTAATGGTCTCTTCTGTTTAGCTTTTTCCCTGTACCCTTTTCTATCACGCTACAAATCAAAAAGCACCAACGGCAAGGATAGCCTTAAAAAACAGAAATACAAATAATCTTTCAGCCCTGCCAGGTGGATTCTGGGGCTTTTCTGTGGTTTCATGCGGAGTCTCCATGTGCATCTTTGCATTCTAGCAAGTATTCATAGAATCATAGAATGGCCTGAGTTAGCAGGGACCTTAAAGATCAACTCATTCCAATCCTCTGCAATGGGCAGGGACACCTTCTACTAGCCCAGCTTGCTCCAAATCCCATCCAACCTGGTCTGGGACACTCCCAGGGATCCAGGGGCAGCCACAGCTTCTCTGCCCAACCTGTGCCAGGGCCTCAGATTTATCTTTCAATTTATATTTCAATTTATAACTATGAATACAAGGTCAAAAGGTAAGGCAATGGCAGTTGCTAAGACTGCCCAGAGCATTGAGCTCATAGGAGGGCACGTGTTC
>JAWWTY010000037.1:55219551-55230015 GCA_035222235.1 Margarornis squamiger
CAATCCCAGCCCTGCCAGCCTTTCCTCCCAGCAGAGCTGCTCCATCCCTCTGATCCCCTTGGTGTCCCTGCTCTGGACCTGCTCTCACAGGAGTGAGTCCAGAGGAGAAATCAAAAGAATTCTTATTGATTCAGTCTAGATACTTCTGTGTCTGGTTGACTTCACAATTACACCAGTTTTATGGGATACCAGTTTTGTGAGAGTTTTATACCAGCATGAGATCCACCCATGCCAGATGTGTAAATCCTGATGCACTGGGGGAAATGGAGAATGACTATTTTCAACAGATTTTTCTTGGATATACTGTCTAACTACACCAAAAATATACTCCAAATT
The DNA here is from genome assembly GCA_035222235.1 of Margarornis squamiger. Classification (NCBI taxonomy): domain Eukaryota; kingdom Metazoa; phylum Chordata; class Aves; order Passeriformes; family Furnariidae; genus Margarornis; species Margarornis squamiger. The sequence continues at coordinate 55,219,888 of JAWWTY010000037.1, forward strand.
ATAGTAACTGGCTATTATGTCTTGTTCAGTTCCGGTTTTTTGTTTTTTTTTGTTTTTTGTTTTTTAAACTAGTGATAAACCTCCTAATGACTTCAGAGGTAGAAAGAACTGGAGAAATGGGCAGTATATTAATTGCCTTTGCTACTCTGTGCTGTAAGAAATGCTGCACTTCCCTAACTCAGCCTTCCCCTGGAGTGGCAGAGCAGGTTATTGTGATTTTATATATGCAAATATTCTGTACCATTCAATTCTCACTTCACCACTGCTCCAAATTTACTTGTACATGAAAAATAATGAACATGGACCATGTCAGACATAGATTCATGATTCTGTTTTCTTGGGTTTTTTTGTCTTTCAGGCTTTTGTAATTGCTGTCACTTCAGATTTCATCCCACGCCTTATGTATCAATATGCATACAGTCAGAACGGAACCATGCATGGCTTCATCAACCACACGCTCTCCTACTTCAATGTCAGTCATCTCAAGGCTGGGACCCAGCCACAAAACTCCCCCTTTGCACAGGATGTTTTATTCTGCAGGTAAAGTACCACTTTGCAAAGTGGGAACTGACTATACTCAGTTTCATGGCCACATATCCAGCAATATTCACGTGCCTTTGAAAATGTGGGTTTAAAAGTACAGCTTTTGGAGTATTCCCACCGTTAGAAGGTTCTTAAAAGGGTTTTCCCCATGAATTAAGAGGTAAAATAGACAATGTAAGCAGGTTTGGTCAAATAAAAAAATTCTTTATTGAAAGACATAGATTTCATTAAAAAGAATGAATTTTTAAAATGGACACCCAGTAATTAGAACGAAGCTTTCTTTTTCTTTTTTGAATTCAGTCTTGGTGAGATCTTAGTTTTCAATATATTATGCCCATCTTTAAAACCTGCACCATTCACCATCTATGTGTCCTTTATTAATCTTTTCAGACTGGGGAAACAAGACTCAATTTCCTTTAACCTATGTCCAAAACATCTGATACCTACAGAGCAGTTCTGGTTTGCAAGAGAAATCACTAAAGTGGCTCCAGGGCTTTCAAAGTGACCTCATTTTTTTACAAAAATATGCAGAAATTCAAAGAGGTGGTTCAAGGCAGGACAAACCAAGGCTGTTCAAAATAGGGTCAGTCTGCCACACGCCTCACCTTCCTTTTGGGCTCCCTTGAAATCCCACTGTGGTGGGATTTTGTGCAATGGCACAAAATCATCACAATCATTCCATTTCCTTAAGGAGAGCCTTAATTTATATGAGTTTTACTACACACCGGTCTTTAATTGGCCTCCCTTGTTCTGATGCCTAATATATCTCACACTTAGGATCCCACTGGTTTTAAGCAGGGTATTAATCTCCCCCAACTGCAACCCACCAGAATTACACATCTCCATTCCTTCACTCCAAGCACAATAAACAGGGACAGAAATCTGCCCCTGTGGCTCCAGCACTGCTGGTGGAATTACCTTTGGGGTGCACCTGCCTTCTCACCTTGACTGCACCAGAGGACAGATGAGTGCACAGCTAAGACCCCTAAATTTTAAGCAACTTATAAGCATGGTTTTTGCCTGTGAACTCAGCCATTCCCCATTTCACTATGTTGCCAGGAGTTGTTTGTTAGCAAAATGTTCCATGTGAGAGCATTTCTGATAGACTTGTAAGACTGTGAAATGCTTTCCCACTAGTTCCTAGCACTTTTTAATTTGTATCCCTGAATTAGTCTGTGTTTTCCTTTGACAAACATCTTGATCTACTTCACTCTGACTTTGCTACTATTTACCTGGTGTCAGCCATTGGCCTTCATTTATAGTTCATGAGTGGCACTGTATTTGGAATTGTGTGTGTGTTAACAACAGTGATGAAATGCTCTCCTCATGTTAAAATGGACAAGTACAGCCAAATACTCAATAGAGCCCAAACACAGGGAGAAAGGAATAATCTACACTTGGTGTAATAGTGGTTCCTCTCTGATAATATCAAGTCTGTGCCACCGAGAAGAAATAAAAACTAAGAAATGTTTGATCATGTGCTAGTCTGAATGGGAAAGTACTGTGAGAGTATTTCTGTTCTGTTATCAGGAAACAATTAGGAGATGTCAACATCCACATACACTGTTTCTCATTATCATCTGCCTCATTTGAATCTTATCAAAATCTTGGCTTTGGACATAGTTATCACTGTGGTAAAATATGGGGTATCTGGCTTGTGCCCCAAGGGACAAGGCAACAAACATTGCCCCTTAAGCTGGAAATAAAATCTGTATTTCTGTTTCTGGCAAATATGTTGGGAACAAGCTGACCTCTCTTATTCTTAGATTTTTGTGACCTCTGGAGATAAATGTGGTTACAATAAGCCTGCATTTTGCTCCTTGCGGGCATTGCCAGAGATTAAGGTGTCTTTAAAATAACCTTAACAAGCCAGAAACAACTCTTCCACTGAACATACAGAATACATGCCTTGAATATTTTAGGCAGCATTTTCTCCAGTGCTGTGAACTCTTTGACACTGCTGCCAAATAAACATTGCTGCAATGATGTTCTGACGCATAGCATTAGTTGTAATGATTTTTTTTCCCCCCAGAATAAAATGGTATTTCTGTAGCTGAAGGCAAATTGAAAGCAAACCTTGCTAAGATATGTGACATTTTTATTGGTTTAGCCCTTCTAATCCATATAATCTGGTGTGATAATGGAGTACATAAAAGCATGCTGGTCACACTGAAAAGAAGAAAGCAGCAGATATGGGCTCATGAAAGGGACTTTTCCTTTAACATGGGTCTGGTCTGATATTCAGAAACTTTATAAAATCTCTTTGAAAGAATTAATTTTCTTAATATCCTGGGATTCATCTCATCTACTCTTAATCATCAGTGGTGGATTCTAACATTTTTCCCTGACTAATTTTTATGTACTCCTGCCTTGCTGAAGTAGTACTTCCTTGTGATTCAGGATGCTTTCTTTAAAGACCAGCTGAAAAAGGAAATTAAACAGATGAGATTATTTGGACTGATTTGCAGTTCCACCTACATATACGATTTGATTTTAATTTTTTTTACCAGTCTTTCTTTTTCCCCACACAATACACTTCTGAAATACAATAGTGTCTTTCTCTTACCTTTGGCTTCAGTTCACTTTTTGTCCAAGTTTTGTGTGGTTCTCTCCATCCGTCCTCACTTCCCTAACATTTCTCTATTTCAGTGTGCATTTTTCTATTCTCGCTTGGAACTTTTCTGTACTTTATTCTTCAACCATGTTGACTACTTCATGTCCTTGTCCTTTTTCAGTGGAATTAGAGTTGCTTGCTGTTTTTGAAACACAATAGTCTTTGCAGCACTGGTTCTTTGCTATTCTTCTATACCTGCTGAATCAAATAGTTCAGGAATGAAGAACTGAAGAGACGAGGGAATCACAGAGTAATAGCCACAGAATATCCTAAAGTGGAAGGGACCCACGAGGGTCACCAAGTCCAACTCCTGGCCCTGCACAGGACCACCCCAAGAATCACACCTGACTCTCAATGCCTGAGAGCATTGTCCAAATGCTTTTGCTCTTTGTAAAAAAGGAACTACCTGTAGAATACAGCGGTTAGAAAAGGCCCAGGTTATTGCACTTTGAAGTCCCATGTGACTCAGAATAATTAAAAAGGGAGGTGGGGAGCTGGCCCAGCTACCTCCTCTGTAGCTCTGGAAACATATTCCTTCCCTGTAAATCATTTGCTAGTGTTCTGTTGAATGTAGATTCAGACATCACAAGCCCTGTGATTTCCAGCTGGGCCAGGTGAAATTTCCACAGGGTCTGATGTCCTGCAGCACCTACAGGGGCTGTGAAGCTCCAAATACATGAAAAGGAAAACCCACCACAGTTGGTGACCCTTCCAGGTGAACCTGGGCTCCATTTCAAGACTGGGATTGATTTACAGTCCTTGGCAAAATCTACAACAAACTCAGTGGTTTTTCCTTGGCTTTGATGTTCAAACAGAATAAATTCAAGGGAACTGACTCCTGCCTTCGCTGCAGGGCTCAGACACAGATCTGAGCAACATGTGGGAACCCACAGTGTCCAGGAAGGTACCAGAGAGGGAATGTCACAGTGCAGGCACAGCAGAGGAGTCCTGGGTTAAGAGAGGAGGGAGAGCTCAGCTGCTGTGCTCTCACCACTGACCAACACAGATAAACCAGGGGCTGACACCACCCAGGTAGTGCCTTGATAAATTAACACAACCCCCAGTTTAAAGTTGTTTCCTCCTCCTCTCCCACCTCCCTCTCCCCATTGTGGGTTGTACCTTGCATCTCCAGAAGCTCCAACACAGAATCACATCCAGCATTTCAGACTCAGTTTCTCGGGCGTGGAGAGTGGCAGGATGTAGGGGATGCATGGATTGTAAATGTGTACTTTAACATGCAAAACCATGTGGATAGAACCTGAAGGTAATTTTGGTAAGCACACCTGCAAACTGAAGCTGACAGATTTTATATATGAACCCTCTCCATTATCCCCCAATGGAGGCTTTTCCACAGTCTAGTGAATCTTACTGTCAGGACGGGTTTTGTGGTATTCAAAACAGATTTTCCCTTTCTTAATTTCATCCCATTACTCCTAGTCAAACACTGGGAACAGCATTAAATTATCCCTTTCAGTCCTAAGGGCACAATTTGTGCATGGTTATCATGTCCAACTGTGGCTGTTACTTACCAAAGTGGAGCAATACATGTGCTGCTCTTTAATCTTTCCTGGTGAGTCAGTCTCCTCAGCCCTTGTATTGTTTTGCTGAACTACCTTCAATTTGTTGCTCTTTTTCCTTTGGTTTCCTTTTTTTTTTTCTTTTTTTCTTTCCTTAATTTTTTCCCCCTCTGAATCTGCACAGACGAATGGCTGACTGCTGATTCCAGGCGTGGTTTTACCTGAGCCTTTCAGAGAAAGGCTGATACCCACCAAGCACCATCACGACTTTTGTTTATACACCCACAAATCATACAGTCCTGCTGCCATATTTCAAACTTGTGCTAACTTGCTGGACACTGCGAGCTCCAGTCTATTTTCATTGCATTTTCTTTCAAACTCTATCCTTTCGAAGATCCTTTAATTGCTTTATTTTTAATTATTTTCCATTTCCCCGTATTATTCTCATTGTGTTTCCTGTCTCCATTTCTTATTGCTTTCTGTGTTTCCTGCTATTTGCAAAACTTTCCAATTTAGGAGCATCTGTGATTTTTATTAGCCTGTTGTTTACTTCCAAATGATTGATGATAATACTAAAAGCAACAGTCTTTACACCAAACCACTAAGGCTCTGTTTTATCCTCTCTAAGGCTAGACAGTTAATTTAGGAAGTGCCTTTCCCGTGGCTCCCCCTTTCGTTAATGCAAAGACAGGAACCACCAAAGTGAAAGTCACATTTTATGTGGGCTGAATTATTCCCTAAATTAATCAGGGTTTAGGTGAGATGAATGCAGGTTTGTCTCCTTTGGGAAATGGGTTTGACACTCTCTCTCTCTCTGCTTTTATTTCAGCACTTTATTGCGTGTACAATGAGGTTAATTTAGCATTAGGAAAAAAAAAAAAGGGACATTTGTCAATCCTGTAAAATCTGGAGATTTCCAACATTAGAACAATGTTCTGATTTTGGTTACAACTGTGAAAACCAGACTAAGCTTGTTAAATTCAGTGGAGATAGTCCAGCTCTAATTCTGGAATTGTGTTTCATAATAAGGGTTGAAGTGGGAACATCTGGTGCATTTGATCCTTTAGGTTTTCTGATTCTAAAATCATGTTAATCAAAGCAATTGGTGCTGGAGGAAATTGCTGGAACTGTGTGATAACTGAGCTGTCTCCGCTGACAGGTTCAAAGACTACAGAGAACCACCTTGGTCCCCAAACCAGTACGAGTTTTCTAAGCAGTACTGGGCAGTCCTATCTGCTCGTTTGGCTTTTGTTATTCTATTTCAGGTAAGTCTGGTGAATTGCTTTAGTTTCAGTCACAGAAATATAGTAATAAATGGATTGAAATGCACGTGCCAAAGCAGCCCATGCCTCCAAAAGAGGTTTTCTCTTTGCAAATACCCAGCCTGCTGAGGTGTCCGTGGGGTGCAGCACTTTGGATCACTATGGAACAATTTCTCAAGAAGTGTTTCTTCTCCCTTCGTGGAAGGGAAGGCCCACAGCCTCCATTAGCCCTTGGCACTAGCATGGATCCCCAAAAACCCTGGGCTCTTGAATGTTTAAGTGGACAGTGCCAACTTTTATACTCCCAGGGTGTCGTAAATCCTCCAAGGTATTTTGCTACTTTCTTGAAGTAAGAACAGTAAATCCTCCTCACTGTGGAGATTTCATTAGCAAGGGATTTGGTATCATGGCTTGCCCTCTGAATGGCTTCCTTCTCTTCTCCTCCATGATCTGGGATCCTTCCACAGGGTTCATCCCTCTGGTTGAAATCTGCCTGTGTTTTCCCCTCTTCTGCCAAGTACTCCCAAGTGTTACTGTGAACCTCGCCTGGTTTGTATTGCCCTCTCCCGCTTCTTTGCTGTGCCTTCAGTAATTTTCCACCACTGGCTGCAAAACAGTTGAAACCAACTGGTTCTGCTGGGCTTCAAACACCCTGCCTGTCCTGCCAGAGTACATTCCCTGGCTAATTAGCTCCATTGTCTGGGATGGGACAGAGAGTTCATTCTAGCAGCCTTGTCAGCAAACATTCTCACACGTTTTGAAGCATTACACAACACAGCAGTTTTCAAAGCATTATCATGGTAATATAAACCCCCAAAGCGTAATTTATCTATAAATGTCACAAACAGGCAAAACTTTTTGCCCACTCTGCTTCCTGCTGGATGTTATGAGCATCACCTGTAAAGACCTTGACGCTTGAGGTTGAGGGTTGTGGCTTGCAGGTTGTGGTAGTGTAAAAACAACCCTGCTTGTCAGCACACAGAAGGATTGGAGGACAGAATGACCACAAAGGTTGTCTGCTGTCTGCTCAGGCCACACTGGAAACACGTGGCCATGGTTGTGTTGGAGGATGCCCTTATATTAATGGATTCTGAACTCAGTCTCAAGGAACTGGATGCTGAGAACTGAGCACCTATGGATGCCTGTAAAGAATACAGGTTTTATTAGGTTTAAAGGTTGTTTTAGCTACTAATGCCATGAGTCGTTTGATGAATCCAAATCCTTTCCCATTTCAAACCTAACTGAAGCACGAGTTAAATTCAGCCACTCCATTGAGGGGTAGTTGTGCACAAACCTGAGCTGTTCCTTGAAATAAAGCCTTACTCAACTGTTTGCTACTACACACCATCAGCAAAATGTGTTTGATCCCTGTCTCATAGCTGTAGCAAAGCTTTGGTTTTGCTCCAGTGCGAGTATTTTGGGTTTTTCATATTTGCTTCACGTCTCTTTCTGTGTTTGCAGAACTTGGTGATGTTCCTCAGTGTTCTGGTTGACTGGATGATCCCTGACATCCCCAAGGACATCAGTCAACAGATCAAGAAGGAGAAGGCCGTGCTTGTTGACTTCTTCCTGAAGGAAGAGCATGAAAAACTGAAGCTGATAGAAAGCTTTATCACGCACGACAGGCGGAAACGCAAGAGTGGGACCAAAAGCGGCACCAAAAGCAGAAGGAGCCGGGCTGCCAGCTTCTCCCAGTTCAGTCGGAGTCCCAAAGGCAGCTTCACCTCCTTCAGCTCACAGCACACAGTGGTGTGACTCCCTGGGGAAGGGGAACATGCTGTGCTCACCTCTGCGACACCTGCTTACTGTGTGATGTGATTCGGAACCTGGAGCAAGGCAGGGAGAGACAGTCAAGCAAGGGGCAGGGAGTGAAAAAGGAGGCTCTTTTTGCTTTCTTAGAAGCTCCATATGCAAGGGACCCTGTTATACTTTATATGCTATCTGGGCTGCAGCATTTCCAGGCTTTATCAGTGCAAGATAAGGGTTATATTGTGGCTGTAGCTGGTTTTTGTGGTGATGATGCCATGTGAGTTGGGTAGAACTGCAGGAATTCTCCTGGCTCGTTCAGTAGGACCGCAACCATCCCTCTTCCTGGAGACATCCCATGGGGATGGGGACACTCCTGGTCTTGTGTCTACCTTTGGGCAGGTCTGACTGACCACGGAGAAGTGCACACAGCTCATGGTCTCGTTGCTTGTGGCTGCCAGCAGATGGTTTATAAACATGTGGAATCTCAAGGAGTCACTGTGCCTTCCTAACACACACTGCCACATTGGTGCTATCCCTGCAGGGTGTGCAGGGCTCTCAATAAGGGCAGAGAGATGTGGGAACACAAGGAATTAAAATCACTGTGCACTCACCTCTACAGATTCATCGTGTTTTGCTTAGCAGGAGCTTGACACCACGTGCTAAAGAGCAGGGAGGTCACAACCTGTACATCAGAATGACTAAAGCTGATAAACCCAAGGAAGATCCTTGTTGTTCATTGTCCTGAACAAAAAACAACCCAAAACGCCTGCATGTTTGATTCTCCTCTCACTTAGACTGGGAATTCAGCCAGTATCAGAGGAATCATGCCACTAGACGACCAGTGTGAAGCTGAGGAGGGAGAATGGAAGCAAACCCTGTAAATCATGTGGCATTTTCATGTATGTTGCATGTAAAGTAACTAAAGTTGCTGCTGTTGTGATTCACTGTAAAGCAAAATATTTTGCAGAACTGCATTTCATTGGAAGAGAAACACATTTACTCACCAAGCTTTCACCTACAAGCATTTAATGAATAACTTTATTCTGTCATGAATGAAAATTAAACTCTCATAAAAAGTCTGTTGACTTTACTGTGGGCTCTGTCTCTAATCCATCTTGAAATTCAGACTCTGGATAAAAGATTTTCTTTCCATTTTGTCTTCTCAACAATAATTTTTTTTTTAAAAAAAACCACCCCAAAACAAACAAAAAAGAAGTGCTTCAGTTCCAGGCATTCTATAGGATTGCTCTTTAATATTACAGTCATATTTTATATATTTCTGAAGCCTAAAATTTCATTGCTCTTGTAGGCAGAAAGATTTTTTTCTATGACATCTTTTGGTAATGTAATGAGAGATGTGAAAACAATAGTGGTTTATTTGTTTGGGTTTTTTTCATTCAGTGCCTAAACTAAAGCAAATCAGAATGGGACAGCTGTTTCAGGGCGGGCTGAAATTAAAAAATTCGTTTTGGAGTTTCATTTTCAAAATTTACTTTCTTGTTATTTCTCCCTTCTACCTAGTAATCAAATTTGAAATAATAAGGTCAACTTGAATAAAACTGCAAATGTTAAACTTTGCTGAAAAAAGTCTGAACTGTCCAAATGTTTTCATCTTTTTCCCTGTCAAAACTCGTTTGCTGAATTTTAAATGAACTCAGAGACAGTTGTTCCCCTTTCAGAAACTCTTTTTTTTTAATTTTTTTTTTCTAATTAATAACAACTTGCTAGGGGTATTATTCAGATCTCAGTTTGGCTATATATGCCTAAGACTACAAATACAGCCTGTAAATGTGTAAAAATATATAGAATTACAATTTTTCTTTCTTTTTTTTATGCATATATTATCTAAAACAACCTCTTTGAAGAGCTTCTGACATAATGGTCTGTGTGTAAACTTTTGGCAATGTATACATTTGGTTTTTCTGACTGAGATAGGAAATTCATAGGGAAAAAGTCTTCTTTAATACAATTTTATCTTTTTCTTAGTATACACACCTCACAGACCTGTAGTCATGTGAGTTACATTCTTGACATGCCCAAAAATCACCTTGGGGAGGCTCGGGAGCATGGGATTTGCATGGCCAAAACAGGACTGTTATATTTTTAGGTAGGTTCCCTCTGAAGTCACCAGAGAGAGAAAGGCACCACATCCTGCTACTCATCCCATCTCACACTGCTCTTTGGGATGGGTGGATGAATCACCTCACACCTTAAGGATGGAGCCATCCAGGGGCACCTGGACAAGCTGGAGAAGTGACCCACAGGAATCTCAGGGGGTTTTACAAGGCCAAGTGCTGGTGCTGCACCTGGGTCAGGGCAACCCTGGGTACCAACCCAGGCTGGGGATGAGCAGATGGAGCAGCCCTGGGAGAAGGACTTGGGGGTGCTGGTGGGTGAGAGGCTGGACATGCCCCATCCCAAACCCCCCGTGCCCTGGGCTGCA
>JAWWTY010000037.1:55241738-55252038 GCA_035222235.1 Margarornis squamiger
GCAAGGCCACAGTGAGGTCCCCCCAAAGCCTTCCCTTCTCCAGGCTGAACAATCCCAGCTCTGCCAGCCTTTCCTCCCAGGGCTGGAGTCAGCTTTGAAGGGGGGGGGTGTCCCCAGAGGGGGCAGAGGGGCAGAATCCCCCCTGTCCTGCTGCCATTAGATATTGTATTAAATTGGTGATGTTAAGACTGTGCTAAAATGTTATAAGAATGGGGGGGACTCACTCTCTACACTTATATGAGCAAAGTACAGACCTCGGAAGTGGATTAGTAGTTCCTTCAGACTATTTCCAGCCTGGTTCTCTGGATTGAAGCCTATTCATGGCTGGAGCCCTTCAGGTACAGTTTTGAATGGCTCTTCCAGGTTATTTTCCTCCAAAGATAATCCTGTATTGTGTGCTGTGAGACCTTACTCACTATGAACCAAAGGGCAGTAAGAAGAGACAAAGAGGGCAATACCTTCAATTCAGAGCAGAAATGGAAGGGGTAAAATAACTCCATAGAGGTATTCATCTAGGAATCCATTTCAATGAGATCAAGTCCATCTTTTCTTTCCTGAACCTGAATTTCTGATATAAATAATTTGCAATGCTAAATGTGAAGGAGATACCATGCTTGGGCAGAGATAGATTTCCTCAGAACTAAAAAAGAAATAAATATAAAAGGATGCTATTTTTAGGAACAGACTTATGCGTTTCATTCCTCAGTTCAAAGGAAGATTTAAAACGAGAAGTTGAGTTTCCATTCAAAGCCACCCTCTTTGATGCAGGATAAAGGCCTGTCCTTCCATCCTTCAAACAACTGCAAGATTTTCTCGTCCTGGGTTACAGTCTTGTCCTCCCAGCCACCCACAAGCACCAGCCTCCCCCAGATTCATGCAGATTATGGCTCTGTAAAGTGACCCCAGCTGAAACTGAGGAAAACAGGTGCCAGGTGGTACAGCAGTGCTTGGATCTTTGGAACTGTTCTTCACCTCTAAATTTACCAGCTCTCAGTGCAGCCAGAGAGCAGGGCGGGGGGGGAAAGAAAAAGGCAGCTGTACAGATGTGGGAAACCCTGCAGACAAGATCAAAATCTAACTGCATGCTAAGTGTACAGATAATATTAATGTGTGTTCTGTTTAATTAATCAGAAAATTAGCGAGCCCTACTTGAACTTGATCCTTTCTGGTGGATAATTACATGCTGCTTCTCAGCTTGAAACAGTGCCAGATATATTTTTTGCCCATCACTTGTGGTACTTCATCCAATTTTAATCCACTTGAGGGTGCTTAACCACATATGCCCTGCCGTTCTAGGAACAAAAATTGTGTGAGTGCTGTGCAAAATGTGCTACCTTAGTTGTGAGACATGACAGCTTAGGATCTTTTTCTGTTAATTCATATTATTTATCTTTTTAATCATTAAAAGAACACCCAGCCAGGTAAACAAATACAATGACCTTAGGTTTTGAATCTCCCATAACCTTTAGCTTCTCTAAAGCTCTTCTCTGTCGGATACCATGCTTTTAATCAGCTCACTTTACCTCTCATGGACTCATTCAGCCTTTTCCAAAACTGCTTGTCTTAAAAGCCTTCAGTGTTTATATCTCAGTGTCAGTGAAGTGGAGGTCCCCGAGTGATACTCCACACACCTATTTTGGGGACAATTTTTCACTTGCCCTCTGGCAGCAGTGATCTTAGCCTAGCAGTATGTCGTGCTTAAAAGAAAACAAAGTCCTTGCCATGAATTTACAAAGAGGAAGCTATTGGGATTGCTAAAGAAGAAAAGAGGGTTGGTGGGTCATTTTCCCCTGTAGGAAACTGTAGGTACAAGTATGTGGTTCAGTGCTGGGCAGAAGAAGCTAAGCCAGCTCTGAATGGAAACACATGTTGGGAACCACAGACAATGTCAACTTGGAGCTGACATTGTGTCTCTTGAGGAACAACAGAGGGTAAGAGGCTGAAGCAGAGACCCAAACTATCTTAGGAAAGCACTCCTCTAAGGTTAGTCCCATTTTGCACTGGAGCACAAGCTTCTTTAATGTTATAAGAATATATTTTCCCTAGATATGGTGACTAGAAAGAAGCCATGGCATAACAGGATCAGTCTATGATAATGTGAAAAATGACATATAATGGTTGGGCTTTTCTATGGTTTTTGAATGGATTTTTCATCTGGAAAGGAGAATTATCCTTCAAAATAATTATACAGCCCCAAACTGATCCCTGCCCATTGATGAGTCTATTGATGGACATATTTTCCTCATGGCCCTGACATGACAGAGGGCAGACCTCATCTAATAACCTTCCAAACATCTCACCCTGCTCCCTGAAGACACTCCTGCAGCTCCTGAGCATCAGTGATAATGTCATTGATATCCCAGTGGCCCTCAGACTCTGATAGTGGGGTTTTATGATGTTCACAGACAGGAAAGCTGAAAACATGGGAGCCATCCCCTGTCAGGGTGTGGAGCCATCCCCTGTCAGGGTGCAGACCCATCTCAGGACAGCCTTGTGAAGAGATTCTTCACTGTGTCCACAGCTGGGCAAGGCTGACATCAGGCAGCACTTCTGACTTTGAAAATGTGTTGCCTGAAGGCCAGGAAACACAGTGAGGTCTGTGTCACCTTCAGTCCTTTGGAGATTTTATGTATTCAATATTTGCCAGACTCTTGGCACAGGTAGCCCATAAACACACAGGCAGGGCTGCTGAAAGAGCTGCATTGCCCCTGGGTCCTGTTCCTGTTCTAATACCTCAATTATTAACTTCTCCTTTGTCCTCAGATATTCTTTCATTTGCTTTCATGACACAACTCAGGTGATTATCACCAACCTTTTCTACCTTGGCCCATCCCTCCTCATGGTTGAGTAATTAAATTTCCATTGTCTACCTGACACAAATAAATAAAACATCTGTTCAAAGAAGGTCTTTCTCCAGGGCTCCTGTTGTGCTCAGTGGCTTATGATTGAGACATGGAAAGCACAGGTTTGCACCTGGCTGTTACGAGAAGTGAAGAAAATCACCTGAGAATCTTTTCACTTACCCTCATCCAACCAAGTTCTGCTGCCTGGAGATGTTCTGGGCTATTGGAAACAACCTCATGGGTCTGCCTGATTTGTCACAAGTCCTGTGGGAGACCTTTCCACAAGGACAGTTAGGATTGAGCTTGGCTGTGCTTGGCAAGCTCAAATGGGCAGAGATAAGTACACAAGGCAGCAGAACCGAGTCATTGGTCTCTCCTTTTGGCCCAATTTTCTACCTGCACAGTGCTGTAAATAACACACTTTGCAGCTTGAGTCAGCTGAGAAGTTCTTGGCAATGTTGGCCCACATTGAATTTTACAGGTGAGAAGTTATGGAATGGCTGTTTCTGCCCCAGGAAGAGATGGAAAGGAAGAATGTCAGTGTAGTTCAGTTTGGATGTGAGCCAGGTGGTGCACAGGCAGGAATGCTGGAAAACCTGTGACATTCAATACAGAAACCTGAGTGAAAGATAAAGGGGATGAAAGCTTGGAAACAAATAACCCATAAAAGGAGAAAAACAATGAGGCTGAAGATTCTGTGAGTTGTTCTCTTTAACGAACCTAAACACTGCTCAAGACTGAAAATTGGAGAAGGCCAAGCTTTCTTTGCTCTTTTCTTTAAAAACAAGCTTCTCAAGTTGTGTAGTTCCCCAGAGACAGAGGAGTATGGCTGTTGTGGCGCTGGATTTCAGAGAGCTTAGAAGTTTTGGCTTATTCCACATGTGCCTTCAGGCACCAAAATATTTTTATAAGCATCAAAGTATTTTTATAGGCCTGTTGGTCATTAGCTCAAGGTGCTACTGTGGTGACAAAGTGACTGGACAAACATTGCATCTATTTACTCCACAGATCTCTTAGCACAAGAGACAAAAGCTCGGCTTTGACAGACCCAAAGTAATGGACCCTCAGTGTCTTCATGGCTGTAGGAGTCCAGGTGGGCAAAGGGAAAAAAATAATGTTATGATTTGGGGAAATTTGAGAATCTATCAATGAGAACTGGGACTTTTGAACCTGGGGCTGGTTCTGATCTTCTGCCCCTCCTGAGATCCATCTCAAAGCTGAGGTGTCTAAGTGCCAATCCCACCCTGCTGCTGGCACCATAAAAATTACTCAAGGGCGTGTCTTAGACCTCATTGCTGTTAGTTTTGTGTTGGAAACACCTAGGAGATTAGTGGTGAGTAAAGTCCCTTTGTATGAAGTACTTTATGTCCTGTGCTAATTTAAGATTCCCTTTTTGTCTGCTCAAGTGTGTATGAAGAGTGGAATTCATTCAGGATGTTGCTGAGGCAAATGGAATGTTAGGGGAAGACAGAGAAACATCACATTGAACTGGACTAGGTTTGCTCTGACCATCCTAGATAGAATTTTAGCTTAGCTACAGAACAAAATACAACCATTCTTCATGGAAGTTTGAATGATGCCACACCAAAAATTGCAAAAGGCCAGCGTGAGGAGAAAAGCCTGCAAAACATGTCAGTGTCTTTTTTTTGCTTCAAGATAAAACTCATCCAAATGTCTCAGATGCCAAAACTTGAATAGCTTTATGTTTCCTAATGTAAAATGCAACAAGGAAAAATACAAGGGTAATATCATGGTAATACCCATGTCCTCTCTCAGCTGCCAACTCAACATGATTGTTAAGTGGGTTTTACCCGAAAACCAGGAATTTGTGCTGAGGGGGATATGTTGTCTGGAAATAAAATCCACAAGCAGGGCTGGAGGTTAGGTAGAACATAATTTTTACTGCAAATGCAGTATATATCTGTATGTGTGTGTGAGAGAGAGAGCAATGATCTTGGAGTACAGGAACACTGTCCAGAATGAACCATTCCTCTGAAACCTTCTTCTGTATTCTGTGACAAAAGAGTGTATTTTGGTATGGTCACTTCACAGTGATATCCCCAGAGAGGCAGAACCTTGTCTGCACCAGGAGCAGCCCAATGTTAAGAGGAGACACGGGCAGCCTTGTTAATCATGACTCTGCTGAATAACCTTGTGGCCTTATCCTCATCACCCCATGTCATTCCTTTACCCTGGCTTGTGCTTTATCCCCTGGCCCTTTGTTCTGTCTGTAATTAGCATGTCAGCCTTTCAGGGCACTGACCAAATTCCCTTATCTCTGTGGAGGCTTTTGTGACCTTAACATAGATGGATGGGAGACAATGACCTCTCTCATATCATTGCTTTGGATGAATTTGGCTGTAGCTCCTTTCTCATCCAGAGTACGTTTAATCCTGCAATACACAGACTTGCATCTGGCTTGGATATCCTGAATAAACTGCTGAAACTGAATGGGTTTAGACTCAGCTGCATTCCACGCAAGGGTTTTGCAAACTTTGGTAGGCTGATTAACGTGGATCTATCACCTCTGCCCAACTTTATTTTGGTGAGAGCCACTGGAATTTGCCATGGATGAAAACAATAAACTTCAACACTGGCTTCTTTCTACTAAAGAGAAATAGAGCACAGCAGAGAGGTGTGGGAGGGGAAGGTTTTATTCCTGGCCTGATCTCCTGTGTGACCTTGAGGAAGTTGCCTCACTGCAGTAGCTCTCATCCCATGCTTTTTGATATCCTGGCTTTTGAGATTGGAGGTGCTTTTCAGGGGAGGGATTGTTTCTGCATTCTTATGAAGTGGCTCACCAGCCCTGATCCTGGTTGGGATCTTGAGGCTCCTTCGGAACATTCCTTAAACAAGGAGATTTGCTGACAAGAGAAATAGCTTCTACTGACAAGAGAAATAAGTTCTAATATAGATGTGGAAGTGAAGGGACAAGCAGAACAGCAAAGCTGTGAGGCAGAGCCTGTTTCTTCCCATAAGAGGCCACAAAACTCATACAAGTTTCACAGTCTCTGCACAAGCAATTCAGCTGGTAATCAGACATTGCATTTAAAAACCCCTAAACAATAAACACAGACACACACAAAATCCCAAACCAAAATGCCTGCATTTTTTTTGTAAACTACATCCTTTTTTGAGATATTTTCTTTTTGTACTGTTCTGGTGAAATCATTGTATTGGCGAGTGGCACTAAAAAGTCTATCAAAATATTGGTAAATATTATTTATTCAGCCATTTCTGTCTCAGACAGCAGCTATAATTGGGAGGGAGGAGGTTCAAGTTCTCAGAAGTCTACATTATTTTGTCAGATTTCTCAGCATAACTCAGGGAAGTTACTTAGGGATTCTCATCATGGGAAGCTTATACTTTTAATCCTTTGCTTGCAATGGTCTGAAACAAATGTCTTAACAGAAAAAAAATGTCTCAGTGCCCACTAGATGTGGAGACAATTTTGATAGAAGTTATTTCTTTGGACTAGCTTCTCTTTGGAGAGTTAGTTCTATGCTGTACACCTCTAAACACAGCTTTCAATGCTTGGATCTTGCAACTGATTGCAAAGACAAAAATTAGTAGGGATCTGCACTCCTAATATAATCTGCAGGTCTGGAGCCTCAGGGAAGAGCTGGTAGCCAAGCCTGCTTAAATAGAGCTGGAGATACCACTGCCTAACAGCCATGCAGCCAGAAAGCATCTGTATTTTCAACTGAGCATCCAAAGCCAGTTGCCTGCCTTTTCAGAAACAGCTCCTAATCCTATTTATGACCCTGTGATTGACAGGCATCTGCATTCCAGATGAAGTACAGAAGAGTTCTCAATTACAGGAAATATGTAGAAAGTTGCAGCAGGTTATTTGCTCATTAGACTTCCCCCTCAGTGACTGTGGGAGTGCATGGCATGTTGGTAAACCCTCCTGCTGCCTGTCATTTGTCTGTCATAATGTGATCAGCCATTCATTCCTAATGAAAAGCTAATGCCTCGAGAGAATCCAAAGGTTGGAGTTCAGCTTGGCTGCTTATGAAGATAAAAGGGGGAGAGCTAATTCTGAAAGGATGTCATTTGTATTTCCATGTGGCTCTGTCTGCTTTTATCTTTTTTTAAAACCTGTCCAAAGCTGAAGCCCTTCTTACTGTTTAAGGGTTTTTGGTGTCACTGAATTGCCTGATGTCTTCTTTTGGGGTGGGGGAAATTGGCTTCCAAAGCATGAGCTGATGCTGATACCAGGCTGTGTTCTCAGCGGTCATTTAGCCATGCCCAGGTCTAACACAGTGCTTCTCAATTGTGCATCATCCTGTTCCCACTTGTCAGGGTAGGAATTGACTGGGTGAGGTTCATCCATCTTGTCACTGCTGTTTTAGAAACTCAGTTCCCCATTTCCCTGTTTGGAGCTCTCGTTATTGCTGCTTTTCACCCATTGAAGGCATGAGCTAGAAGTAGGAATTTGGGGTGTTTCCACTAAAATTTCTAGGGGAAAAAAAATAAAAAAAGAATGAAATCTTCTCTATGCTGGTTTATTTCCTTAGTGATTACAAAATGCCATGTAGTTCTTGTGTGACGATCCTTTGGATGTGGGTAAAGGAGAAAAAAGAAGGAGCTAGGACTTCTGCATGACTCCAGAGGTCTTCTTCAGAAGAAAAAACGCAGAGTCTGCACAGCTTAAACTTCTTCCCTAGGATGAAGGTGTCAGTGAGACACTGAAGGAATGGACTGAAGAACTGGTTGCATGCAACCAGGGCTAAGCATTATACTTTGTAAGACACGCAGGCAGAAATCCCTTTAACCATCCTGAGAAGAGAGCGAGTTCATTAGAAATGTGGTCTGCAAAGCGCTTTTCTTCCTAGCTATGACTCCACGGAGATTTTGTTCTGGCAGCAGTGCTGACTCAAGCAATTCCTGTCCTTTCAGGTGCTGGTTGTGCAATTTCATGACTACCTGGGCTGTAGCATCAAGCAAGGCTGTTCAAAAATGTCTTTTCAACATAACAGAGCTCCCCTGCCCACCTCACTTGGCAGGCCCACAGACATCTGTCAGTGGCAGAGAAAGGGCCATTCATGCTGATGTAACTACTGTTATATTTAAAAAGTGCTGATCTGGAGCTTCAGTGTGAATGGATCTGTCTGGAATATCAGACAACAGTATGCTCTGATTGCAGCATGGATAAGGAGCATTTCTGATCCCTAAGGGCAGGCAAGTACAGGAGCATTGGATAGTTCAAGTATGGAAGCACTGGATAGTTCCCAAGAACAACCTTCATTTGTAAGATGCAGGGAAGTTGGGTGTGCATTCACAACTGGGATAAATTACAGATCCTCCATGGTCAGACTTGGCTCAGTTCTGTTTTCAGTCCAAGTTATTTGCCCGTCTTGAAGCCTCACATATCACAAATCCGAGTTAATTCCAGGAAAGCATGTGCCCACTTCAGACATGGAAAACTGAAGGGAGGCACACTGAAAGGAGCTGTGAGTGTATGAGTAAATAATAAGCATCCCTTTCTCTCCCCCTCTCTGGAAGACTCTGGGCACCTTGACAAAATTTAACTCAAACAATCTTTTCTAACTGGTCAGCCTGTCCTTAAGTAAACCTGAAAACCACTGCAGAGTTAGGAAAGAGAGGAAATAGCAAATCCTGACATCTCCTACACATGCAATGCCTGGAGCAACACATGGAGACGAATTAGAAAGAAACGAAAACATCTTGAACTTATCCTTAGAAGTGTTTGCCACAACTGGACTTTGGCTTGGGAGAAAGGGAGGTTTTCAGCATCATAGGCCACTGTAGATGAAACTATTACTTTCCTGGATAATTTAACCTTAGCAAATATTCTTTTGTTAACCCAGTCAATTTTTAATAGAAGTGTCCAAATGCAATTCCATAATCCCTGAACTATTCAGCAAATTCAGGTGCAGATCACCAAAGAGACTCATCATGAGAACCCCTCAAAAAACTTGGTTTGAAAAGCAGAGTAGGTGCAGGAGAAGAACAGGAATTCAACTGCACTTTGCTGCTGGGAAGCTGCTATGGTGTGATTAGCACCTGGGGCCTTTGACCAGGTAAAGTTTGAAAAAAAATTACCATTAAACTTTCTCCTTCGGGAGATATTTCCCACCTGTCTCCCTCAGGATAGCATCCAAAACACACTAGTACTTCAGGCTACAATCATGCAAATATCTACAGAATTACTCAGATGGGAGACTCGAAGGGATGTTAAGTTTGCCAATGATACTAAATTGGGACGAGCTGTTCACTCCCTTGAAGACAGAGAGTCACTGCAGAGAGGCCTGGACAAATTAGAGGGGTGGGCAACCATCAGCCTGTGAAACTCAACTCAAGTGTTGGATTCTGCCCCTGGGATGGGGCAGCTCTGGATTTATGGACAGACTGGGGACCAGTAACAGACCCAAGGGAACAGCTGGAGCTGTGTGAGGGGAAGGTTAGACTGGGTATCAGGAAAAGATTCTTCCCCCAGAGGTTGGTCGGGCACTGAACAGGCTCCCCAGGGCAGTGGGCACAGCACCAAGGCTGCCAGAGCTCAAGAAGCATGCAAACAATGTTCTCAGGCATAAGGTGGGATTCTTGGGGCTGTGCAGGGACAGGAGTTGGACTTTGATGATCCTTGTGTGTCACCTCCAACTCAGGATTTTCTAAGATTCTGTGAAAAACTTTGCTCAAACAGAAGCTTTAGTAATAAATGTTCAATAAATAACTGTTCTCCTGAATACTTATACAGTATTAAGAAGAGGAACACTGTTTTCCCTTCACTGCCTCTTCTTTTCATTACTCTGAGCCTAATGCATATTGCCTACTCTGGGAGATGCTTTTGGGGTGGAAAGAGGAGTAACGGACAGCAGAGGAGTAAGGAACCCTTGTTTTCACATTCTGATTGAACACTGTATGTACTTCATGAGATGCTGATGGAAACTAAAGCAGGTGCATATCTTCCCATGGTTGTTTTGTGGCTCTAGTTTCTCCCTGCCTTCTTGGGTTTTTTGGTGATACTTCACACAAAACATTTCACCCTGGGTCAAAGAAAACAGGTGACATATTGACTGAAAAGGTCTTCTCTGTGTATTTTCACATGAGATAGAGGAAACAATGTTAATTCTGTCTCTCCGTATTTGAACCATAAAACAGGAGGGTAACCAAATGGAGAACAAATAGTCATCCATAAAAAATTCCCTCAACCCTGGATGCACTGGCAGGTCTTTGGATAATACTAGATTTTTAAGAAAGCAGAACTGTGGAATTTTGGAGGCTGTGGTTCTGTAGCTGGGTCTGCTGCTAAACTTTCTTCAAACAAGTCACTTCACTTACCACTGCTGCTGAACACAGAATCACAGAACCAGAGAATGGTTTGTGCTGGAAGGGACCTTAGAGATCATCTCGTTCCAACCCCCTGCCATGGGCAGGGACACCTTCCACCAGCCCAGGTCACTCAGAGCCCCATCCAGCCTGGCCTTGGA
>JAWWTY010000037.1:55261028-55284473 GCA_035222235.1 Margarornis squamiger
TTGTCCTGAGGAGCCACAACTGGGCACGGCACTCCAGATGTGCCTCCCAGGGCTGGGCAGAGGGGCAGGGTCACCCCTCGACCTGCTGGCAATGCCCTTCCCAGTGCACCCCAGGATCCCACTGTCCTTCCTGGCCCCCAGGACACGCTGCGGGCTCAGGAACAGCCACAGAAACCCTAAATCCTGGGGCTAGGTGTTGTCCTTGGAGCAGTGGAAGTGCTGAAGGTGGCACTGGAGCAGAACAGGAGCAGAATCCCTACAGGGGATTTCCTTTATTACTTCAAACCCCATCAGCAACGGGGGCTGCTTTCTCAGCATCCTGCCTTTGGTGCAGGTGCCATAGGAACATTTTTCCATGGACTTGCAGCCCAAATGTTGCCTTTACAGGCAGCAGAAAGCATTATCTGGTACAGAAGAGACGCCTGTTCCCAAGTGCATGCAAATGTGTTTTGATGTGCTGCCTTCCTACTCCTTGGCTGGTGTTATGGGAACAACATCAATATAGTGGGAAATCCTTTTAAAACGTCTAATATTTCATTGTTACTTTGAAGACTGCTGCCCTGGCCTGTGGGACAGAGCTGTGTTGCCATCCTGGAGGAATGTGACCCTGTCTTCCTCCCCACAAAACCATCCTGGCTGAGGGCCTGGCAGGGTGTATTTCTGATAAAGCAGACGGCGACTTTCCATTCAACCACCTTTCATTCAACCACCAAAGAAAACTTTGTTCTGCCTTGCTGTACAGCTGTTATTTTACAGCTCTGTGTTCCCAGATTAAGGAATTGGTTGTATTTTTAACTTCCAAAATGTCTTTCCCATTAGCGCTCTCCCATTTGATCTGCGTGGGTGGCCTTCAGCTTCTTGGCCTCAATTAATGCTTAACCTTATTCAGTCTTCTTGCTGGTTTATCCTGTCCCCTGCCCAGCCCAGAAATGGTTGATTGTCTTGCACCCAATATGTCATTTCTATTGTAAACTCCACATTTGGGAACTGATATTTTGTCCCCACTGCCAAATGTCCAAAGAACTTCTCTCTTCCCTCCTTGCTCTTTCCCACTCTCCCTCTCTCAATTCCCACCTCTCTTTTTTTCACTCTTTCAAGTTGTTTGCCCTGGGATTTCCATCTCCTATGCATCCTGTCGCATGACCCCTTTCATTTTCAATCAGTGCTGACAGCTTTAACTTCATTTTCAGAGCTCACACTTGTGTAGGAAACACCTGAGTCTTCCTCTTGACAGAGCATCTTAATTTGAAAAGCCTTGTGCTTCTCAATCCATGCCCCTTTCCTTTACCTAACAGGGATTTGTAGATAAACCATAGCAGGGGCAACTCTTCCAGTCCATGGGTAGATTTTGGAATTGCAGAGCACAGTAGATCTGTAAAAAAAAAATAAATAAATCAAAAATCACAGCCATCTCATGGGGCAAAAGTAACCAATAACCATATAAATGTATATTTACCTGTGATGAACTATTATATTTTTCATTATTTTAAGAGAAAACTAATTTGTTTATAGGATAGATTCATATTTTCTCAGCACTTGACTGCCAGTGCCAAAAATCTCTCCCTCAATTAGCCCAAATCCCTTTCTCCTCACAGAAAGTTCCTATTTTTAATCTGTTGGTGCGTGTTGGGTGGGGAGACGAGGAAAGCGTTCTGTAAATGAGGTTGTGATCCTGACACAGAAGAGGAGTATATATCCTCTTTTTGTCTTTTTTTTTTCAAAGTTTTTGAAGGAATTCATCACTCCCTCAGACAGGGATGTCCAGCCTGCAGCACACAAGCTGTTTCCACCTAGACAAGTATTTAATCTCACAGTCTGGTTTTGGCCACCTTTCCTTAGAGTCCCTCACATGTGAGTGGCAAAATAATAAATTTATCTGGAGAACCAATTAGGAGAGAAAAGAACAGAAATCTGGTTTACCATGAGGAGGACTCTATAGCTCAACTTTCATTTAGAACTGGTTGGCTTTTTCTTAGAGAATCTGTTTCTTGTCTCTGAAGCGGTCAGTTTTACTTTAACTACCTGGCATATAATCCCCTGGACTTCCCTGTATCAGTCGTGCCAATTGCCCAGCCCCTACAAGGCAGCCTGGAAACACGGACACTTCCATCCAGAACATGGAATTAACTATGAGGGAAGAGAGATTTGAAAGCAAGTGTTAGTGCTATCCAGCAGCAGTTTGTCATCTGCAGTGACAGCTGTAAGTGCTTTGCTTTGAACACCTCTGGATCTCCACAGTGAAGGTGCTCACCTGTCCTGGCATCAAGGATGGCATTAAGCAGCATTTAAGTAAAAAGCACAGGAAGGAGCCATACAGGAAGAGGCAGAAAGGAAATAGCCTGGCACAGGTTGGGCAGAGAAGCTGTGGCTGCCCCATCCCTGGAAGTGTCCAAGGCCAGCTTGGATGGGGCTCTGAGTGACCTGGTCTAATGGAAGGTGTCCTTGCCCATGGCAGGGGGTTGGAATGAGCTGATCTTTAAGGTCCCTTCCAATTTAAACCATTATGTGACTCTGTGGTTTCAAGTACGTTCATTATCCCACACAAAGTTGAAGCATCTGGAGTACTAGTCAGATACATGGGACAAAAGTGTGTGAGTGTTTGTCCATCCATTTCTCCTATTATCTGGTCTGCTCTGCGGGTAAGAACTGTGAATCTCTCAGGATCTCTTGCCATGGTCCTATCCAAATTCCATGTTCAAACGTTTGAAAAGTCTCCTCAATTGTTTTAGCCTTCTGCTGCCTGTGCTGGAGTAGTTTGCACTGTGTGGCGAGGAGATCTCTAAAGTGTCCCCTTAGCAAGTACTTGCCTTTCTGCTCCTAAAGGGCGTGTTCCCCTTCCAGCAGCCATCAAGAACTGTGGCTAAATGAGGAATGGCCTCCCAGGTAAGTCTGGATGGATCATTTGAATGGCCCTTGCTGCCAACAAGACAGGAGGCTGGAATCAGGTATTTTTAATGCAAATGGTGACACAGCACTGCTTGTTTTCACTTGTGTTTGCCAGGGTTCCCCATCTGGTGGTCTAGGTTTGAGGACCTCTACATTTACTTTATCACTTTCAGGAAATTTCTCCCATATATGTTAAACTGGGAGAGGGGGGAGCAATTGTGTTGTACTTTTCCAGGCCACTTTAGGCATGATCCACGTCCCTCTGGAAGGGATGGATGCTGTGCCTTGGCCCGACAGCACCCAATCTGACACCTAAAGCAAAGTGCTCATGACTGTGAGCTGGGGAGGCCAAGCTGCAGATCTGTGTCCCACTCTCTGCCACCCAAGTTAAAGCAGCAATCACTCCAAAGACAGGAAGCAATAGGTTTTTTTGACTCTGAGTTTAAGGCAATAGTGAGCCCAGCTACCAACAGAAGTGGAAAGGTAAGAAAATGGGACCTCTTTCGTGTAGAAGGCACCCCATTTGTAAGTGGGTGGTGATTTCTTCCCTTACCTATAAAACGTACACTCACCAAAACAGAATGAGAAGGCAAAAGTTCTCAACCTTGCTCGGGGTGACCCCACTCCCAGGTCTCTTGCTATGTAGGGAGAAGAAAAGTTCCTTCTGTGACATGGACCCTCTTAGTCCAAATTCTATATAAGCAGTCTTATGCTGAAGGAATCTCTCAGCTTTTGCTGTGTTGGCTTTAGATCTTCCATAAATTTCTGGAGCCATCTACCAAGGACTTGGGAGGGCTTAGGTCCTCTTTGTAGCAACTTGCTCAAGTCTTGGCTGGGGCATATTAATGGTTGGAGGGATAAATTCAGAGAAACAGCAGGGAAGTTTCATTGGGCATGTAACTAAAATATTCACCTGCAGCTGTAGCAGCCTTCTAAGCAGCTCTATGAACAAGAGCCATAAGGCAAGGAGAAAGCAACCTCAGATCATTACCTGAAACATGTTCTGTTTCCTCGGCACCTTTTAGAAAGTGCTGCTCATTTGAAGGGAAGGGTCCAATTTGCCTTCAAACACTTCAGTCACTAAGGTGGTCTTGAGAACTTTGATCTGGGTCTAAAGCTTTTTCCACAGTTGTCCACTCAGTGTCTTCTTCCCCTGGAATTTCCAGTTACCCTTGCATGTAACTCATATCCCTTTCCCAAACAGCCTGTCCAGGCGACCACATTCATGTCCAAGTCTATTTGAATGACTTTTTCAAGTAAGAATTTGTGAAGTACTGCCAAGCACTTTACTGCTAATTTTGTGCTTTGATTTCTAAATACAACGAATGATCAGTTTTATTTGCTGTGTTCTTTTCTTTGTCCTATAAATCCATGGCATTTTGTTGATCATGGTTCAGTTATTAAGCACGTAATTCAGGACACACTGGAAATCTTTTGAAGCTTTTTGCAAACTTCCATGGACTTTGGATCAGGTCTTAAGTGATTACAGATTGTATCCTAGGATTTTTAAGCAAAATTTATAGGATGGGAACTACTAACCTGCTCATATTATTGTTGCAGTTGGGTTTTTTTAGTGAACAGCTATCACTTCCAGGAATAAAATCCCCATGGAAACTTATTATTACCTCAGTCCCTAAAAACATTTGTCCATATGCTCAGCTTTAAGCACAGGGTTGATTTTAGCAACTTCTAGGCTGCTATTCTTCTCCTTGAAACTGGACACAAGCTTAAGGACTATTTTGGATCAAGACCTGTGCAAGCAGGTTGAGTGAACTAAATCAATTTAACTGGCTGCATTTTTTTGTTTTGTTGGTTTCAGGGTTGGGTTTTTGTTTGTTTTTGTTTTGTTTTTTTTGAGAATCAATCTATAAACCACTCCTACAGAGACTCTCAGCAGAGACCCACTAAATGTTTTAAGAATGAAAACCTTCCTGACAGCAGAATTTCAGCTCAAGCTGTTATATTTTACTTTGATTGGGAAGGGATGGATTTTTCAAGGCAGTAATCAGAGAAGAATGAACTCTGGGGGGGGGGGGGGGGAAATAATATTTCTATTATCAAAGGTCAGCTGATTGTTGTTTTTGTTGGATTTTTTTGTTTGTTTTTGGTTGGTTGGTTGGTTTGGTGGGGTTCTTTTTCGTGTCGTTCCCCGCCCCCCCATCTTCTATTTCTCTCTCTGTTAAACTCCAGTTTTGGCTTTTCAATGAATTTCCTGGTATCAGTTTTGTGTTATTTTCTGTGTTCACACCTCCTGAGCTCTAGTTTTTCACTTATGGATCCTGCACTGTTCCCACTGAGCAATTCATTGCTTGGGGCAGTGGAATATTCAGTAAACACTTTGTGGAATAATGGATGGCCACAGACCTGACAAAAGCAGACACTTTAGATTAGGTTTGGGGATATTATGAAGATATTATGGAAAAGCAGATGAAAAGAAAAATCTCAACAAACTCTTTTCAAGCCCACATATTCAAGCTGTACACCTTAGTTTGCAAACTGAGTCATTGCTAAAGGCTTGTAAAGGCTACAAAATTCAGGATGTGGTGCTTACCCAGAACGAATCATTCCAGTTCATTTCAGATTGTAGTTCTGGAATATTTCTCATGTAGTAAAAGTTATCATGCTAAGTGTACTCCATATTTTCCTGCTGAAAAATGCTTGGGAAAGCAAAAACAAGATGTTTCTGGTGAATTAAAAAGAGACTGAGGCAGGCACCTGTGATCAGCAGGAGTGGGATCTTTGTCTGCTGTTGTCTAAAGCAGTTTCATTTCTGAACCACAGCATCTTCACTGAGCTTGTGGGGTGCACGTGCTAATCTAATGTCCCAGTGTTTCTGGTGTTGATAATAGTTTTGCATTTCAGAATTTATTTCTGAATGCCAGGACCTGCAAATCTAACTTTGGCTTCTTGTCATTTCTTCAAGGAAAAAAAGGCCATTGAATGTTGAACTGAATAAAGAATCAGAATTACTTTTGAATGTTCTGACACTATTTAGGGGGTGACATGGAAGGCCCCTGGGGTTTGCCTGGTGAGCTGCACTGAATCAGTCTGAGATCTGACAATAATTTCCCTCCTTGTAGGGCAGATGTAGTTTAAAGCACAGAAGCGTAGGCCACGATAATCTATCACATTAAATAATTCCACTGGCATTCAACATGTAGCTACACAGGCAGCGGCCACGTGGTACACAGAAATTGTGAGTCTGAACTAGTACAGAGCTCACCACCTGCTTTAAAATGTCACAGATGTAATCCCAAGCTTTATTGTATCAGTAAAAACTGGGACTAATCCCACAGAAGTCAGACATTAAACCTGCGTGAGATCGGAATAAACTTAAATATTTATTACTTGTATGTGTGACTTAAACACTGCCCACTATTCACCCTGGGCTTCTTCTGTACCTCCTAGATGAAACAAAAACTGTTCAAGAGTAAATATTACTACAGAAATCCCACCCACTTTTGCCTTCCTCTTGAGCCTTTCTCTTTGTGTGAGCCAGGTCCAGGCCACTACAGCATTGCCTTGATATTCCTTAAACTTGGTTTGTGAAATGGCAGGCACGATGGATCCTTCCTTCTCTTAGATATCCCATGGAAGGAGGTGAAGGACCTGTCTGGGATCAGCCTTTGAAAGGATGGAGCTGAGCTCATGCTCTCTTTGCCTGGGGAAGTGTGTTCTGCAGCTGTACTGCTGCTGCTCTCCGTTTTTGTGCCAGTGAAACCCTCGAGTCTCCCTGGAATTTGGAAGAGGAGAGGAAGGAGCCACAGAGGCTGCTGAGCCCCTCTTCTCAGTCCATCATGGTGCTGTGGTTCTTTTTGCTTCCACTCCCATGCAAATTCTCCCTGCAGCAGGATCTCCATCAGAAGACTGCACCACATAATTTTGTAGTGAGCCACCAACACGGGAAGAGGAAGCCTAAAGGGAAAACAGATCACTGAATAACTCTACTAAATGAAAATTTTCCTCTTTCTGTCAAAGTTCTACTCTCCAGCTCCCTCATATCCCTCTGAGAAAACTGCATGCAGCAGTTTCTGCATGCTCCATTTCTGTGGAAAAAAAACCCAAAAAAACCCAAAAGAAAACAAGAAGAAAACATGGGAGTTTGAGACAAAACTGTTCCCATGAGAACTCCCTTTTGCATAATTGCTGTTATCTGATTATGGTGGGAGAAGGGGGTTTTTTTCACCTTTACCCCCTCCGAGGACAAGTACCATGTCCCGACGCCAAGTCTCAGGAATCCAAGACGGCCAAGATTATTGACCTAGGGAATATGTGCCTCTGAGTCAGATCCTGAGATCAGGGAGATCCTGACAGCTGTATTTTATGTGTTTGAGGGATCTAGTTTTCAAGGAAGCAGTGCAGTAATTACTGCCCCATCCATCCCACTCTTTCTATGCTTCAGCTCTCCAGCTGGCCCGATTCTACCTCCTCAAGGCTTCAAACACAGGTCCTCGTGGTATCATGGCATAGACATTGTGACTGTGGCAGCTGAGCTCTCACTCTCTGCATGACAGAAAAATCTCCTTGTTTTTTTTTTAGTTTAGGACATAAATTCAGGGATCATGCTCTGCCCTGTGCTTTGGCTCATCTGTTGAGGTTATTCTGCATGCCCTGCCAGCAGTGTGGAAATGAGCAAATTTCTGTTTTCTGAACTTAATGAGAATCACATTTAGTAGATCTGGGCAATAACAAAGATTAAAAAAAAATTATACTCCATATAAGCAGTGGGCTGTGTCACATACTAATCTGACTCAAGCTATTTGTAATAACTTGACAAAAGCTGTCATTCGATATTTTAAAACATATTTAATCTCTGAGCCTGAGAAACCAATTCTGTCACTTTCACACATTTGGTTTCACTGCCTACTGTACAACTGAGGGACTTAAAACCTCTACATTGCCCAGCAGCTTTAGAGCCATATTTCTGCTTCATTATCCACAAAGACTGCACACCACAAGCATCTATGAGCAGTAAGTTGAGGTGGTTATTCTACAAAACATGATGTGTAAAGCGAAACCAAGATTTGTATTAAAATTCCTTTCTCAGACACTGAGAACATAAATAAGAGTCAACAGAGGTTATTTACAGCGCTAGACACAGTGTTTTACTGCATAATTCCTTTTACAGGGGTTTTTCTTTTGTAAATTGCTGCTAAATATATGTGTACTGGTCATACCAGACAGTTCAAAACTTATTTTAAAACCTAAATCTCTGGAACTGGACAAAGTAACAAACAATTTTTATGACACTAATGTTAAAACCCTGGCTTGCTTTGTGTGGTGGATAGTGCTTTCAATTTAGGCTCCCCCTTAGGCATTCAATTTGGATTCAGTACCTTCTGAGCCAAATTCTGCCCTCACTTAAGAGTTTCATCGTCTCAAGTGCTGACAGTGGGGGCTGCAGAGGGTAACTGGGAGCAAAACTTCATCATTTGTGCTCAGTGAGCATGGTTAATTCCTCATCAACACATTGGGATTAACCCCAATTAATAGAGGTTCATTTTGCTTTAGAATTACTGCTGCAGATGATCTAATGGTATTTATTTAACCCTTATCATAGCAGGAAAGAGCCTTTGATCTGATGTTACAGTTGAGCAGCTGAACTCTCCCTTGCTTTCCTAAATCCCTGCAAGGGGTTTGCCACCCAACAGCCACGACTCCTTGTATTTTTCAACATTTACTTTCCTTTTTTCACACCCTCTGTGGAAATACTTTTACTTAGAGAAAAGGAGCATCCTGGCTTCTTCCTTACTTTCCCCTGGATGCAGTAATGTTTTCATTTCAATGTAAGCTACAAATAATGGAGCTGGTCTATCAATGATTCTCTCTCCTCACTGTGGCACAGCTAAAGAGTCACACCATGCAGTGTTTTAGAGAGGGTCAACTGACCTACTGCAACCACAGCATCCTTTTTCAGGAGGTCTGTCCAGACTCACATAAGACGTGGCAAAAAATGTGAACTGAGAAACTGCCCTTTGTTAAAGATCCTCCCTGGGAGTGTCCAAGGCCAGGTTGGATGGGGCTCTGAGCAACTTAGTCAAGTGCAAGGCATCCCTTCCCATGGCAAGAGGGTTGGAACTAGGTGATCTTTGGGGTCCCTTCCAGCTCTAAACCATTCCATGATTCCATGATCCACTGGGCATCTGAACCCTTGGACATGCAGAAAGCAAGCCTTGGTGGCCAACCCTTGATCACAGCTCAAAAATGAAAGATGTGTGAGGGTGGATGTAAAGATTTAGAGCAGCCTGCTCATGGTCTCATCCAATTGTGTGGGTAAGAACTCCAGAACAGGAGTCTGTGATCAAAATGTCCGGAAGCATGAGGACATGACATCAAAAAGGCCAGTTCCGTGGTGAAAGTATGGCTTTCAGGTGCCGCTGCCTTCAAAGCTCAGCAGGAAAACAAAGGAGAAATCTATATTTGGGGACATTCACCCAAAGCATTACCGCTTGCTGTTCATCAGAGGTATCAAGGCAATGAGAGAGTACAAAAAATACCCCCCAAAAACCTAACAACCAAAACCCTAAGCAAACCAAAAACCCAACACAATGCAAACAACAACAAACAAACCCCCAGCCAAAACAAAACAAAACAAAACAAAACAAAACAAAAAAAAAAGGAAAAGAAAATAGGAAAGAAAATTATCCTGCTCATGAATGTAATAAGCTTCAGGAGAAAACACTTCTTTTTTTTTTTTTGCCACAGGGGTTAGTTCCGTAATGAAATGAGGAATGTCATTACTGAGCTCTGCAATAACCTGCATGGACCTACAGTGGTAGCGAATGGCCAACTTTCTGGGGGAAAAGTTTTTTGTTATCCTCGTATTGCTTGGTTTTTTTACACCACATCTGTGCTTGCTTCGTCATTCTGCCATCTGCTGTAACAAAATACAGACAAAGCATTTCAGAGAACAACCTCTCCACACTTTAAAATGCTTCAACCCGGAGAGCAGCCTTTTATTTCTCACAGGCTGTGGTGCTTATTATCCCATCCTCTTCCTCCTCCTCTTCCTCCTCCCCCTGCCCCACATGCATGATGAATTACATACGCTTACCAAGCGTGGAGAACACCGAATCCCATTGATTTTGCCACAATGTTTCTATTAAACGAAATGAATGGCTCTGCGCTTTTACTTCGCTGAAAGGTCAGAAATAGCAGGTCATTATCATTAAATTTTTAATTTTGAGCCTCCCAATCAGGCTCGTTTCCTGTTTGGTATTGTCTGCAGATACACAATGTACAGCGGAGAGACTCGGGTTGCTAAAGGATGGAAATAACAGAGTATGAGGAGAGAGGTTTTTGAGCACACACTCTGTAAAGTCCAGTCAAAGTTTCTTCCCGGTGCAGCCGCACAAATCTCTTGGTAGCAGTAAACTCTCTGCACAGACTTCATTCCTGAACACATGTTCAAAGGTGATAAAATAAATGCAGATGGTTTCCCAAAACCTCAGCGGAGCATTTTTTGCTGTTACTAAATGGACTGTAAAAAAACTAGGGGGAAAAAAAAAGAAAAATAAAAAAAAAAAGGAGAAAATACAGTTTGACACAGACAGGCAATTTCGGAACAGCATTTGGTCATTTGGGAGAGAAATCTAAATAAAATGTGTGTTTGTAATGATCTATTGGCAAAACAATATTGACAGAGCATCTGAGCTGCCTAATGGAAGTGATTTTTAGAATGCTTAAATTAAACTAGCGTTGCAAGCTGAATATTTTACTTATTTACTTAACACATACAAAAAAAAAAAGAAAAAAAAAAAAAGAAAAAGTTGGATAGGAATTTTGAATTCATTGTGCCATGACCAAAGTTGACAATAAAACCATCCCCGGCTACAGTGAAAACAGAATTAAACCTTAACAAATTTATTACAGGCTTTGTTTACAAACTTGTTACAAAATTATACAGCATCTTATGCGTACAGAGGATTTACAGGGGCGCATTACTGAGGTGTGTGATTGCTCTGCTCTCTGCTCGAGATCCGCAGGTTTTCCTTCACTCGGGGCCTGATCCAGCTTCCACTGGAGAAGGTGAGATTTATTTTCCATGGACTTTAGTGGAAGCTGGATCAGATCCAGAGGGTAACACTTCCGTTCATTGTTTTCCTGGGGTGGGAAAGAGGCAGCCGGTCTAATAACCTTACACAACATGCTTCTTCCTCATTTCATGTGTTTCGGATGACAGGAGTATTTACTCCAAGGCATTTTTGCTGGCTGCTTGTAAAAATACTTGTTAGTGTTAAGAGTCAAAGATCAGTTCCTGTTACTGGAACTACAGTGGAAAATGACAATTGGTTTTCTTTGAACCTTTGCAGAATGAACCTGCCTTGGTTTTCAGTGGGCATTAGAATCAACTGTGATGTTGTTTATATTGCTATAAAGCTACATTTTCTCCCTAGTCTTCAACAGAATTTCTCTTGATTTACAGTGATGTAAACAAATGTGGCATCCTCACTGTAGGAACAAGGTAGTTTCTGATTAATAGGCTTTAACCAAGCTAAGTTAGTCTTCTTACCTCCTCTCCTCACACGGAGATAGACCTATCTGGCATGATGAAGCAAGGAGGTCTCTAAAGTTAATGATCCATGAAAATACCAGCTCTCAATCACTCCCAGCATCTGCAAATGATCTTTTTTGGGGGGAATTCAGGGTGTAAAATTGAGCTTTTAACTTGCAGAAACATTCCAGCAGGGTAGGACTCTGAAGAATATGCTTGTGCCCCCAAGCCAAAAAAAATTTGTTGAAACTTAAACTTCCCTACTAGTAAAACTAGCAAAAGCTCTGTGGGGGGTTTTTATTTTTTAATGTTTGCCAGGGAATGAGAAAACTAGAAATATTCAAGTCAGATCCATCAGATACTGAGTTCCCTGTTATATTACATCCCCTCTTTCATTTTAACGATCGCCTTGGTATCGAACCCCTGAAGTTCTCATGGCTTGAAGGAAAGTTAGGGTTTAGCACTGCAAGGTGCTGATATTTCCTGTGAGGTGAATACCCTGGCCTCAAGTGGAGAATTGAGATGGTTCTCAGAGGCTTTGCTCATGGCCTCCCCTGCAGAAACACACCTTGCAGGAACACAACTATTCCAGTGCTTGGCCTCGTGGGCAACCTGTCCGGTTCTCCGGTGGTTTTATGGTGTGTAAGGCTCTCCCTGTCAGGGATTAGGGGAGACCACACAATTTGCTGCCTGTCGTGGCCTGTGGCAGATTTTAAGTTGGTTTTCCGGCAGTGAAAGCTGCATGAACAAAAGAATCCTGCAGCCTCGGCTCTGAGCGCTCTGGTCGCATTTTCCTTTGTGATGCTGAACGCGCCACGACAGCGAAAGCCGGAGTGTGAAACCCTCAGACGCTGGAGCTGCAAAGCTTTTTCAGTGGCTGGTGTTTTCCAGCCCTGGCTGTGCGTTAGATCTATCTGGACACAGATAACATGCAGTCCAATCTTAATTCTGTTGATAGCCATGAACTCTCAGATATTTTATGGGAGTGGGATCCCATCCAGGGCATTACACAGCTAACATGGAATAGACTATCTCTTCAAGTAGTGTCATTATTCCTGTCCCCAGTGGAGCTGCACAACGATCCAAAGAGTTTGAGGTATATATATGCAAACACATTTGTCTGTCCTAAGAACCAACTCATCTGTTTAATTGAGGAACTTCATTATAACTACAGACTCCATGGATTTTAGTCACCATCCATTTCATGTTCTAATGAAAGGTACCAGGTTTCTCAAGCAGTTCTAAACAGTTTTCCTCCTGGGAGAAATGGAGAATGGACTGCTGAGGAGAACAGCTTTTTATGGGTGTGTGGCTTTGATATTCATTCCAGGATATCGTATCTTTCTTTACTACAATTTGCAAGCCAAGGGCTCTTTAGAGGTTAAGACACCACCAGCTTTGTTTCTAATTTAAAAACTCAGACAGAGAGGAATGATCCAACAATGCAAGCAGAAGATAATTGATTTGTGTGAGGAGGAGGAGGAGGCTGATCACAATAAACCATCTTTTATGTATTACATTAATGATCCATTTAGATTGGTTCTTGGCTTCAGTAAGTTTCAGCTCCAAATATTTTAGATTTTTTTCATATTTTTTCAGTGATGCACTGGCAGCATTAGAAACAGTTGCAAAACAAATGTGCTTCAAAAACATAAATGGAAGTTGCTGGGTTATTAACAGCCATTCTGAAATGCTAACAGAGGGAAAATGGCAATTTCACTGGCAAAACTGCCATAATACACAGAAACTTTATTTTAGGGCTACCTGGTGTCTGTAAATTTGACATCGTCTGCAGGCTACAACACGTATTTTGGTCCCTTTTTGTTTTGGTGGTGAGGAGTCAACACTACATCCAACTAAATGTGAATGTATAGAGCAGGGAATATAAATATGTACACAACTCTTGGCATTGATCTGATTTTTAACAAGTTTACTAAATGACAGTCACTGGTTTGACAATACTGAATGAAAAATACTGATTTTACACAGATTTTACAGGAAGGTTATGGTATGCTGCCGACAAGCAGTGTCACAAACATAGTCTAAAAAAAAACCCTGGAGTTGCCCACAGCAGAGGCACACACCCTTTGCTCTTGTTTATTGAGAGAGAAAGCTTATATACTGTAGATTTGCTGAAGTTTAATAAATAAGGTCAACTTATAATATATATAAAACAATATAAACATTTATATGCTACATGCATATCATATAATTTAAAGTAATAATTTATATAGCAAAGAGATGCAGATTTATGTTCTTCCTATTTTCCTCGACAAGGCGCACACGCAGGAGGTGTCTATCCTTATCCATCTCCAGCCCACCAGTTTGTTGTTTTCTG
Source organism: Margarornis squamiger (assembly GCA_035222235.1). Classification (NCBI taxonomy): domain Eukaryota; kingdom Metazoa; phylum Chordata; class Aves; order Passeriformes; family Furnariidae; genus Margarornis; species Margarornis squamiger. The sequence goes on from JAWWTY010000037.1 coordinate 55,274,747, forward strand.
AAGTCAGTGCTCTAACATAAGTTTGGGATGTCTTGCATTGGGAATTCCAGTGCTTGTCATCGATGCCACGGCAGCCGTTTTTCACGGGCTTGGCTTCTTTACACCTCGTCTCATAAAAGTATTGCTTAACCGGAGAGTTGCCCGTTTTAATTTCTCCCAGAACAGTTACCTGGTGCCCTCTGATGTCGATGGCGGAAGATTTGTCCGTGACCCACAAACTTTCACTGTCACAAACGGAATATTCCCCTCGGTGGCCCTTGTGCTCGGCGTACCTCTTCCTCCGGGAGGTTCTGTTCGCCACGGAATTCCCAATATAATCCTCCATGAGGTACAGCGGCGGTGGCTCCAGCGGCGTGTTGTCACTCAAGAGGACTCGAGGGGAGTTGTAGCGTCTCTGCTGCCTCAAGAGATCTGTATCCACTGAGATAACTGGCTGGAAGTCTGATTTCACATTCTCCTCTCCATCCACGTCTTGCTGAGCGTCTGCTTTCTGCACCGTGTTTTGATAGTTTTCCTTAATATCTACCATCTGCTTAGAAAGCTTGTTTTTTAAAATGTCTGCCTGGATGAGTTTGATAATAAGAGAATTTATCGAATCTTCTGGCAAACTCCTTTGATCCATGTTGGTAGACTGGATGCCACGAAGATAAGCAAGAAATATCACATAAAACAAGATGGACATCACCTTGTTCACCTGTAAGATCTGCGAAGAAACAGAAAGTCAACATAAAAACAGTTAAAGTGGGAAGTTTTGTAGAGGCTGTAAACATGAAAATTGGGATTTTTTATTATAACATCTGCACTTTATAGATACAGATATATATAGACATAGAAGCACAAGCTATGTGTTCCTTTAAAGACACTATTTGTTACCCTTTATAAAGAATGCAACTCATTTCTGAGTTCTTTTTGCATTCTCCTTCTCTCTATGGTACTATAAGGGAAAATATTCTTGAAGGGAAATTACTCATCCAAGCAGCAAAAGGGAGTTATTTGTATGTTGAACTTCAGAAAGCGGCAGGAAGGCCTCTGTAATAAAAGTGGGGAATTCAGAGGGATCCACAAATCTTTTTGTGGTGACTGTTTGCAGAGTTGGTGCCTGTTTTATTGGTTTGGTTTGTTTGGTTGGTTTGGTTTGTTTTTTAGTGAAGCTGCTTCATTACATTTACATAAAGTGGAACAAAACTGAGAGCAATTAGAAATATTCAAGGACAGGTGGAGGACACCCATCGCCCTACCCCACTCAAAAGAGAAGAATCTTGTTCAAAGATTGAACATAAAAATGTGCTGCCTCTTTGGCATCCACTGCTCTGTGTAGATTCCTGTGGTGTCCTTCTAATTCTAGCTTCTGACCATATTCTAGGAGCTCATTTGTCATTTCTTTTTAAGCCTTTGTTTTATTTGTGCAGTTGAGAACCCTGTGGATCTGTCTAGAGAGGTGTTTTTTTTCCTTGTGGACACCTGTACATTTTGTATTAGCACTTCTATTAAAATGACATCAATTTTCAATGTGAAACACTAAATCATGGAAGCAATCATTCACTTCAGAGCGCACCTACATTATAGACTTGTTGCACAAGTAGTGGATTGAAGGAGAAAATACCAAATTCACCTGAGAGCACCCTCATCCCATGTGATAACCCCTGGCTGTAGTGCTGCTTCAAGGGACTCAGAACAGCCTTGAATTTGATTCTCCTGTGCTGCAAACATATCCACCACATGTCAGAGACAACCAGCAACCCTGGGATGAATGCACAGAGTCACAGACCCTGGAACAGGTGGAGTTGGAAGGACCCTCAGGACATTATCTAGTCCAATCTCACTGCTCAAAATAGTATAAGCCAGGGCTGTGCCTGATCAGGTTTTGAATATCTCCATGGATGGAGACTCCACAACCCCTCTAGACAACCTCTTCCAGTGCTTGACCACCCTTACACTTAAAAAAAAAAAAATAATCACATTTCAGTAGCATTTCCTATATCTCAGTTTTCTCCCATTGCCTCTTGTCCTTCCATGGGACATCTCTAAGGACAGCTTGGCTCCATCAATTTACTCCCTCCCATCAGGTATTCCTGCACTTCAATAAGATCACCCTGAGCCTTCCCTTCTCCAGCATGAACAGCCTCAGTTCTCTCAGCCTCTCCTCATATGACAGATGCCTTAATCCCTTAATTGTTTTCATGGACTAGCCCCTGTATATCCATGTCTCTCCTGTACTGGGGAGCCCAGAACTGGACACAGCACTCCAGGTGTGGCCTCACCAGGTTTGAGTTCAGGGGAAGGATCCCCTCCCTCGACCTGCTGGTGACACTCTGAGCACTCTGTGTTTTTCCCAGGAGAAACTGTAGAAATATCAGACCTCTTGAACAGAAAATTTTCCACTGGAAAAAAAAATAAATCATCATTTGCTGCTTAAAAGGGAGAACCATTTTCTGTTTAAGAAGGCAAAGGAAAAAAAAAAAGAAAAAAACCTTTTACTGCACAACCCTCTATCCACTCTGAGCAAAACTCCTTTTTGCAAGATTGAGTCCCCACTTCATAGTTTGGAACTGCAGCAAATTCAGAGCTACCCTGTGTGGATGTGTAAGCTGCCCTTTTATGGACAAGAAATGTGTTTTCTCCATTCTCAGTTTGTCACAGTATGAGTTCACCTAAATCTAGACTGTTGCTTGCAGCAATGTTTTGCTTTGGGGGAGAAAAAAAACCCCTAAGATGTTCAGTTACCATACAATTACTGTCATACCTAAATAAATCCTAACTTAATGTAGATGGATCTCAGAGCCCAGACCATTCGGCATAAAAAATTGCCAAGCAATTTAGTCTTCCCTCAGAAAATTATTTGCTTTTAAAACCAGTAAAAATATTATTAAACAGATGTCATTCAGCAGGTTTCTTGCAGCACTCAGGAGAGCAAACCCACATGCAGCATGACACACAAATCCATAGGATGGTGAGCAAAGCCCTGACAATGCTCAGCTCAAAGGCTGAAAGCATTATTCATGCCAACATGCAGCTGCATGCAATCACTGCTCTGCTTAGTCTCAAAACTAAGTGGCACTAGCAAAATACACAAGTTGGAGCAGGTGATGAGGTGGGAAAAGTAAGACTGGAGTTCCTGCAGACTCTCTTTAATGTCACACTGCACACAAAAGGAAGGGCTGGGGACCTCGGAGCTGGAACAGTTCAAATAAGCTATTTTTCTTGTCTGTGGAGGAACCCCATTAATGTGAAAAATGTTTAAAAGTGCTTTGCTGGACTTCACCTGAAATGTTTTATGGATTTTTTGGGAAAGATATTAACCTACTCTGAAATTTGACTTGTAGTTTGATTTACCCTTGGCAAATCATTTGCTGCAAAAGTAAAAATGTCCCAGAACAAACCTTTATAATTTTTCTGGGTGCAAAATTTTGGTGAGATTACAGTTTTCAGGAAGTTCCTCCAAGGCAGTTCACCTAGAACCTAGTTCATCAGTGGAGCTCAAAAATTCCAGGACTAGAATTTGTCAGGAAGCACCTCAGAATATGTCTAAGACACTATTCTAAATGGGAAAAAAGAACATCGCTGGGAAACTGTAGCTGTTTTATGGCCTTGGCTCTAATGTGGTCATAAGACACCTTAAAAGTATATTGGTTTGTAGGTCTGGTGACTAGTGCTTTTGATAAATGGTTCTTTGCCCAAAATGGAACATTGTGCCTGTCTGAACTGAAGATAATTTGAAATTTATGCACTATTTTTCTTTTTCATTTGGCATGTGTGCCGTGAAATCCATAAAAAGCAGAGGGAAACGTAAAACTTCAAAATGTTTATGTTTTCATATTTTCAAAGCAAATCATTGTGATGTTTCTGGACATGCTTCAAAAGTTACACAATGCAATTCACAAAGCTGAACAAGTGCTTACTCAGTGTAGCCCAGTAAATTATCTGGAGAGGAGACTTGGATTAGAGGAAAGATTTCAAACAGGTATCCTGGCTAAGAGAAGACTGACTTAACTTCCAGGCTCCTGGGGCACAGGTTTAGATGAACCTCAGGAGAAACTACTACAGCACAAGCAGCAATATCTCTTTTTTGGCCTTTTGGAGAATGGTATAAAGATCCCCCAAGTGTTTAGTCCTTCACACGACTTCTTCTGTTCTTTCATTCAATTATTTTAAAGTTCAAATTGATCGTTTCAGGCAGAAAGACAGATTTCCCGCATGTAAATTCCTGACAGAAGTTCAATTTGGCTGGCTATGTGGACTGTTTGTAGTCAAGTAAATGTGATGAATGGCCCTAGAAGTGGACAGAATACTATTTACACAGGTTGGACAGACTACATATTTAGGGCCTAAGTCTGGGTCCCAAAGTGGTTCCACCGTCAAGGCATTCCCTGTTGTTCTGTCACGGCAGTTCCTGATGAGGAGCCCCTCTCTGGCTTCCTTGTAGGCTCCCTCGGACACTGGAAAGCTGCTATGAGGTCTCCATGCACCAGCCTTAACTCCCCCAGGCTGAACAGCCCAAATATTCCAGAAAGCTGTTTTTCCTGAGCCACTGAGTAGCTTTGGACCTGCTCTGCTATTGTGCTCTGCTGTCCTGTGTGCCCTTCAAGACGTTGGGTCATACCTTTGATGCTTTGAGCTCTGGTGAGAAGTAATTTAAAAGAGGGTGGGGAGCACATTGCTCTCAAATCAGCCCTTGAATGTGCTTGGAAAACACTGCTATGTGCAGTTTGGCAAAGCACTGGACATCAAGGTGGGAAGACTCTTAGAGGTGACCCCTTTGCTCTTTTATTCAGAACAACAAAAGTGATTGCAAACACCACAACAGAAGCAAAGAGGGTCATTAAAAGAACAAAGTGTAGAAGTGAGTGACAATTAAGCATTATGAAGGAACCAGAGGATTTGTGTGAGCAGATATCACAGCATGGCCAGAATACCAGTATATCCTGCTAATATATGGTAGGCTCTAAGCAAGTTTGACTTAGAGATTGCTGACACTTGTGGCACAGCAGGTAGAAGCAAACAGCATAAAGGGAAAGCTCTTGCATTGCAAAGCTGTTTGATCTTCCAGCTGTGGCTTAGTTTTACTTTATTTTAAGGGTTTGAATTCCTGCAGTGTTAGCAGGGTATTAATGCCTCCTGATCAAGGTGGCCCAAGGAAGGTCTAAATTTAGGAGGTATAAATAAGCTTGCCTCTTCCTTCAATCAATAAATTAAATCCCCAATAACCCCTGGTGAATCATTTTCTGCTCTTTTCAGGCTCAGCTTTACATAGTAGTAGAAAGCCTGGCTTAGTTTTGCTTGTGGTGATTAAAAAAGGTATATATATTTCTTTATTTTGATCAGTCTCTGAACAGTCTACAGAGATGAACAGTGAAGCATCATTTAAAATATTCTGTGAAAAAAAATGAAATGCTAGTACTGTGAGAGACTGCCTAAGTATTTAGTTGTAATTCACTGCTAAGAGGAATTGGAAGAGAAGGAAAAGTGAGTCATGAATTTTGCATTCAGCACTGGAATCACAGAATCACAGAATATTCTGAGTTGGAAGGAACCCACAAAGATCATCCAGTCCAGTTCTTAGCTCTGCACAGGACCATCCTTGTGCCTTGAGAGGATCATCCAAACACTCCCTGAGCTCTGTCAGCCTTGGTGCTGTGCCCACTGCCCTGGGGATCCTGTTCAGTGCCCGACCACCCTCTGGGGGAAGAATCTTTTCCCAGTATCCAACTTAAATCTCCACTGACACAACTTGAGGCCATTCCACTGGGTGCTGTCCCTGGTCCCCACAGAGCAGAGATCAGTGCCTGCCCCTCCTGAGGAAGTTTTAACTGCAATGAGGTGTCCCCTCAGTCTCCTCCAGCTGAACACACCAAGCGCCCTCCTCATGTGACTTCCCCTCAAGGCCCTTCACCATTCTCGTTGCCCTCATTTGGGCACTCTCTAATGGCTTAATCTCTTCCTTACATTGTGGTGCTCCAACCTGCCCCACTATTGCAGGTGAGGCCACCCCTGTGCACAGTGGAGCAGGACAATCCCCTCCCTCTCCTGGCCAGTGATGCTTTTCCTGATGCCCCCAGGACAGGGATGTCCCTCCTGGCTCCAGGGCACTGCTGACTCGTGGCCAACTGGCCACTGACCAGGACCCCCCAGGGCCCTTTCCCAGCACTGCTTTCCAGCATCTCCTTCCCCAGTCTGTTTGTGGATTGTCCCATCCCAGGGGCAGAATCCAGCACTTCCCCCTTGTTGAACTTCCTATGATTGGTGATTCCCAGTTCAGGTCTCTCTGCAGGGCCCCTCTGCCTTCCAGGGACTCAACAGCTCCTCTCAGTTTTGTGTCATCTGCAAACTTGCTCAGTGTCCCTTCCAGTGCTGCGTCCAAGTCACTGATGAAGATGTTGAAGGGTCCCTGTGGAGCCCCACTAGTGACAGTCACCAGTCTGGTGTCACCCCCATCACTGTCACCCTCTGTGCCTGACCCGTGAGACAATTGATCACCCACGACAGGATATGTTTGTCCAGCTGTGGGCTGGGCAGTTTGCCCAGAAGGATCCTGGGACACACAGTGTCCAAAGCTTTACTGAAATCCAAAAGGATCACATCAACTGGCTTCCTTGGATCAGCCAAGTGGGTCGCCTTGTCATAGAAGGGAATCAGGTTTGACAAGCAGGACTTTCCTCTCATAAAGCCATGCTGGCCGTGACCAGTGACTGTGTTGTCCTTCAGGTGTTTTTCAATCCCTCCCAGAATAATCTTCTCCATAACTTTCCCAGGGACTGAAGTGAGACTGACAGGCCTGTAGTTTCCAGGGTTCTCCTCCTTGCCCTTGAAAATTGGGACAATATTTGCCAACTTCGAGTCATCTGGGACCTCTCCCGATTCCCAAGTCCGCTCAGAAACCATTGAGGGAAGTTTTGAGATGACATCAGCAGCTCTTTGAGGATTCTGGGATGAATCCCATCAGGGCCCATAGATTTGTAAGGATCCACCTGGAGCAACAGATCCTGCACAACTTCAGGGTCAACTAGGAGCTGATCATTCTCACAGTCATGGTCCTCCAGCTCAGGTCACTGAGACCCCCTTGGTCCATCATCCATGTTGAAGACAGAGGGAAAGAAAGCGTTAAACCCCTCTGCCCTGTCCATGTCCCTGTTTGTGAGCTGACCATCCTCACCATGGTATTTCCACGCTGCCTATTGCCACTAAAGTATTTGAAAAAACATTTTTGTTGTCCCCCACATTTCTGGCAGCTTCATCAGCAATTGACCTTTAGCCAGATCAATTTTCTCCCTCCAGCAGCAAGCACCATCTCTGAATTTTTCCTGTGCCACTTGACCTTGCTTCCACTGGGCACACATCTTCCTTTTTTGCCTTATTTCGAAGAGAAGGTCCCTGCTCAGCCTTCTGCCTTGACTGCTTGACTTACAATGTTTGGGAATTACTGCTCCTGTGCCCTTAGGAGGTGATGTTTGAAAAGTGACCAGCACTGCTGGACCCCAGCACCTGCAGAAACATTTTCCCAGAGGAAAATTCCCTGAGTAGCCTGAAGCCTGCTAACCAGCGTGGTTTGTGTAAGTCAGCTTGATGTATTTGTCACTTTTGTAGAAAATGTAGGAGCAGCTTCTGTTCTTCACACCAAGCAACTGATGATCATTTGTGGTGGCTGACAGGTTTTTCCGGCTTTTACTGAAGATGACAGTGTAATTAAACCCATTGCTTGCTAAGCACTGATTTCCCAAACTCCCAAGTAGCAGAATGCCCTGTTGAGTTCCTCTTCCTGATAACTATGTTGAGAAGTAATGCAGCCCTTCTCCCTTGTGGGCATGGAAAAGGTACAGAGCAGGAAAAGTATCACTACATTCTCAATGTTCAAAAATATGGGAATGTGAAATAATTGTATATGAAAATTTGCACTGTATTTCAGAGTGGTAATTGACTCTTTGCACAATATGTGGCTGTAGAAGGATTTATGAAGGTAGATTGCTGCAGAGTGCTGAATGTCCCTAAAGACACTGTGACCCTCCTGAACATTTCCACTTCTCAGGAGACGGAAATTTCAACAAGTATGGATTGAAGCTAAGGCTTTCACAAGAGCCACACCGTCTAAGAAGCCAAAGAATTCAGAGCCAAAATCAAGAGAGACTGTTATGGGCAGCTCGAGTGTTAACCCTCCCATCCTGGGTGCCAACCAAACTGTGGATAGAATGAATTTGAAACAAATGCCCTTGCAGATGGGCAAAGTGGCTACACACTCCAGCTGCGGGTGAGACCACCTGAGTTTCTTAATCTCTGCAGGAGGTTGTTTCTAATCATGCATTACTCAAAAAAGACACATCTGAGCCCAAACAGCCTCCAGTGGCTGGTATATACCTAATCTCTAATGGAAATGGAGCTCAGCCTACCGAGTCACTGACATTTCCTTTTCCTCTTTAAATGACTGGCTGAGCAAAGCACAGCAGGACAGCTGCTCACTCGAGCATGAAAAACGCATCTGCACTTTGAACCAAACCACAGTGCTATTTATGATTATCATTGTGACCATGACCCTACTAGTGACCGAGGAAAGCTTTCCCAACTGGTGACATCTTCCTGAGGGACAGTTTTGTGATAATACATCTGCTGCAAGGAGCCATCTCTTCTCAGAGCTGTGAAATGAGCTGTGTAGAGTCACAGCAGTGTCTGTGCATTCACACAGGTGATTGCAATGGCATGTGCGCCTCCATTTGATCTTTCCACAAACATATCTATATGTTTTCAGAGATCAAGATGTGATCACCTTACACATACCTGCCCTTTTCCAAGAGAAAGGTCAGGAGCAGTTCCTCGCTGCTTACCTCACTATTTGGAACAGCAGCTGCTTCTCACACCTTGTGCAAAGTTAATTCTGTTAGGTTTTGGCCGTGCACCTCCCTCCCCTGCCACTGACCTGGGCTGGTGTTCAGGGCACTCAGGACCTCCCGGGAGGCACTTGACACTCCCCAGCATCCTCTCACAGTCCCATAGAGGGGCTCGGCTCTTAATGATGTCCAGTGTAATAGCAGCCCCACGAGCTGCAACCCCAGGTCTGTAGTCAGCCACAGAAGCAGGAAGGCTTTCCTTAGTCACAATGAGGTCTTTTTCTGGTTTAATTCCTTTCCTCGATGACATTTATGCGACACATTTACATATTTGCACCTGTCTGTCTCTGCCACGGCTGACATGGTATGGTTTTACATTAACCAGTTGACTGATTAATCTGCTTATTTAGAAGGTCAGAAGAGGTTTGAAGGCTGGGTTCTCAATTTCCCTGATTTGTTGGAAGAGTTTGGTCAAGCCAAAATCTCTGTTCATTACTTTCTGTATCTGCAAAGTAAGAAAGTCTGTGCAATGATGTTGGGGTTTTATTACCCTAGATATATAACCTGACATCCTTTGCTTTTTCCCTCAAAGAGCTGGCTGTTGTTCCCCTACCGAGAGAGCAAAAGCAAGGAGATCTTCTCTCCGCACAGGGCACAACAGCAGTGCAGTAGGATACCCTGCATGCTGCATGTCTGGTTTGAGAGTAATGAGGCATCTTAACAAACATATTTCCATAAATGTACGCAATGTAAATCATCCCTTGGGTATTTTTACCATTCTGGGGGATGAACAGATGGAGCAGCCCTGGGGAGAAGGACTTGGGGGTGCTGGTGGGCGAGAGGCTGGACATGCCCCATCCCAAACCCCCCGTGCCCTGGGCTGCACCCAAAGCAGCGTGGGCAGCAGGGCAGGG
>JAWWTY010000037.1:55284573-55310989 GCA_035222235.1 Margarornis squamiger
GGGTGGGCAGGCCCTGGCACAGGTTGGGCAGAGAAGCTGAGGCTGCCCCTGGATCCCTGGGAGTGTCCAAGGCCAGGCTGGATGGGGCTTTGAGTGACCTGGGGTAGTGGAAGGTGTCCCTGCCCATGGCAGGGGTTGGAATGACATGATCTTTAAGGTCCCTTTCAACTCAATCTATTCCATGATTCTGTGATCCTATGATTCTCACATCGCTGAAATTTGAACAGTCCATAAGCATTTATCTTGGTTAATACTGACAAAGTAGGAAGAATGTAATTGTTTCCATTTCAAAAGAACATAACCTGGAATACACAGAAGTCAGTTGATATTTGCAAGGTCACACAGGTTGGGGTTTTCACGTGGCACTGGCTGGATCAGGGATGTCCACCTGTAATACTGTATGGAAGTTTGGGTGATCAATGACAAGCATGAAATGCAAGGAAATAAAAACAAGGCCATCTTAGATGAGCAGGCAGCCACGTCTTAGTCATGGCAAAGAAATAAAGCTGTGGTTGAGTAAACAATTTCCACAAAAGCTGAAGTATTTCTACATATTATTCACTGTATAACTCTGAAAACTGCCCAAAGTGAAAAGGAATCTAAAGGTCATATCCTTAGCTAAATCTGTAGATTGACTTGATTAGACCTGTTCTAATTTTACAAAAAGCAGAATATTTGCCTAGATCTTTGCCCTTGCATTTTTTTCCCCCCGAAGTAATTTGCAAACAGAAGAAGAGAAAGCTCCAGAACTAAATCATGGTAGTGGATAATTTAAGGTGCTAAACTGTGCATTAGTTAATCTTTTCATTACTGTTTGTTATTAGCAGCAGGGCTAAGCAGCAAACAAATTAAATTTGCAGCTGAATTTGGAGGGGATGCAAACAGCAGTGAGCAAAGAGGAAATACAATCTCTGCTGGGGAGATGGAGACATAAAATACTGGCAGAAAATTGCAAAATGAAAGTCGAGGTAGAAATTAAAAGCTAGATTGCTATGGGAACAGTGGTATTGAACAGTGATACACAGAGGGGAAAAGAAACCTAGAAAGGAGCAATACCTGATCAGACCCAGGAATTATCTAAAACTTTGGAAAGGCACAGTATTTCACAAATGCAAATACTGAGGCATTTCTTTGCAGAGCCACACTTCTTGTAGCACAGCAGAAAACCCGAGAAAGCTGCTTGAAAGTTGGAAGGTATTGCCATACAAACAAAATAAAAAAAATAATAAAAAAAAAAAAATCAGGAAAGAACAGCAAAAATTACTGAAAGGGTTGAAAAAAACTGCCCTTGAAGGTGCAAGGCTTTGCCATGAACTGCCAGAAAGGGCATGACAAAAATCCCAGAGCAAAGGTCTGGAAAGCGTGAGTATTGGTGAAAGAGAACATTAGCTTTAGGGTGGGGCAAAGGAGTGCAATCAGGAAAACTGGGATTAAGCTAAAGAAAGGGAAGTTAGGCTGATCATCAAAAGCAGTTTTCCAGCTCTGCAAGATGTTTGTAACAAACCCAAAGCCGCACCAAAGAGGTCTGGTTTCACGTTTCGTCGCAGCCCTGAAACTCCATCTAAGTCTGCTTTTGAAACAGTTTGAAGATCCATTAACCTTTCAAGTCAACCTGGACCTACTTTGGCTCAACCAGAGCTGACTAATTGTTTCGTATTAAAATCAGGCACTAGTTCCAGTTCCTCTTATTTTTGTCACAGAGCTGCTTTGAGGGCTTAAGTTCCCCATAATTAAAGTTGAGAGCACTCTCCCAGATGAAACTCACTTCTTTCACCTCCCCACAATTCTGAGGGGTTCAAGTCTGATCTTATAACAGTCCCCATTGTTCCATTTATAAATGCCAAAGGTTGGTTTTGTCTAACTTGGTAGCAGGAGGAGAAAGGGAACCATCTCTCAGCTTATCAGAATCTTGTCCCTCTCCTTAGACTATGAAGAGCAGCCTCCTGGAGACCCTGTGATGTAGGATGGTCTGACATGTTTTTACATTTATATTCCCACTGGCTGATTCATTTAGTTGGAAAAAAAAAAAAAATAGAAAAAAGAAAAGAGAGAGTTTAAAACTGCTGTTTGTTAGTTTTTCTGATATTAAGAATCTCCAAGGGAAAACTTGAACTTTCAATTTCCATATATCATTATTATGAAAGATTTTACAGTGAGGGCAAAAAGGTTTCTATTTTGTTTTGGTTTAAAAGCTAAAAACTTCCTCTTCCATCTTTTTAATACATTGCAATTTCTTTTTTTTTCATTTATGAAGGAAGGAAAACAGTGAAATCAAGCAGGCAAACAGAAGAAAGCAAGGATTGAAACTTCAAAATTTTTAGTATCATTATGAAAAATCTTACATCCCCAATTGTAATTTATGGGTACAGGCAGGGCTCATAGCCACAAGAAAACAGAAATACTGTAATAAGGAATGCTAAGTAGAAATGAAATGAGCTTTTCTTTGGTTAGAATTAAAACAGATCCTGATGTTAACCTGAGACAGAAAACAAAAAACCAAACCAAACCAAACCAAACCAAACCAAACCAAAAAAACAAACAAACAAAAGAAAAAGCATTTATTTGGGTTTCTGACAGCTCTGCTATGATCCTTGAATACAAATGTCTGCATTGAGAATATGGAATTATAGAATCACTAAGGTTGAAAAAGACCTCTAAGATCATTGAGTCCAGTTTCTGACTGATCACCACCTTGTCAACTAGACCAGAGCACTGAGTGCCACATCCAGTTGCTTCTTGAACACCTCCAGGGATGGGGAATCCGGCACCTCCCTGGGCATCCTGTTCCAATATCTGACCACCCTTTCAGTGAAGAAATTCTTCCTCATGTCCAGCCTGAACCTCCCCTGGCGCAATTTGAGACCATTTCCTCTTGTCCTGTTGCCTGGGAGCAGAGATTGATCCCCACCTTGCTGCAAACTGCTTTCAGGGAGTTGTAGAGTGAGAAGGTCCCCCCAGAGCCTTCTTTTCCTCCAGCCTGAACATCCCCAGCTCCCTCAGCTGTTCCTCACAGGACTTGTGCTCCCGACCCTTCCCCAGTTCCATACCCTTTCCTGGACTCTCTCCAGCACCTCAATGTCTTTCTTGTAGAACTGAACACGGGGTTTGAGGTGTGGCCTCACCAGTGCTGAGCACAGAGACAACACCACCTCTCACAAGGCCCTGTCAAATTTTTAAAGTGCCATTTGCTTAGAAGGAACAGCTTTGCTCCTCAAGAGTTTGTCCCAAACAGTGGCCATGTGTGAGCCTTGCTGTGCCTCTCATGCCAGCACTGCCACCCCAGGTGTGCTCCGTGGGACTGGGATTGTGACCAGCAGTGGTGCGGGAGGCTTGGTGGGGACGATCCGCTTCATTTCATCCCAAACTGCACCTGTGTTTGCTTTTCAAAAGCCCGTGACTCCGGTTTTCTCTACAGCCACACAGAAATACATCCACGGCCACTTCGTGAATCAAAGGCTGCTCTCAGAGCAGCCTCTCCCTGTTCCTCAAAGGTTCATGAACCTCCAAAGAAAAAATTCTCGTAAGGCTTGCAGGTGCAAAGGATCTGATGCAGAGCTCTCAAGAAAAGGACCCCAGGCCTGATCCAAATATTTTAAAACCACCAATAGGAGCTCAATGAATTCAGTATGAGTTGGACAAAGCTTTTGTACAGTGAGGGGTATGGAGGAGTGACAGTGTGAATGGATATAGTGGTTGTTTGATCCTTGTTTATCATACATGTAACATGCAACTGAATTGTTTGCATCGGGACCATAGTGAAAAATTAACATTTTGGTATATAATTAATGTCTTTTCCATGCCCTTTGCATGGGTGCAGTAGTTTGCTCACATCCAACTTAAAAATATGCTGTCAAAATCATTCTCAGAGAAAACGGAATCTTATATTTCCGATAAAACACAGGGAAGTGTTTTGGGGTGGAAAAAGGGAAAATTTGCTCCTTTGCAAAAGATGTAAGACTTTAAAAACAGCTTGTATAAGTAAAAGCTTGTCTATTCTGACCAGCTAAATAAGCTGGCTAAGAGGAGAGATCATGTCTACCAACAACCCTTCTCAGTTTTAGGCTGTGAAATCCTGAGGGCTCTCCTAGAACTGCTCCCAGCTTCACGGTGAGACCCCTGAGTCCTTCTTATGGAGAAGAGCTCACAAATGCAATGTGTGCCCATGAAAGGCTCATGTCTTTTCCCATTAAGTCTGAATCTTTCATAAAGCCATTGCCCATTTAGAGAAAAAAGTCATTCCACTAATTGGCATTACTTTATAGCAAATTGTTTACATGTAGGCCTGTCCTGAGGGCAAAGACTGTTCCTGTAAGTCTGGCTACTCTGCATTTTTTTTTGCCTTGTAAAAATCTGCCTGAAGTGGAACTTTGCTTGTGAGTCCCCTAGTTCATCGATGTGCATGTGGATAAAATTTCCAGAATGCAGTTCTCCTCGAGACGTGGAAGCTTTCCAATTTTAACTCTCAGTTAACACTTTGCTGTGAGTTTGACTGTGTTTAGGGGTTAATGCTCAAGGGTGGAGAGATTATTCTGAACCCAGGCTAGCAGAGTGTGATTTTGAAGTTTGTGGGTTGCCCTGCTGCAATGTAGATTGCTCACACAGTGACCTCGTGGTCGAAAGCTCTGCTAAATTCCATCCAAAATTTGCTAATTTGCAGTCAAATAAGGGCCTCTAGAAGCTTTTCTGAAGTCAAAGAATGATCTCTGCCTTCTCCTATGGTGCTAATGCAAGCTCTGCTCCTCTGCCAGGTCCAAAGCTCATCTGCAAACTGCCTTGGTTTTTGCCTTTCCTTATCTTTCAATCCAGATGCCATTTTGCTTTGTTGATGCACAATGCCTTCCCCCTCTCCCTTGCCAAAAATCCCTGGAAGGGGAATTTTAGAACTGGGAGTACTTTAACACATGTTGTGTCTCACCAAGCATATGATCTCCAGATATTTGATAGAAAAGCAAGGTTTTAACCGGGCATGTGAGGAAGGCAGATGAGATGCACAGCAGCTGTCCTTGCCTCCTCTTATACAATCGGTAATTAGTTTGTCTTTTTTAGAAAATGTCTTCTTGCTGAAGAAATTATGGTTATGAAAAAAAGCTATATTAGAGAAGGGCAGGATTAAAGGAACTCTCAGGGTACAGGAAGTAAGAATGGGAACTGATTTTTTAACAGACCTTTGTCTACCTGTTGTTGTATGCACACTTTATAGGTTTTGTGACAGAATCCTACTCACATCCCACCTGCCTGAATCACAGGGTCATAGAATGGTTTGGGTATGAAGGGACCTCAAAGACCATCCAGTTCCACCCTCCCTGCTAAAAGAGGGTAAGAGATGGTTGCTGGTGGTTCTTGCTGCAGGCACAGCAGCTTTTCTTCATAACTAAGGGTGGCTTTGGTGACCAAATGCTTTTGCTCTTGTTTTAGTTCAGAAACTAAAGCCCAGGCAAACTGTGACTTTTCCTGGGTTATGGGAGCCCAAGGTCACGTGGGAAGACAATGGGACAGTGGACATTCAGACCTTCCTCTCGTGAGGTCTAAGCTGTGGTTGGTTCTACACCCTGGACTAACCTCTTCTTCAGGTTCTTCCCCAGGCTCTGCTGGCCTAAACCAAAGTCCATTGAGACAGCTTGCCAAAAATAAAAAAACAATTCCATGCAATATTTCTTCCTATTGAAGTGGTAGAATAGGGAAACACTCCTTACTCTAGCAAAGTCAGAAGTAACTGGGAAGCAAGCAAAGGGAGGAAAAAGGATGTGGAAAATTTTGCCAAAGGTGTCCATAGCTGGCTCAGGCAGAAGATCTCAGGTGCCTTGAGGAATTAAGAATAACTTGGAATGAGCTTTAAAAAGGGACCAGGCCAATGTAAATCGGCTGCAACAGTTCAGTAGTTTTCCCTAGAAACCAACAAAACAATCAAGGGAGGAATTCTTAATTCTGCACATAGGAAAAGCCTGGTCCTAGGCTTCAGTTTGCACAGTAGAAATCCCTGATTAAAAAGGAGCCAAAGACTGTTGTGCTTCAGGAAGTAGGAGAATTAGGGATGCTTACTTTGGACGGTGGTGTAACTTTACAGTGTAGCCTATACACGGGGAGATGCACAGCTGCATCTCCCCAGGAGCAGAGTACAGAATACATTGTGAGTCAGTCACAGTTCCTCCCTATCTTCCCTTCACCACCACATGCACTCCCTTTGCTCTGCTGCAAAAGTCAATTACTTCATCCTTATTTTTTTCCTATTTTTTTTTAATTTTTATTTTTCATGGAGCAGTTTTCTCTCCCATGCTCCCAGCCAGATCCCTTGGCTAGCGAGGAAGCAGAATGGGGTGAAGCCTGGGCTCTCTGCACTTCTGTCATCTCAGCATCCCCTCTCCACCCACTTCCTCTCAGCAGGGAGTATTGGGTGAGCAGTCCCTGCTCCTCTTGCTGCAGGCAGAGTTGCATTAACTTTAATAGTCATGGGAACAAAGCTGGGGGAGAGGGAGGGACAGTCCTTCCTCATTCCCTCCCTCCCTCTTATATTCCTGTCTGACTGCTGGCACTGGCAACCTGGGGTGAGTTTAGCCCAACAAGCGCATTCTGTGCAGGTTCTGAAGTAAAGGCCCATGTTAAAATGAGACAGGATATTACTAGTGCTGGAAAACGGGGGAGCACATTCCCTGAAACCTGTGAAAGACCAGCCTCTTCCTAACCTGCTCGCAGCCTGTTACTAGAAAATATGGAAGGGAGCCCATTGCAAAAACAAAACAAAGCAATCACATCCTTAGGAACTTTGGGGAGGCAAACATATGGGGAAACTCTTTACTCAAGGTGAGAGGTCAGTCAGCATCTTGGGATAACTGCATGTGAAGGGGATAAAAAGTTCTCAGGCATTCCTGACAGTGGGAACACAAAGCTTTGCTGAGCTCCATGCAGGAGTAAAGGGTTTTTTGAAGGGAAGGCAACTTTTCCTGTGGCTGGCAGTGATGAGAAATCTACACATACTCAGGAATATCTCCTGTGCCATCCCAGGAAAAGACAAAACCCTCTACAGGTCTCTTTTCTGACCTATGCTCCCATTATCTCACCATAAACCAACATCTCTGGGTTGAAAACACCTCAAGCCTCAGAAATTTCTTCCTTGGCCCTGTCACCAAGGCCTCTTTCTTGTCATCACACATAAAGGGGGTACAGGTTGTGATTTCCAACTTTCAGTAGAGCTTCAGTTAGAATATGGGTAAATGGAAAGAAGAAGAGAACCTGGCAGCTCAAGCCTTGGAGATTCAGACCATTTGGACTGTGGAACTCAAGTGCATGTGCAGAAACTGTATTTACAAGCAAAATACTTCGATAGATTTATCTAGAAAAGATAAGACACATATTTTCAGACTGCCAGAAATTAAGGGAAATTACAAAGAACATTTATTCCCATTTTAAACTATTATATGGTATTATGCTTGGAGACAGTTGTGTATATGCAAGTCTTAAAAATTAAAGCTCGAGGCCAAAGTCTGCTCTTGGTCACGCAGAAAGCAGGCGACTGTGGACTGAGCTGTGTGTAACTGAGGTCATAATCTGGCATAAAGTCTGAGCTGGCTTGGTCTTCTGTAAAGCTAAAATCAGTATTGGTAAGTTTCTATGAGGAAATCCAATAGGGAATGGGTCAATGCTCACAATCAACAGGATTCCAAAGAAACTGGAAGAATTTAAGAAACAATGATGTGTCTTCTGATTAAAAGTTACTTGTATAGACTTAAAATAATTCTGTAGACTTGAGTGGTGCTGCTTCAGATTTACCTGGAGAAAATGTGACTTTGTGTTTGGAAGGTCTTTCCATGGCACATCTTAAACAAAAGCTCTTGAAAAACATATAGAAAATTCTGAACAGCACAGTAGTAAACCCAACCTATCTTCTTTCCCTCTTCTCTGTGCTCTATCAACAGCTGAAACTGAGATCAGCATTTCTCCAAGTTCTTTCCTTTTCCTTAAATTTGGGAAAAGTAATGAGCCTACACTGTGAAGCTTGAAGTGATCTGTTTTGCTGGTTCAGATGGTCTACAGCTACGTGAAAGGAAAAAAAAAAATAGCATTGCTGCAAGAAAGGGGACTAGTTTGTGTGCTTTCTAATAAAAGAAATGCCTTAAAATGCAAATATTACTGCACAAAAAATGTACTGTAATTTCCCTGCATTCTTCCTAACCTGGCAGTGAAAAAGAGAGTTTTCTGCACAGAATAAAGACAATTAGTGGTCTCTCAATTGTCTTTTATTTGTTTCTAACTGAAGAGAAATTTTCACACTAAACATATAAAGGTCAAGATTTGAAATTAAAGTTCCGAATTAACAGAAGGACAGGAAGGACATTGACCTGCTGGAGCAAGGCCAGGGGAGGGACACCAAGATGATCAGAGGGATGGAGCAGCTCTGCTGGGAGGAAAGGCTGGCAGAGCTGGGATTGTTCAGCCTGGAGAAGGGAAGGCTTTGGGGTGACCTAATTGCCCCATGACTTGTTCTGGTGATAGTTTGCTGGTGTCTAATTCAAGACAGACTAAAAACCATGAGAACGTTATCAGGACATGAAGTTTTTCCAGACAAGTAAAAAGTGCCCATTTTAAACTGCAAAGTCTTCACTTACAGAACTCCTAGTGAAAGCAAAAGAGAATATAAAAAAAATGAAGATTTTAAAACATTATATATTGAACATTAAAAAAAAAAAAATAGCCTTTAAGATGTTATTAGCTCTTGTCCTTTGTGTTTTTGGAAGGCAAAATTGCAGCCAAATGATAACAGAACAAACTAAACCCCACAGACACCATAGTTAGGAAGAAGAATAAATAATTTTTATCATAATTTCCCTTCAGAATGCAGATAATAGTTTACTCCCTTAAATAAATACAAAAAAGAAAAAGAATTGTATTCCTTTTGAAGCTTCCATGGTTAGAAATTTCCTTATGGAGTTCCCTGTCATTTTCTTTCTTGAAAACATTCATGCTCCTTGCTTTAGTTACTCTTTAGGGTAACGTGTTCCATATGTCACATAGCCTTGGTATGAAACAGTTTAGACTCAATTCTCCTTTCATCCCCCTGACCTAATTTTAAGGTCTTACTGCTGTGGAGGACTAATCTGGATCAGTTTGATCAGACTCTCCAATGTTATAAATGTCATTTAACTCACCACAAGCTTTTTCCCCTTTCCATAACAATAAGCCCAACCAAGTCGTTCTTCGTTAAGTGTCGCTATTATAAACTCCCTTAAATTCTACCTCTAATTGAACAGTGTTCTCTGACTCAGTTCATTATTGTACTACTTGCTTTCATTCAAGTGAACTTTTGAAATAATGCAACACAGAGGCTTATTACTTTCTTTTTTTTTTCCCCTGGTTGCTATTCTCTGGAGTAGATGCCAAAGAGGATTTGGTTTTCACTAACAGTGGCTTCCCAAGTATTTTTTTTTTATATTTTGCTTGCAACATAAATGTCTTCCTGGTCAAATACTTTTTTGATCTCATTTCTTGGAATAAATTGCATTTAGCCTTTTCACAAGCTTTTTTCTCTTTCTGCCTTTCCATCAGTTTAAGAAATACATGCATTTAAAAATTGTCCAGATTGTTCAGTTCACTAATTCAAAAATTCTCACTCTTGCTGCTCCCTGGGCCTCACCTCTTTCTCTAACACTAGTTTAGACTGGGGAAACTCCAGTGCAGCTGATAAAATGTGCAAACCAAGCAGAAGTGACAAAAGAAGGGCCCCCTCTCCTTCTGATTCTGTTCTCCCAATAGTCACATTCTTCAAATATTCAAGACCATAACCCTGACACAATGTCTTTTCAGTGGGTTAATCTGCTTGCTATCAGTTTAGCTTGTGTTTGTTCTACTGGTGGAAAAAAAGAGATCAGACAAATTGTTTTAAAATGGATCACATAGAAAAGTTGCACCAGTTCAAATTTTAACTGAGTCTGTATCAAAACCACCCTGGTTTATAGGAGGATCAGTCAGGGACTGCACAATTAGGAAATATTTCTGCATGGAAAAGGCTGTAAAGCAATGGAACAGATTGTCCAGGAAAGGCGTGGAGTCACCATTCCTGGAAGTGTCCAAAAAACATGTGGAGATGGCACTTGAGGACATGTTTTAGTGGTCAGCACAGCAGTACTGGGTTACCAGTTGGACCTGATGATCTTAGAGGTCTTTTCCAACCATAATAATTCTATGATTCTCCGTTTCTCTATTTCTTCTTGCCTTTCACGCAACCATATGGGCAGAAGGTTCCCTTGAATTTCTCCTGGCAGAAATGGATTGTCACTCTTTCAGTGTGCTTTGCTGGTGGAAAGTAGCCCTGTCTGTACATGATTGTGCCTCTGGTGGTTGTTTTCTGATGAAGCCAACCTGGCAGACACACTGGAGGCCCAGGCCAGATCTACACATTTTTTTTTTTAAATGAAAATCCCTGTCAGACAAGGTCTACCTGTACAGCACAGACACAGATATGCTGCTGCAAAGTCCTTGTGTTGTACAGTTTATTCTTGGGGAAGGGCATGGCTCTGTTGGGAGTTAAATCCCTTTTTTTGTCATGTGTTGTCATCCCATTAGAGAGCTTTGTTGGCAGGGGCAACTGGCAGAATCGTGGCTCTAGACATCCCTTCTGTCCTCCTCAGCTTTATAAAACTTGAGATTTGCTATGTGTATAATATTTACTTTCATGGTATTCCTACCAAGTTCAACTGTGCTCCAATTATTCCTGTTTTGCAGGTGCAAATCTGTCTGACAGAGAGACGAGCTGACCTGCCAAGCCCCGTGGGGAGTCTGTGGTGTGACAGAGCTGGACTGACATGAGCCAATGTAAGCGATGGCCGGAGAAGCTTCTGGATTTGGACCTGCTGATTCCTGCAGCAGAACGTTTCCTTGAGTGGGACCACATTGTTTTGCTGTAACGTAGTGTCTTGTGGTTAGATTCTTTGGTTTCCTAAAAAGTCAAACTGCCACTGAAACTCCTGCAGCAGTTTGGATGTTCTTAAATTTCTCTGCTGCAAGGATTGTCTGACAGTGATGTCTCCAGGATTCTCTCTCTTAGCCAAATGTGCCTCAGTGACACAGCACTCCCATCTTTTCTCTCTGGCCTTGTTTCCATGACCTTTGTCAAAGTCAAACATGTTAAGATCCTCTCTCAACAGTGGACAAGTCAAAAGTTTATCAGGCGGGTCTAAGGAACAGACACACAGACTTTGTCACCAAATAAGCCTCATGTATTACAGAAATTGCTGGGTGTTGGGTGAGATGGGCTGTATGTTGCTATGACATGGAGAAACATTCCAGGGTTTTGCCCTCTACCATCATTGTAGCCTCTGGGTGTCCGTAGCACAGAGCTGTTAATTCATTCTCTCTGGTGTCTGCTCTACCAATAGTCCTGAGCAACAGTAGGAAACATTCCTCTCTGCCATCTCTGCAGAATGGTTTCCAGAGGAAGAGATGGGAGCTGCAAAACCTAGGCCCCTCTTCCCATGTTGTTAAACAGGTACTTTCTTACTCCAGAGAAGTTCCTGAAAGCTTTAACTCAGGTGGTCAAAGGAGGACAGGCCTTGAATGCAGAAAACAGAGCAAATTAGCAGGGAACAATTGAGGTTTTCACCTTCACTCCAGTTCTTACACTGGTGTATAGTCACTTAGAGCCCTGCAAAGTCGAGGTGGTGTTATCTGAGGAGTACAGAAGAAATTGGTGTTAAGATGTTAGCTACTTGTGTTGGAACTTTTCTGGCTATGAGAGAACAGCAGTCTGACATTCCCTCAAACATAATTTCAGATACATCACTTCTGCAATGTTCAGGAGTAGTTCATGTCCTGCACCTGAGTTCAAATTGGCTCTTGAGCATAAATAAAGATGAAGAAGCCAAAGTTCGTGTCAGGATCTCAGTTTTGATCTCAGTGTGCCTTGGAACAGAGGCTGTGCTTTGATTTAGCACGTCTCTTTCAGCTTGAATTGGTGCAATGATCAGAGCCTGCACAAATTGCTTTTTGGGTATTTCTGTTCTTCATCATTACCATGATTTGTTTCTATAGGATATTTAAGACAAAGACCTTCATGAAGGGATGAGAAATCCTCGGCTTACACTCAACAGAAATGTCTGCCATTATTCTAACTTTTCTGAGCAGACTGCAGGATCTTGGCAGCCTGTTTAAGATCAGGAAAAGCCTTTCTTTGCTGAACAGTCTTTTTTTCAACATAAAGAAGAGTAGAATATGCTTTTGAAATGAAGAAAATTTTAAAAATCCGACCAAATCAGAGTTCAGTTGCATATTCTGCTGATGAAGAGAGTGTAGGGACCTATACTGAGTACAATTTTTCATAGACAAGGAAAAAAAAATAGACATAGAACAAACCAACAAAGTAAGTGGTACTACTTAAAGCTAAATCTTGGAATTGCAGAGTCAAAAACGCTTTAAATCACTGGAGCTTGTTTCAGGTACAAAGAAACTAACTGGAATTTGAAGCACTATTCAATATGGAGAAGAGTGATCCCAAAAGCTGAGACACTGTCAAAGAGTTAAAAGTCATGAATTTGGCAAGAAAATACATGTGTCAATGTCAGAAAGTTTACAAGCTGACCATCTGAAAATATTTTGCGTTCAATTCAACAGATCAAAACAGCTTGTTTGACTTGAACTTTAAAAGAAATAAACAAACAAAAATATGTTTAGAAGCACAAATTGTTTAATTGTCTGAAGCGAACAGGCTTTCCTTCCACACGGTTTGAATTTAATTGATTAGATTTTTCTGATTCAAAACCATTTCATGACTTTGAGAGGACTGGGATGTATGATGTATTTATTACAAAGCAAGAATCATCTCTGATTGCTGCAAGTCAATGCAGTCAATCCTTGACCTGGAGGATGACGTTGCTACAGGGGAATCATAAGATCTAATAATATTGTCCAAAGGATCTGAGGGACAAGCATTTAAAAGCCTTGAAAGTCCATGCTGTCTGACAATACAGGCATCTGAATTTTGCCTGGAAGGCCAGATCTTCTGTAGTTTAACACCATTGACTAGTGGTTTGCATCACTGTGAGGATCTGGCCCTTAACTGAAAATATTCCAAACCTTTGTGAAATGATATCATTCAGTGGGAAAAAAGCCCCAAACCTTGATTGTCAGCATGTGTCATGCAAGAGCTGTTTTTTGGTTTGGTGCCCGTGCACTTTTTCACCAGTTCTGAGATTGGCAAATGCATTTCTTCATGATACATTTAAAAAAAAAAAAAAAACAAAAAAAAAAAACCTCTTCTCTCTCCTTCTCATCTTTGCTCTTCTCCCAGCTGTCATCACTGTTTACAGTTCGAGTGAGCAAAAATATATATATTTACAAGTACAGCTTGCTGCTGTGTTTGCTGGTATAGAATGCCCGAGGGCGTATCTGTGAATTGAGCACCAAGCCACATACATAAATACACCCCCTCCTCCTGGCAGCCCCTCCCCTCCCCTGCCTTGTTTCCTTAAGCCGTGTGCTAAATCTCTTCTGTTGGATTCCAAGCTTTTTGGGAGGCACACTGACGTCGTGGGTCGTGGCCGTACGTGAGCGCTGTCACATCTCAAAGCAGAGGGTCCCAGCGCTTCCAAGCCTCCCATCCTTACCAATCACGGCTGTTCGCTCTGCCCTGCCCTGTGAACCTGCCCGCTGGATTAACTGAGGTCACGGAGCGGGGGAAACGTCACGGTGCAGCTGACCATTCCACCTCGTGGAGTTGTGTGTGAAAGCAAACTTGGGAGGAGATTTTATTTTCAGCTGCAGCCTCGCGCCGTGGCCCTTTTCCCGACTGGACGTGTGCCCACCGGACAATCCCAGAGCATCCTGGTCGCCTGCCAGCCCCAGATGCCAGAAGCATGTCCCCACTTCCTCTCCCCTTACATGATGAAGTCTGCGGGGTCTCATCCACTATAACGCAGCAAAGTTGCATCTTGCACAGTTTTGGGGCAGTGGAAGGTGACAAAGGCCTCCAGATGTTATTGCAATAGCAATTAAAAATCTGCCACAACTAACTGAATAATGGGCAATAAATTTAAAATCAGGTTTTTCATATGGTTTTATAAGAGTCTCACAAACATCCATGGTCTCATCAGAAGTAGGCTTGAGCATTGTGCAGACTGCATTTGTGGCATTCCAACTGCTCCTGATTTCAAGTCCTGCTGAGGCTAACTGGAAGCTGATGGTTCCAGGAAATGTTGCAGGATTTCTTCTCAGTGCTCAAATAATCATAAAGGAGTAACAGCACCAAACCTGACTGAGCTCAAGAAGTATTTGGACAATGCCCTCAGGCACATGGTGTGACTCCTGGGGATGGTCCTGTGCAGGGCCAGGAGATGGACTCGATGATCCTTGTAGGACCTTTCCAACTGAGGATATTCTGTGATTCTGAGTGTCCAGTGGTTGCATTCACTAACCTGTGTTCAGTTCCTAACTCCCATGGGAATTGTCCTTATAAGTCTGGGAAGGCTATTAAGGGCTTGTTGATGCTGCTAAAATTAACTTGGTTTTTTTAACTTCAGCATTACTGATAAACCTGAAGGTGCTATGTGTTATACCAGTAAGGACAAAACAAGTTAATTGTAGTGTGAGGTGTATTTGCTGAAGTTGATTCAGTAGCACAGCTGAAGGTTTTATTGTTTTGTAAGTAGGATGCATTTAGTGGTTCTGAAGTAAAAGAAGCATGCAGCTTTCTAAAGCCACTTTTCTGCCTATTAAATGGGAATGATAGTAATTAAATTTCTCTTAATGACACTGTTGAGTATAGTATAAAAACTGAGACTGTATTTATTGTGGGAGCCACTGTGGGAGATGAAGATAGCTCTGTACCCAAGGTTCCCTGGATATATTCATGTATGGGCAAAAATATATTTAGACATTTTTCTCAACTGTGCATTTCACTCATCTGTGTCACAATAACTAAAAATAAAAACTAGGGAAAGCTAGGTTTATTGCTTACCACTCTTTTCCTAGCTGCAGAATATGTGTAATAAAGGTTTGCATGACTAGACCTGTAAATGATACTGGTAGACATGCAATGGGCAGATTCATGATGGGTGTACACACTGATCAAGTGGTCTGTGGGTAGTCTGACCAAGGCTTGAGAGAGGTGTGAACCCACCCACCCCTCACCTCTAGAAGGATACTAACTGTTTTTTGCCGATGGTATAGTAGATCACAAAATCACAGAATCATGGAATGGCTTGGGTGGGAAGAGACCTTAAAGATCACCTCGTTCCAATCCCCTGCCATGGACAGGGACACCTTCCACTATCCCAGGTCGCTCAGAGCCCCATCCAACCTGTTTCTGTAAACCATGATACTGATCTCGCTAATAAACTTTAGCCAGACACTAATTTTTGACCACAGATTCTTATTTGGTTTTGCATGAGGCCATGTAGAATCAATTTCAGCTAAATAAGAATGTGACCATCCAAATTTTCAGTAAGTGTTCATATGACCATATGTGAGCACAGAAACAATGTGTATTGCCTCCCTTTGTTATCAAAGTGAAAATATTGGTGGTGATCACAATAATGTCAATGAAGTTTTCTTGTAGGTCTACGCTTCCTACACACAGTGACTCCTCACAGTGATGACGTGGACAAGAGGTGAGTTCAAGAAAGAACATAAATATCTTTGATTCCTTTCAGTGAGTCATCACCTCCAGAAACAAAGAGGGGCAACCAGTATCATGGGTAGGATTTTCAAAGTCTGATAAAGGTGCCAAAGGTTACCAAATGTTGCAGATCTCAGAACTAATTGCTGAAGAGCTCTCTGGGAAGTGACATTTACTTTAAAGCCCCTGTCTTTTGATAGTCTTTGAAAAATGGCTCAACATTTTTAAACATTATAGATACTTGAGGAGTATTTCTGAGATGAGTGCTCTGTGCTTTGCATCCACCATCTGGACAAGTCCTGCTGTTATGGTGTCTGTCAAAGACGCAGCTTTCCTGGAATGTGGAATTGATAAAAAGTAGAATCCAGTATTATATCCCCTACACAGATAAACTGTAGCACTAAGAGATTTAACGTGTGAGGTTTCAGGAGAACTACCTTTGGCTGATAGTTGTGCTCTGGAAAAGAAGGATCTTTCTTTGTTAGTGTCTGCAATCACTGCAATATGGCACAGCAAGTCCTCTCCTCCAATTTTCACAATAAATTGATAAGGGAAACCATGGAAGTGGTTTCGAGTTGCTAAAGGATGTTAGTGGGGAAAAAAAAAAAAACACCAAAAACAAAAAACAAAAAACACCTTATAACCCTAAAAAAAATGGACATAAAGAAGTGAATGACAGATCTGAAGTGTAAAGTGGCCATAGTTTCACTGACCCCAAGGGCAGACTGTCCTTGGTTTTCTTTCATGCCATAATCAGAGACTGTGATCCTGTGTTTTTCCCCATCTTCTGTAGCTTTTGTATTGGTCATTGATATATATATATATAATCTGACAGCCAGAAGCATGAACCATAAAATGAATACAACTTCTTCAAAAAGAATTCCAATTAATGAGCATAAATGAACTTTGTCAATATCTTTTTAGCTATTTTTGGGCTTCTGAGCAGACAGCTGCGTATACCCTATACAGCATGTTTCAGGACCCATCCATCCCCAAAAGAAGTTAGTGGGAGTCTGTCTGTCTCCTTTTGGAGTCATGGAATTTTAACTGATAAAGCTGTGAGAAACACTGGGGAAACCTTTGGGAACACTTACTCAGAATTACTTAATGAGTCAGGATGAAAACACACAATCCCTCTGGTATTCCCTAATCCTTCATATTTTCAGTAATACAGTCTGTCAAGATACTGGAGACCAGAATTTGTCTTCTAAACACACTAAACCCACGGTGATACCGAACACTGGGGGCTGTCATCTCTTTACATCATTCATGTCAACACTGTGTCCAAGGGATGCAAGTTCAGGGAGTTGAAGAGTGAGATCACTCATGGCTCCTCTACCTTTGGGTCCCTAATACTCCCAGGCATGACTGCATCCAAGATGGCACGCATCACCAATCTGGGAATTTTAGCTATCCAGTGTGAATGATCTTCGGCATCCTTAGGCTAAACTCAGACTTCTGGTGCTTTCAAATACACCACCTCATATAATTTCTGCTTTGAAGACCTGGGAAGCCTGAGAATGTGTATGAATTCAAAACTTGATGGTCTGTCTATATATATGAACACACTCTAGATGTCTTTGCCCTTCCCCTTTAAAACACCACTTTTTTTCTCTAGAATTAACATGCTCGGAATGTAATTTTTTACTCCAGTGTTCTGCCATTAAAACAGCAACTTTATGACTGTCTGTCACTCCTGTTTGAGCTTGACTGTCTGCTGCAATGTCTGACTGGTGGCTGACCCACTTCACACCCCTAAATCTTACAGCAGGGACTTCTGGAAGAACAAATCAGGGTCTCATTTGCTTGACAGCCATTAGCTGTGACTAAGCCATCAGAAAAGTGCAAGAGACAGTGTGGCACAGCAAGAAAAATGCTGCTTTATATTTGAACCATCTGGAAAAAAGGACTTCAGTAGGCACAAATGAAAATTTTCTTTAAAAAGAAACACACGAGTCACTCCAGTTATCTTGCAAAACAGTGCCCTGAGTAAGAAAATACAGCCACTGTGCCTTGCAAAGCTCAAAGAAAGTGAGAAGAGCTAAGCAAAAATGCAGCTAAATTGAGGATGAGTGCTGAAGAAACCCAGTACAAACAAAGCAAAAGAAGAGATGCAATTCTGCCATAAACAGATCATGATAACTACCTATGTATGCTATTTATACTTAAAAACAAAGGAAATTCATCCAAATGCAAGCAGTCAAAAAAACTAGCAAGATTTTCATTAAAAACAGACTAAGGCTTGTCTTTATGTTAAGCCCATTACGCTGCAAAAGTGTAATTAAATGAATTTCAGCAACTCTATACCACTTCATTTTTTTTTCGGTCTGGGGCTATTTAATAAGCCAGCATCATTGCAACTGTTTCTTGTTTTCATAAACACAAAGCCAAACCACCAAAGGAGAAACTCTTCCTTGGAAGCAATTTTTCAGCATTGAATTTTACCTGGAAATTCAGTTTTCCAGGATTTACTCTGTGTCTAGGGAGGGGTGGGCTCCTTTTTGTTGCTGTTGTTGTCTCATAGTGTATAGAAGGAGGTGCATGGAGCTTCAGCTTTATGCTATACTTAGAAAGGAGTGAGGTGAAACAGATTTTGTTGCTTAACTCCTGTGTTTTCAAAGGGAGAACAAATGTTCCTCATGTTTTCTGAACATTTGTATTACTAATAATGATTATCATTCTTCCATCCTATTTTTCACTCAAAGTGATTGTAAGAGAGTGGATGAAATACACCAGGGATCCTGTTCTCACATTCCAGCCCTGGGATCAATCAGAGATTTCACCTCCTAAAGTGATTCCATCTTACAGTCGAAAGCTGTGCTGTCTGGGGGGATCACAACCCAAGTTGTGGACTGTGGAAGTTTCTCTCTGCGCTGGCGAGTCTTCAGATTTCTCATCCAGGCTTTTTATTTTCATTTTTTCACATTGCCTTCATTTGGCTCCAGTTGGCACACCAACAAATCAGAGGCATCGAGTTTCTCCTCACAAATCGTAATAGCCATAAGGACTGTATTTAATGAAGTGACTCCCACCTCAGCAGAGTGAGACTGCTTTGACTATATTATTATGATAATCAACAATTAAGTTGGCATTTGCCAGCCATAACCACAGATGTCTTCTTTGAAGTGTGGGAGAAACAGCACTAATGTCAAATACCACAGTGTGGGAACACTTGGCACACGACACCAGCATAAGAAAATGGAGCATTTGGCCATGCTCCTGGAAGATACTGTGATTGAAGTGCCATAAATACATAATTAGGAGAATCCATGCACCAACAAGCATTGCACCAACTTCACTGTAAAAACGCTGGGGAAATCACAGCATTTTTCATTGTTCCCCAGCTCTTCTGCCTTGGAGGTGTCTGAGACAAACACAGGTCTGACTCTGATTTTAAGGAGGCTTCTGGGAGGCCCCCCTTTATCTTTGATCTCTGCATGTACAATAAGCAGAGCCTCCACAGCAGTGCCTTTGAGCAGTGAACCAGCCCTAAATCACGGCCCAGTAGTAGTGTTCATATTTGGCTTGTGCATGTCTTTCTCAGCTCCAGTACAGTAAGTTCAATAGGCTTGGAGCTGAACTACAGCACGGCCATTAATCAAAAACCCTATAAAATTGAGTTCCAGGAATTTATAAATACATAATACAAATATGAGCTGTGGGATTTTTTTCTGTAAACACTCCATCTCAGAGATGCTTCATGTCTCCCTGAGCACCATAACTTCACCAGATAGAATGGCTCGTTCTAGATTTCTATCTGCCTCAACACTATTGCCTTGCTTTGTGCCTCTTTTCAGCCCAAAGTCATAAAGGGAAGAGAGGAAGAAAAGTATCATTCCCACAAAAGTCTACCCTTTTTTTTTCCATGGGACAAGCAGACCCCATGGGTCTGTGACCAACTGTGATATTTCTGGAATAATAACACAGAACTGGATCCGTCCTACCCACATGCTGATAGCCTGTCCATGAAACATCAAAAGTTCAGAGTCACTCCAAAGTCCACCAAAGTAGATAGGAATCTCTCCATTAACTTCATCTGGATAGGTCTGTGGGGTTTTAATATCTTCCCTTTCAGAGTGGGCAAAAAGAAATATTAATTTTTGTTTTCTCTGAAGGAAGAATCTCTCTGTTTATGCTTTCTTTTTATATTAAAATTCTGTTTTCCTTTCCTTCATTGCTATCCTGTGTTAACCCCCCATATTTAGCTGTCATAGAGGAAAGTCTGACACTGGAAAGTTTTTCTACTGGTTCTATCTCCTTCAGAGACCGCTTGACTTGACTTTCTGAAATGCTGCTGGGTTATTGTTCTGGAGAGGGTTGAAAATGGAGATCACTTTCTTTGCCTTCCAGGACTGACCTGCAAAGGACTTTCCCAGTGAATTAATTTGCTTTCATATACTCTGCAATGCTTTGTTTTGTCTTGTCTTCTGCAGACTACAGTGTGATGGCATAAGCACATGTTGGTCTCTGACTCAAAAATTTTGTAAAGTGGAGACAGGAATTTTCTTGTAGGTCTTTGGGTTTCTCATTTTTTGCTTTTAGTTTGGAATGTAAGCACATGTCAGTAATTCATAAAGCACAGGAGATACTCCTTGTAGACTAAGTAAGTGGAGTTAGCATTTAATTTTGCATTTCTAAGTGCTGGTGCAGAACACAACACTGCACATGCAGTTTACAAGGCTCCCACCTCTACCATTTGGACTCTATTTTAAACTTATAAATCACATGCTAAGTATAGTGCTTGTTTGCGTCTGTTAAATATTTCCTTCTTGTTTGTTCTTATCAACATCCAGTAATGATATATACATATGTCATGCAAGACAGTAAATATGCAGGAGTTTCAAGGAAAAGCTCAGTGCCATATCTCTGCTGATTAATGTGTAAATGTGCATAAAAGCTAGAGCTGTGATAACCTTTAGCATAATCTGGAGGAAAGAACACAGCAGATAAAGGTGCTCCTATGAAAAGGCCGACAGCAAAACCGATGTGCCACCCAGCCTCCATTTCAGGCACTCCAGACAATTGTGTTCCCTAGTCCTGTTCATTCCCAGGTGTATTTCACTCAGTCTGAGAGGCAGGAAATTGCATTTTCATCTTTATTCTTCCGCCAGCTGTAAGCTTGAAGGCTATAGCAACAAATCCCTTAAGTACAGGAATCTCCTGCCACTGCGCTCATCAGTCATTTTACCTCTGTGCTTCTACTTTCCATATGGAGGAGGAGTCTTGCCTACATGATGCAACTGTGAGAAGTAGCAGGTGAGGCTTTGCACAGTGCTGCTGGTGCTAAAACTACTGAGAGCAGGGTTAGATTGGGCATGGGGAAAAAATTCTTCCCTGTGAGGGTGGGCAGGCCCTGGCCCAGGTTGGGCAGAGAAGCTGTGGCTGCCCCTGGATCCCTGGGAGTGTCCAAGGGCAGGTTGGATGGGGCTCTGAGTGACCTGGGCTGGTGGAAGGTGTCCCTGCCCATGGCAGGGGGTTAGAGTTAGATAATCTTTAAGGTCCCTTCCAATGCAAACCATTCTATGATTTTGTGATTAAGAAATGGAGAAGATCCTCCAGTGTGTTCCTGAGGCTGAATGATGCAACTGAGAGTAAGAAACCGTAAGATTCAGGAAAAAACATAAGTTGCCTGTTCTGCAAACTTGTGTTAATTTTCCAGCCAAATCCTCCAACTAGTACAACCTGGCTCCAGACTGACACCTGTACTTACACCTCTCTTTCTAAGTGATTGTTTCATGAGCAAAAAGTTAAGATATGAGCCTAAAACCCATTATAATCAGCGTAAATATTTCCTGATGGCTCTCAACAGAGGAGCCAGTGGAATAAAGACTTGTAACTGTCCCAAAGTAGATAAGGGCTTTACTCAGGTTCTCACCCACTGGTGTGTGTTTCCATTAGATATGCCCTAAGGAATTCTGCAAAGCTTCCAATAAGACACACTGCTCCAGAGGAGCATGGACTTTTGATAAATTAGAGCTTTTCACAGAAGTTTCAGGCATTTCAAATGACTTAAGACATTCAGAAAAGTGAATTTGTTCCTGACTGGCCATGAAAAGGAATCCCAGTGAGGTTGCAACAAGCATCCTCTATCTATTCTTCTTGCTTTACTTTCCCATGATGTATGGCATTTACAAGGTATTTCACATGAGTAAAGTCATAGTTCATGCTTTCCAGATCTTGCCATGTAGGTTTCCCCTGCTGATAATTAGCTCAAGCTGCTGGAACAGATTTTTGTCCCTCTTAATGTGACAGTGAAGCAAGATGAGAGCTGCTTGGCTGAAGCACCAGGCAAGCACAGGATGTCCTTATAACAGAGACAAGTTTCTTAGAAGACATGTAGTTTTCATCACAGGAGGCCACTGACAACAGGATAGATGAACAGATTTTTTTTCACAGGGAGGAGTCTGTGAGAAAGAGAATGGTGATCTCTTAATTTCTGCTTATGACTCTGTGGGAGTTTCTTGTCTGGATCTTTTACTCTGAGAGCTCTAGGGCTGCTGCAAGAGGAGAGAGAGGTGTGCCTCATGTACAAGAATGTGTTTGCAAATTCATGGTTAATAGATGACACAACTTTGCAGAGAGATACTGTGATATGTTATTTCAAGTTATGCACGAATGGATATTTCTGAACTCATTGTCTTTGTAAACTCACTGGAAAGCAAAAGGTAACATATCTTTAAAAGAAAAAAAAAATCCTACCAGCCAAAAGAATCAGCTTAAGCTTGCTGGATTTCCTAAACCTTTTTTTTCCTTTATTTATGTATTATTGTGTAAAAAAAAACCAGAATATCACACCGATTCTGTACCCATGCTGGGTATGGGCAGAAATCCAGGCTTGCCAGCCTGACAGAGAATGCATTTAGCCCTGGATCTGTCTGTACTACTAAAATAGTTATTGAGAACTGCCAAACAAAATATGTAATGATGGTTGCATAGCTTCCATGAATAATTGTGTGCAACCATGTATAATTGCAATTATCAAAAATGTCCTCTGTTTACATGACACCTCAGTAGATCTGCTGAATTCTCTGCAGCCTCTATACATAGTGCCATGAAATGCAAACACTTGCACCTTCCTAAAGAGCCATTAACACAGATACTGTGGAAGGCTGTGTGTGGAGGAAGATATCAGCCAAGAGTATCATGACCTGGGTTTATAGGGAAGAGCTCAGAATCTTTTATGTCTTCATGAGCTACAGCTAAATGGTTGCATCATAGGAACAGCAAAAATCCAAGAGGAATCTCAAACGTACTTCAAAATTCTTAGCAAACTGAAGTAATCTTCTAGGAAAGGTAAAACTGGGACGAGGGTGGCGTTTTACCCACAGTCACAGGTAGCAACACTAGCTGTAAGTATCCCATCCTTGCAGAAAGCCAACAAGCCCTCCCATAGAAGTCTAGCACATAGCAGGTGTTGAAAATGGAAATGCAATTTCCCAGCTAGGCAGACATCCAATATTTATGAGCCAAGTCTGGGAAATAGCAAACTGCCAATAGGGACGGAATAATTTAGCGGAAAATCAAGGAAGTTTTCCACTTTGAGAACAACTGTCATTCACCTTGTGTCTGATCTTCCTCCTCCTGGAGTCTGAATGTATGGCCTGGTGCTGAAGCAATCACACAGGGTAGTAACACAAATACATGAATATCCTCATGGCTACGGCTCATCACAGCTAGGTAGGTATTTGACAGAGCCAAGGGATGAATGGGTGAGTAACAGGCAGGTACCTGTGAGGGACATCAACCTCCTGACTTGCAGCAGCACCTCTCCTACTTCCCAGGCTCTGATTTAGACCCAGATTAAATGCAGTCTAGTGTTGAATTTATATTTTCTTTTGACAATGTCACAGTCTTGTCAGATATGCTTAGAAACTCCTGCCATACTCGGCGGAAATCTTACAGGAGCAACAAAAGCTGCTCTGAGATTTCTGGAGCGTGGAAGTGTGACCCTTGGACTTTTGGACTGAGGTCAGAACCAGAACTGCATAAGCAGAATGGCTCTGGAGAGCCAGGTCTTGAACATAGCTCCAGTCAGAATCTGAAGCCCCTTGGATTTGCTTTGTAGTCGTGAGGGGGAAGAACTGATAATTGCCAGACAGAGGGATCTGTGCCTGTCAACACTCCTAACTCGAAAGTCAACTCCCAAATTTGCCCGAGAATTTCCTGTCTCCTTCTGATAAGGCTCCTGTCTGCTTTTTGGCAGGCTATCTGCACTAAACTGCCAAACTGTGCATAACAAGCCTTGTTTCATGGGTATTTGTACAAATTTGGATACTGCTGGCACTACCACACATGGCCCAGATATCACTGGATCAATGCAGAGCATTAAGGTGTGGAGAACTGAATGAATATGACAAAAATATTAATATATTCAGTGAATTCCCCTTTTTCCTTGTGTCTGAAACTACCTCTGTTAGAAGACTAGGAAGAAGGCTGAGCTCAGGGGAAGGTCTTGGAAAAACAGGCCTTAAGTGTGATCAATGTGGTGAAAGAGCCCATTGCTGGGTCCCTGTAAGGGGTGAACTTCAGCTTTCAGAACTAGTTTTAAGTGAATTATGACCCCCCTGCCACCACCCCAGTGTGTTTGTTGTTCAGGCAGTAGTGCCAAATAACCTCCATGAAGTGACTGCTGTTTTTGAGCTGGAACTCATTCCTGGACAGTTTGTTGTAAGCACTTTGTCAGAGTCCCAGCAAGGCATTTTGGAGCCTGTTTTGGCAACCCTTTACCCTCCCTTGCCTCTGCTTTGGGCTCCTTCCAGCTGCTGCCAGCAAAGACTCCTGCACCCCCAAAGTTCTGCTGGCCCTCCCTTTGGAGAAGGGCAGTGGCTCTGCCACATGGCCCTTTTGGTGCCTCTCTGAAGTGATGCCCCTGATCCCCTTATTCCTTGCTTGGATGTGTATGTGCTTCTTAAATGTCAGGCTTTACTGCTGGATGTATGGAATGGGTTTGTCCTATCCTGTCCAGGACACTCCACTTTCAAGAAGTCCCCATACAGATACTCACTTTTATGAATTCACAATAACTGGTCTCAGCTCAAAGTCTGAAATTCCTTTAAAAGTGCATGAACTAGAAGGAATGATTATGGAAAGCAAACTAAAGATGGATACTGAACACTGGGAAAACAATTCTGATGGGCAATCATTTTTCTGTTCATGAAAAGATGTTTCTGTTGTCTCAAACTGTGCTTATCAATTTTATTTTTTTTTTAAAGGAGATGCATCCCCTACAACCTACATAGGACAACATAAAAGGCATTTTTATGTCTAAAAATCAAGGTGGGTTGTATCAATGAGTCCATAAAATTCATACTATGGTGCTTTAGATATGAAGGCCAAAGATATCTTTGCACCTGATCCATGAAAGATGAATTCTGTTGCAGATAAAATCCTGCAAAAACTTTCTGTTCATCTGAGTGAATTTCAAGAGCTGAATGTATAAATGCAAAAGCATAAAGAAATCAGCCTGCCCCAAAAATAAAAGAAGCAAGCAAGAATGAATGAGTAAACAACTGAATGAATGACAGAAAGCTGAGCTGGGTTTTAGCAATGCATTACTAATAAGAGCCAACGGAAGAGTATTTAAATATGCAGTACTTAGGTTCTAGCAATGCATTACTAATTACAGCTCAAGATATCTTCCTTAAAGCACTCACTCAGACTGGTTTGGATGTGAATTAATCTGTGTGGGTATGACATTGGCAGACCACTGCCTGACAAGTTCTCACCCCAAAATATTTGTAATGCAAGAGTTCAACTCGAAAATACGTATCCTAATGAGTCAATACTAGTAGAACTTAGGGATTTAAAAACATGTGGTAAAGCTAATCCAATTTTTTTTAAGAATATGGGGATTTTTCTGTGGTGAGCACTGGCTGTCTGTCAACTGGTATCTTCAGCCCATGACTTGAAGACTCTCACTCAGTTATGTGGGAAACTCATCTGGAACTTGACAAATAAAGTCCTATGAAAAGCTCTCACATTATAATATGATACATTGGGTAGTACCTTTTTCTTTGGGAAAAAAATCACATACCCATACCCAGTGAGAAGGACTGTATTTTTCAGATGCACACCCTTCCACAATCAGGTGATAAAAGGAATTTACTCCCTTAAAGCTGAGTGCTACTGCAAGTTCCTACTTGCTGTGGGTGAAAGGGCCTGAAACCTTCAGTCCCAGTTTTCCCCAATGGCACAAGTAGGAACTTTCAGGGGCTGCTGATCCCTGTGAAACAGCTGTAATGATCAGGAAGTCAGACAAATACACTTCTTTTCCAGTACCAAGGCCCCACTAAGATCTTTGAATTCTCTGGGTTTACAGGGACACTAAATAAGGCAACTGTACAAACTGGGTTGTCAGCACTGAAGATCACAGGTTTAGGCTGTGAATGACTGCTTCCCTTACTGCAATGGGCATTAAATAAAACTAAACCAGACAACAGATTTACCTTGTTTATGAACTAGAAGAGAAAGATATCTTCAAATTATTTGAGGGCAAATAACCATCAGGAAGAGGTGGCTGCTCTTCCAGAATTTCCCAAAACAGAGAAGGTCTGGACTGACTCCCAGTTGCTGCTAAGTAATTGTTGAAGAATTAGGTATGTCAAAAATATCACAAAATAAACACTAAGATATTTATTGAAACAGAAATCTTCTATAGCCATATAGTTATTGCTTTGGAGTAGGGATTGTTCAGCCTGGAGAAGGGAAGGCTCT
Source organism: Margarornis squamiger (assembly GCA_035222235.1). Lineage (NCBI taxonomy): Eukaryota > Metazoa > Chordata > Aves > Passeriformes > Furnariidae > Margarornis > Margarornis squamiger. Next base: position 55,310,885 of record JAWWTY010000037.1, read on the forward strand.
GGGGGGACCTCACTGTGGCCTTGCAGTACCTGAAGGGAGCCCACAGGGAAGGGGGAGAGAGACTATTTCCAAGGGCTGGAGTGCCAGGACAAGGGGAATGGCTTC
>JAWWTY010000037.1:55319347-55348677 GCA_035222235.1 Margarornis squamiger
GCTGCTCCATCCCTCTGATCCCCTTGGTGTCCCTGCTCTGGCCTCGCTCCCACAGCTCCCTGTGCTTGCTGTGCTGGCACCCCCGGGCTGGGGTCTCCCCAGAGCTGAAAATCTCACCCCCCAACAAACACAGCCAGAATATGCAGCCACAAATAAAGTCTCTCCAGGACTCACTTTCAGGTGGCACCACAACTGATAGACAAAGCAGGGCCAGGTTATGGTGTAAGCCATTGGCACGCAAAGCTTTCTTCCTGTGGGCTTCTTTCTGTGCAGGTGCCACGGAGCAGAACTGAAGGATGTGTTTGGCAGATGGTTGCACTCACCACATACATCTGAGCTGAAAGTGCCACTCTTCTTTAAGACACAGATGTGGAAAATATAAGTATTCATATTGTCATTCACAAGGCCAAGAATATTTAGCAGATCTCATACTTGTAGGACTTTGAGATCCTCATAGTATTGAATTAATTGTTTCTATTACTATTGATGCTAAAACTTCCTCTCAGCTCTGAAAACGAGTGTCAGCTTTGTTTCTGAAATCCTGCTTTCTGGGCTGGAGGGACACAAGGTTCAAAAATTTGATAGCCCTCATTGCTACTAATGCCAGGGAGTTTTTAACTACAGCTGTTTTCCACTTGGTGTGTATCTGGACAAGCTGCTACGTAGCCCCTGTGAACAGGAGATGTTTTAGTACCACACATTGCTCACCAGATGAAAATGTCTTCCCCTTCTTTTTCTCATAGAATCACAGCATATCCTGGACTGGAAGGAACCCACAAGGATCATTGAGTCCAACTCCTCTCCCCACACAGGAGACTCCAACAATTCCACCACGTGCCTGAGAGTGTTGTCCAAACACTCCTTGAGCTCTGCCAGGCTTGGTGCTCTGACCATTTCCTTGGGGAGTCCTTGGGGTCGGTGCCTGATCACCCTCTGGGGGAAGAACCTTTTCCAAATATTCGACCTAACCGTCCCCTGACACAACTCCAGCTGTTCCCTCAGGTCCTTTCCCTCATCCCCACAGAGCAGAGATCAGTGCCTGCCCCTCCTCTGCCCCTCCTGATGAAGCTGCAGATGCTGTGAGGTCTCCCCTCAGGCTCCCCTTCTCCAGCTGAACAGACCAAGTGACCTGAGTCACTCCTCATGTGGCTTTGCCTCTTATTTTGAAAAAGAAGTTCATTTTGTCCAAAGTTTTGAGGGATCTCACTTCTTCCAGCCTAAGTTGACTGGGTTATTTTTATGTTACTAAAGAAATAGGTGTTTGAGAGAGAACTGAAATTAGAGGGCAGCTAGATGGGATCTCTGGTGGTGAGGAAGGACCAGGTGGGATCGCTGTGAAGGAGCCTGGCCCAAGCATTGTGGCAGTGACAGAGCTGAGGTGGGTGAGGAGCATGTCAGAACACCACTGATGACAAGATCACAGTTATAGACTGGCCTGGGTTGGAAGGCAGAGAAATGGTCATCTCATTCCAACCCCCCTGCCAAGGGCAGGGACACCTTCCACTAGACCAGGTTGCTCAAAGCCCCATCCAACCTGGCCTTGGACACTTCCCTGCCAGGAAAGCAGGCACAGTTTGTAGAAAATTTCCAAGAGTGGGTCAATGCAGCAAAGAACAAATCTATGACCATCTTACATGGCCTAGAGGGAGGGCAAGGGCAGTGCTAAGAAGGGCAGAAAGAGGAGGATAAGAAATAAGATGCCAACCACATATTGATCTCTTCCAATCACACTGATGCATGTTTACCTTGTCCTGCACATGCATACATTTGGCTTATACGTGACTCCCTTCTAACCTGCAAAATAAACCTGGCCTGAAAACTGGATGTAAGGCCAAAACCAGGATGCTGGTCTGGTGACCTCACACCTGGTGTGTCACTGAGCAGTCTGAAAGCATTGAAGGGCAAAGCTGAAGAAAAATGGAACAAGGCAGAAGGAATGGGTTGCAAATGGGTACAAAGAATCTAAAGCATTGCAAAAATATTATTATATAAAAGGACAGAGATCAGTTAGAAAAATGGACAGAAAATAAGAGATTCAGAGGAGAAAAGCCTAAGATAATAGATCTAGGGAAAATCAATTCAGAGCACGTGTATTAAATGTCAGGGAGGAAGTTGAAAAGGCATAATATTGAAAATTAGCTAGCTGTGATTTAAACTATGAATTAGGGCTGGATTTATTAGACAGAAGTTCTTTTACAGTAGAAGGGAGACAGGGAAGAGAGAAACAGAGAGAACAAAAATCAGAGTAATTACAGAAGGAAGACAAAGGAAGGAAAGAGGTCTCCTGTTTTTGGAACATCATCTTTATTCCTGAAAGCTGTAGTGCCACAAAGTTGTGAATGAAATTGAGGAAAGTCAGAAAAGTGAAAAAAACGTAATTAAAAAAAAAAAAAGAAAAAGCTTAAAGAGAAAAAAATCCGTATGAACCCTGGAAGACAAAGAACATGATTAAACAAAGGGCAGCTTAAGGCAAGTATTTGAGGAATATATTTAGTAAACAGTAACAAAAAAGGAAAGTTGCTCAAGATGTTGGAGGATCTAAGTGGGTTAACATGCAAATGTGAATAAACAGCAAACAAAATCTATCCTTTTAGGAAGATTTTTCTGTGTAGAGGAATTATCTGCATCATCCATCTGGAAAGTCAGTCACGTAGAATAAGACTGCAAATTATTTGAGAAATGAGTGGATGAAATTTGTTTTACTTATCACAGGAGCTGAAAACACTGAAGTGAATAAATATTTTCTAACTTTTGAGTGTATAAACACAGGAAAGACCCTCCAACATGTGAAATGACATGCCCCTCCTAATGACCATGGTTTTGTTACCTCATCCAAAGCAGGATTCTCTGCTTCTAAGGTGGTGTCAGTGGAGTTTAGTTTTGCTGCTACCTTGTATTTTGGTTTTGTGCATACCACTTACATGCTGGGAGTGGGTAGGAAAGTGTAGGGAATGCTATAGAAAGGACATAGAGAGACACGTTTCACATTCTTCCAAAACATTTCTTAAATGTTTCTGCTGTAGCCTTTGCATCTAAGGAGCTCTTTTTATTTTTCACGTCAACCGACTATGCATTGTTTATTTTATTTCCCTAAGGCATCGGTCTTATCCTCACCATTTAGCATTTCTGAAACCAAGCTCATCACAGATCTCAGCATCTAGTGGTACTATGAGTTTCTGTCACAAACAGCACACTGGGGAAACTGGTTAAATGTCTCCCTCAGATTTACAAGGTCTGTATTTGATAGCCAAAAGCCATATTATCTGATCTTGGCTTGAAGCAGAAATAAAATACTGTCCAAATCTTGTCTCTTGAGGGGATAGAGTCTGATTTTGCCTTGAAAGTGTGTCCACCTCCTGTCTGAGGCAGAAGCCACAGGAGAGGATGCTATCTTAGAACTTGTCTAACCACAGAGCTATTCAGAAGCAGCTGTTGGGTTTAAATTTCATGTTCACAACCTGAATTCACTTCTGAGTGTAGACAAGCCCTTAAAAACTCACAGAGAGTACAAAGTACTTCTTCCTTCTGCAACTCTACAGTTCACTGCCTGTTACCTCTGACTATATTGATTTAGACTTCTGGCAAATGTGGGTGAATTTTTGTAGGGCATTGCCTAGAAATGCATATTCCTGAATTAACTAGATTAACACTTTCTCACATGCTAACTCAGCTAATGTAAGATAAAACATGTAAGATCTATAGCAGGGGCAATCTCAAAATAAAGGAATTTATTGCTGGAAGGTGTGAAAGAGCAACTGAGAAGAAGCATGTTTATTGCCATGGTTCCATTATGGGCAACATGCACAGTGGAAGCACAGAAAATGCTGGAGGAGTGCTGCAAATCTTTCTCTGTAGGATGCAATTCCCCAAGAGCCTTTCCATCACTTCTGGTGCCAATATGGATAACACAGATGGGCCTTGTCCTACAGAATCTGTATGTTTACATGGTTAGGCAAGCAGTGACTCCCCCTGAAGTACCAGCAGAGGGGCAACGAGTCATGTACACTGATTTCCCAGCACTGCCCGATGGAAACGTGGAATACTCTGCTATCCTTTCCATGTGCTTTGAAATGCAATCAACACATCACTCCTCTGAGCCACAGGTAACTCCCAGCAAACTTTGTTTCAACAAGTTGAGACACACAGCCTTCCCCAACACACCAGCATCCTCATTCACACGCATCTTCATCACACGTTTCCTCACATGGAAATTGCAAACACAAACTAAGAAGTCAAACTGGGAAAAATCCTTTTGCATGTGCATGAAGAGGTGGAGAGAAGAGAGAGGCAGAGAAAGATAAGAGGGAGAGGAGTATATGGTCCTGCTCTGACCTTTCAAATGCTTGTTGCCCTGAAGGAAAGGACCACCTTGCTTAGTTTACTTGGACCACGTGACGGAAAGAAGGCGACTTAACTGAAGTGGATGCTTGAGTTTGGTTTTACTTTCAAGTCCTTGGGAAGTATAATCTTCCCTGAGGTTTTCTGTGCAGGAGTCTCTTTCCCCCATGGACATGATACAATCAGGAACATGGCTGTGTATATTCCCTCTACCACTCATTTCACAACCTCGAAACTGCTCCGTATCCACCCTTACCACTTGTCTCTTCGCATGCACATCCCATCTGTCCCCTCAGAAAGTGACTTATCCCCACATCCCCCACCAAGAGATGCACGAACATTCTCCCACAGAGAAACAGCTGCCATCCACCTCTGTCATCCCGACCCGCACCACTCTTCTTCCCACTGTCCACTCCCAGTCACCACCAGGAGACACACACACACATGACCCTGCACCAGCAAAGGATGCCCAGGTGTTCCAGCCCTTGCAAACAGATTTCTCTGGCTGTGGCATGGCTGCAGAGGGGTCCAGGCAGGCACAAATACCCCACACATGGCTCAGTGGCTCTTTTTTGATCTCCTTCCTGCAACAATCCAGCAGGAATTCTACCCATCAATCCCTTTCTCTTTTCTCAGCCGGCTGGCAGGTTGATGCCATGATTTGGTTTTCATTTTCCCAGTGGAGGGTCGGCGTGGTCCGAGGCCAGGCCACCACCCTGGGTTGCACTGGTGGCAGTGGCTGAGCAGGCTGTGGTCTGTGGTTCCCAGCATCTAGGACTGCATTCCCCCCCCATGGACAACTGCTTCACCATCCCCACCATCCACAGCCTGCCGTGGTGGGAAGTTCACTCCTACCAGAGGAGAAAGGTGCTTTCTGCAGACAACAACCAGCTGCAAGCACTGCCAGGAAAAATTATCCAGCTGGAACTGGACTCTGCGGTGGGAAATCAGCGTAAAACATAGGACAATGGGTTCCCTACAAAACCCACAGCTACACAAACACTAATTGTCTATTATTGTACAGCCTGCTTATCTTTTTAAGCAGGAATTGATCCTTGGAATAAACAGGAAAGGGATCCATGAACCATGATCCATGTGACTGATGGTATGTAAGGTCTGGGCTCAGAGGCTTCAACCTTTAAGCTTAGAGGTGCTGTGTGATCAGACTGAGTTCTTCCAGTGCAAGTCTGGCAGAATTAGTCACAATCTTGTGACCAGCTATGCATGGAAATGAGCACTTCTCTGCCCAGTGTAGGACAGAGCTTAAGAAGACACCGAAGCCTTAGGCAAGCTGGACAATTTGAAGATGTTTGTAGAACAGATTTGAAGAACAGATGTCACCAATACTTGCATTTGTTTTGAAGGGAAAGAAGTTCTTTGTGTTTGTCTCTCAAACCAAAGTTGTATCCTATGTTTTCAAACTTCAACCAACTGCGCTGCTTCCAGCCATGGAGAAAGCAAGTCCTTTTCTGTTTCCTTTAAGTGACATGTGTAGCCCTTATGTGCAATTCAGCCCAATGGCTGTTCATCCAAGAGTGCTGTTAACTACCTAGTAGCCCTGTTAACCTGTCCCAGAGAAATCCCCCCGATGCTTTGTGCCAACATCACTGAAGATTTAAAGGCATAAAAATAAGATATATTGATATGCTTCCAAATGAAGCTGGTTTAAATATTGTAGTTAGGTGTACTAGGATTTTCCTTGGATTATTCAGCAGTTCTTCATAAAAATCCCACAAAAAACCCTCTGCTTGCTGTGCAAGTCATGCAGAAGGCAAGTACATCTAGCACACGTTCGGTCCTATTGCTACCCACGCACCAAACCATTTTCTCTGTTAGTCATCTTTCCCTACCCTCCTTCTAAATGCAAACATTGCTTTCTTAGCACTCACGAAACTCACCTCTGTTGTGTGCCTTACATAACTGATTTCGACACGGAGAGTTGTGCCACAAAGGCAGTGGACACGTGATCCTCCAGCCGGCCTCTTATAGCCATCTTACACACCAGCACAGCTTCCTGGGTGGGTGTTTGGAACTTCCACACAGGCATTCATCCCTTGCAGCACTCCAGAACTCTTACATGCCCCTAAAGGATTTCAACTGCTTGCTGGATTGTTCTCATCTCATGCTTCCCTCTGCGACTCTGCCAGTCACGCAGGCACAACACTCGCTGAACATGTCTGTCCCTGACCCTCCCACAGAACCAGCATCCTGTATGTCCATGCACTTGGCATCAATGACTGTATGGATTTACCTGTGCCTCTTGCTTGCTCTCTCCTTGCACTTAACTCCCAATCTGCCCTCATTCTGCTCTGCATGCACGTAGGGCCCCTTGCACACTTAGCCTGCCTTAAACTAAGAGGCAGATAACTACAGATGGCTTAAGCCGTCATAAACTTTTTCTTACTCCTCATCACTCTTCACTCCCCCATAAGTGGTTTTCCTTCTCCCAGGCCCCACACCCAGGTCTGCAATCCTCACCTGTGCTTCCCTCATTTATTCAGAGCACTCTGTGCGAACAAATCTCTCTTATCAGGCACAACTTTTCACTCCTTTCACCTTCCCTTCCCCAGCCCTTGCAAGCAGGCACAGGCTGACAGGTTCCTTCCTCGCTTACACACCATTGTGTGTCGACCTACGTTGAGCTTCTCACCCCTTGTAACATGAACTGTCATTCCCATTCACTTCCACTTCATGCCCTACAGCTCCCAACTCCACTCGCCTCCCCACACACTTCACACTTTGTTTTTGACCTTAGTACAGCCATGTGGCTTATACGGCCCTCCAGGTAGTTTTCCATCCCATTCCTTCTCCTCCCACCCCTTTATATCTTTAGTCATTTCTCCACCAGCACATTTGTTCCATTCCCTCTTGTTGCTTCACTTAGCCAGTACCTACCACAGAGATATAAACACATTTGCTACGTCTGTTGTAACAGAAAATTGCTCCCTTTTTTTTTTTTTTTTTTTGTGTGTGTGTGGATGTGTTCTCCTCCTCCCACAGTCTTCACGTTATTCCTTACTTGCCATTCTTTGCCTCAACTGCTTCCCCTGTAACATGTTACTGGTTCTTTCCCTGTGTTCTTCCACTCACCCAGTAAGGAGGCATCCTCTCTTCTGCTGACCAAACCACTACTGCACCCTTGCCTCTCTTTGCCTACTAAGCAATACAACCCCAAATTTCCTCTCATCCTCTCTCTCTTGCCCTGGATCTCCTCTAAACCACTTCTTGCTGAGGCATCTCTTCAGAAAACCCAGCTCTTCATTTCATCCTCATTCATGCCTCCTACATTGCTTATTTTTCCCCATTTTCATGCTTCTCAACACCTGCCACATCTTTATAGCCTGGTCACAGTTCAACCTGCCCCCGTGATTTCCCCTGTTTTGAATTTCCTCACAGCACCTTCCCATGGCTTCTTCCTCAGTTCTGTCTCTCCCTTATAATCAGGCAGCACACTCCAGCTTCCAGCCCTCTCTGAAATTTCTCTAATCAGCTACCCCCTCACACTCTTATGGGACCCTATACCCTTTTCCCCTCACCACACTCTGTCTCCATCCAGCTCATTTTTTCCTCTGCATTCCTGTTCTCAGCACATGTTTCCATCACCATGCCAGCCTCCCCTTTCATAACACCTTCTTTGTAAACACATCCTCGTATCTATTTCTTGACAGAATCAAAGGTGTCTCCTTTTGACGCCCCCCACGAGCATCATGTAGCTGATTAATTTCCATACCTTTCTCCAAATAGCCAACAGCTCACATTTTAATCCTCCTCCAAACATCCTTTCTGCCCTGTGCTTTCACCTTTCTCCCTCCACTCCCACACCATACCCAACCTCCCCCTTGCAGAGCTAGTACCCTTGTTTGTCCCTTTCATATCCTCACCCAGCCTCCAGTCTGTACCTTTTTCCATCTTTCTCAAGTGTTACTTCCCCTTCCGAGCTCCTAAACTTTTTTCCACCCACAAAGATCCTCTTTTTTCCAGTTGATGTGCAGCAGTTTCCCTTTTAAGCTGATCACCTTTGCAAGGCTCACCTGCCCTTCATCACCCCAACACAGAGCAATAATACATAACACTTTATTCCTGGTATGTAACACTGTACCTCCAGACTCCTTTTATTTTATATATCTTTATATGTACCGTTTCATTTTTCTTTCCCTGAGAAAAGAAAGGGAAAAACCAAAGAACCCACAACAGAGTAAACAAAACCTCCTAAACCTATGTGTTTGTCAAGCCTCAACATACAGCACCCTCCTCCACAAAGCACTCCCCTCCTGGCTCTGCTTGTCCATCCTCTTCTCCCCATGTTTTGGGTCCACCACCTGCAATCGTGCCTCATTTTCCTCCCCCCACCACGTTCACACACAGAGCTCCTGGTACTGACACGTGTATTTAAGCCCAATCTTTTTACTACTAGCAGCTGGAACCATGCTGAACTCTCTTCCATTCTCTGCTGCTTTTGTCTGCCTTGCCACAAAGCAAGGCTTTTTTTATTTCTTTTTTTTTTTTTTTTTAAATTATTCTTAGATTTGCCTTTTTCTTATATCCCATTTATAGGTGTTTCTTGCACCACTCCTCCTCCACTTACAGGCTTGCACAGATCAGGTATTTCTGTGCCTGAGAATGTCTCTTCTATTTGTCTGGATATTTTCCTGAAGGCACAATGTAAAGGCAAAACTTTACATACCATTTGCACTCCTCATGCAACAAATCACACGAGCCTGAGAGCTAAGAGTGCTTTCTGAAAGGTTGTAGCTCATAACAATTGTCTGGACCATATAACACACATCCCTGTCTATTTAAAAAGGGGGAGGGGGAGAAGCAACCCCCCTCACACACAGAGAGTCATCTCTAAATAACTGGTTTTGCAATATAGGAACCAGAGAATGTGCACATAGCAGCCCTATTCAATCCAAAATATCCATCTCTCCAGATACTGCATATTTATAGTTCAAGAGATAGGACCAGCACAGAGCTTTCCCGTTTATTTTAATGAAGGATTAAGAACTGATCAGAAAACTATCTAAACCATTCAAGGACTTTTTCCCCTCTTGGCTAAGAGCAGTTTGGTGTCTCCATAAGGACTCGCCAGTAAGTGACGCTTTAAGCTGCATTTCAGCTGTTTAGATGAGAAACAGCTTTCTATTTTGCTCTCTATATGTGCATCTACGTTGATCAGTCGTGTGCTGCATTCCTAGAAGGAACTTAGCAAACGCTGGAACCTGCAGCATAAGAACAGCTTCCCTCCCGTCCCAGCACAGAGTGAGTGTTTCTTTTCCACCTAGACACAGATGTGCAGGGAATCTTTTGATCTCCAGTTCCTCCCAGAGAATTCAGGGTTTGGGTTTGAGGAGAATGAGGATTGATTCTAAGGTCACAAATAGGGTTTCCAGTGTCTGGCACACACACGTTAAAAAAAATAAAAGCAAGCTCCAGTGAACCCAGTTACCTGAGACAGGCGAGGTCTAGAAATTGGGAATTTTGACTTCGCTTGTCATGGGCTCTAAGTTTGCCGGAGGGCGAGCGCGCTACGTGTGCCGAGGCTGGTTCTTGCAATCCACGGTCAAGACTTTCAACCTCTTTTGTTATATCTGGACTTGCTGCTTTCCCTCCTAAAATAAAACCAAGAGTCCCCTCTGCTTTTGCCTCTCCAATCGGATTCCTTTAGCACCTCGCATTTCTCCTCTGCTGTTTTCTTGCCGGTGGACCTGAACAACAGTGTCAGGAGCACCAGGAGAGGGGAACCTCAGGACTAAAGCAAACTATAGGGCAAGTCGTGGTGAGGGAAGGAGGAGGCACAGTGGGAAAGGCAACATTTGGGACAGATCTACTGCTTACAAGACCCCCACCTCCGCCCCATTATACTTCTTTAAAGGACCCCTCTCCCCCCCTCCCCTTCCCGCCCTCTTAGGACCCTATTAGAAAACGTCAAATTTCCCTTACCGTGGTAGGAGTAACCATGGCATCCGTGTGAATGTTTCCAGAAAAGTCGACATGAAGAGAAAGGTGGATGTAAATACGTTCATTCAAAGTCCCAAAGTTGGTCTGCTTGGGTTGTGCAGAGTTGCTCTATGGGAGAGGAGCCTTAAACTCTGAGTCCCGTGAACATAATCTGCTCGATTATAACAAACCAGCTCAGCCAGATGGCTCTGTGCTCCACTGATTAACCCCTTTATTGCCACACTCTGCTTTCCCTACCTACCATTTATAAGAACCTTGCCTGGCTGGGGAAATTCACAGAATGAGGCATTTTTTTGAAAATGACAAAACCGTCTGAAAGGTCACTTTCCCCCCTGCATGCTCTAAAAAATAGTCGTGTGCCTGTTTTCTTTTTTTAATTCTTTTTTCTTTTTTCTTTTTTCTTTTTTTTTTTTTAATCCAGTTGACGATTTGATTCCTCTTCCTGGCCAAATCTTTTCCTATTAGTAAGAACAGTATTAGCACCAGGGAACGTTTCAGAGAATTCTTTTGTTAAATCATAACCATCTCTTCCAGCCTGCGATTCTCAGAAGGCGAGTCTTTTATTGCAGGAATGTCTCTGTGTTTGCACTCCCATGGTCCATGCACTCCCCCCACGCCCGCCCCCCTCTCCCCCACGCTCTCTCTGTCTCCCACATGCACACTGACACACATGCACACATTTGGGTCAAACTGCAAGCATGTGTTGCTATTCTTACCCATATTCAGAAGTCATTATAGGACACGTAAAACAGGTGAAATAGAGGCACAGCACTAGAATGCCATAAGCCTCTGCTCTCTCGCTCTGGCCCCTCTTTTTATTTTCCTTTTCCTTTCTATTATTTGTGAATCTTAGAGGAATTTATTTCTTTGGTCAGCGTCTCTGTCAATGAAGCCACGTGCCATGATACAAAAATAAATGTTGGGAGAAATACCCACTGTTAAGTACAGACCTTAGGATGGGTTTGTGTCCAGATATTCCTCCTGTTTTACCTTGCAGATTAGTCCATTAAGTCAAGGATGGCGAGTGCCAAAAACATGGAAAGTTCATCAGCAACCAGCAGCGACTGGTTTTCAAACTTTTTATTTAGAGTGATTGCTCACAGAGATGGCTGATAAATTTAGCTGCATGCCTCAAAGTCTCCCTCTAAATTTACATGCTTAAGTCATCTTTCTTTTCTGTTTGATTCCAGCATAATTGAGCAAGTCATAACCATAAGAACATGGTCATATAAGATGCAACATAACACTTTAAATCTTAAGAGTCACCAGATTATTTCCTTTACTAGCTCATGAAGTTCTTTCTTTCGCTATTTAACCAGGAATTTTTCCTCTTTCCCCTCCTTGTGTAAAGATGATCAGCCCTCTCATGCTCCCAAAGCTTTGTACCATCCTCTTTAAGACTTTCCAATCTACCTAGAGAGTCATCACAGTTTTATTGAAATATTTTCTGCCGTGGGTTGAAATATGGATGGTGGTGTTTGTTGCTGTCTTTTGCCTGAATTTTTTAAACCATAAAAGTGTCCTCTTTCGGGGACTCTAAAATTTGTATCTGCCTCATAAATTCTGCTTGAGTAGCTTGTTCCCTCTAACTGTTGAGAAGGAAAGTGTCATCTTCCACCACTGCCTCCTAAGAATTCTCTGCTAAAACTTGGCTCTACCAACCCCTCAAACCTTGAATAACTCTAGAGACAGTGGGGTTTGCCTTCGTCCTGTGCCAGAGTGCTGTTTCCATCTTATTTAGAGCTTTTTCAGCTAAGAGGAGGGAACTAGAATGAAATCCTGTGCGTCTCCCACCCAGCCCCGGTACTATAGTCAGATCTGAGAAATGCCTAAAATATGACTCAGCTTTTAATCTCCTGAAGTAGACAAACAGTGCTAGGAATAGAAAAGTGGCTGGTGAATGTTCCCCTGGAGGGAGGCAAAGGGTTAAGCATTCGAAGGCAGCCCTAGCCCGGGAACTTTGCATTTGCAGCAAGCCCAGCAAAAAAAAAAAAAAAAAAAAAAAAAAAAACAGGAAAAAAAAGAAAAAGCAAAAGCAGAAATCTAGAAGAAACTATCCCAGCAGAGGGGCTGCCTACCTTTGGTGGGAGGCAAACCTAGGAGAGCACAAGTGGGGGGGGGGGGGGTTTGCCCCGTGTCTGGGTCTGTGGGCAATCAGAGCCCATGTAATTTGAGATGTGACACCTTAATCTTGCCAAATATGTGTGCACTGCAAAAAGCATTGTAGGCAGCGTGTTTTCACAGCCATAGGAAATGGAGACATGGTTGGTCCTTGAAGTTTTCCAACCTTTTCTCTACAGATGTCTCTGTTGTTTCTTTCTAGGTATTTTCCCATATTTATCTGTAATTCTGAGGGTGAGCTGTTTTTTTTTTTTCCAAATGCCAACCTTAGCAGAAGTGGATTTCTTTTGCACTTTAAGCGTGTTTCTGCATTTTTTATGAGAAGCAATCATGCTCCCAAATGGTCACCTTATTTTATCTGTTGCCCTTGGGTCTGAGGTTTTGACATGGCAAAAAAAAAAAATAAATAAATAAAAATTGTTACTTTGAACAAGTCTCTGTTCTGTCTTGAAGAATCTGAAATATTGCTCCAAGCACGCTGTAGAAAATCATCTTTGAATTCTGGTGGGTTTAATTGGGATAATTACTAGACATTGATCTGATTAATTAGGCACTTGACCATACTTCAAAACGTGATATTTTACATACTTTGAAGAAATGTATTTTTCTCTACCTATTAACAGATACTGCTGTGATTGCATTTGATGATAAAAAATTGAATATTTATGGGGGAGATATGCATGTGAGTATGCAAATGGATGAAAATTTTACTGGGTTTAATGCATGCCTTGGGTCATTCTAAAAGCAGGGAGCATGGGTTAGAATGTTTAGCTTTTGCAACAGCACCCCTTTGTGGTTGAAATTCCAAATAGATCCCGAAAGGAGGAATGGCTGTAGGGACACCATAGGAGCATCAGCAGGTCTGGGCTGTTCCCATGGTGGGTTTAACATACATCAATAAATGCATTTACCTGAGCTGGAATTATGTTCTAGCCATATGGTCCTCCCTTCATAAGGGGATAGTATTGTAGTAAAGTCAGAGAAGAAGAAGCAGAAGATCAGCTCTGAAGATTTTCTCTAAGATCATCAACACAGGAGGCTGTTCGCCTTCCAAATGCTGAAATCATTTTTGTTTGGGTTTCCAGAATTAAATAAAGGATCTGACAACATCTCTAGGGAAAGGTTTTTTTTACTTCAAATGTGCTGCAAATGCTTCATTAAAAGTAAAAATTAATCTAAGCATGGTTTTACATGGCAGAAATGGTGGTGAGGAAGAACAGGTTATTTTAGAAAAGGTTTATTTAAACATTGTATAAATACTGTTTTAAGCCTACAAGCAGCGTCATTTCAGAGCTGAAAGAATTTCTGGAACCTCTTTGGATTGGTCTTCCACGCAGAATCCCAGGATGGGTCAGGTTGGCAGGGACCACAGTGGGGCATCTGGTCCCACCTCCTGCTCCAGCAGGGCCATCCCAGAGCACATGGCACAGGGTTGTGTCCAGACAGCTCTGGAATATCCCCAGGGAGGGAGACTCCACACCCTCTCTGGGCAATCTGTTCAGTGCTGGGTCACTGCCCAGCAAAGAAGTTCTTGCTCCTGCCCAGGTGGGACTTGCTGGGCATCAGTTCCTGCCCGTCCCTCTTGTGCCATTGCTGGGCACCCCCGAGCAGAGCCCGGGCCATGCTCTGCCCCCTCCCTGCACACACTGACACACATGGGGGAGGTCCCCTCTCAGTCATCTTTTGAAGCATCATATATGCTCATATTTGAGTTTTTCTGACTCTCTTGCACCCAGGCTAGACAAGTGAGAAATATTAAACAGAAATTCCAAGGAGGATTCACAAACAAGGACAAATTTGGTTCTGATGCGCATTTCTTAAAAAGTTGTTTTCTGCTGGTGTTCCTCTTTTTTAAAACAAAACAATCAGCTAAATACTTAAAACAATTACAACAGCTCGTAACAATTAGCATGGTAGATCAAGGATGACACAGTGTCAAAGAGGTACCCAGAGCTGTGGGCATGCCAAGATACAGGATGGGAAAAATATATGTAAATAACCAGGAATTACGGTTGCACCCTGAAAGCCATTACTCTTCAGAGCTCATCCTAAAAGCAGGACATTTCACAGAAAGAGCTTTTCTGCAATCCTATTTCCTCGACAGAGAATTAGCGGAGTGAAACTAGATGGGATTTTACAAATAAATGTAATTAAAATAATAAGCAACCAACTATTTTGCATCTACTAAGAACAAGTACTAGTACTTTCTTATGAGAAATGTTTTGTGCACACACAGCATAGCACTATTCACCTAATATTTTGAAGTGCTTTACAAATATTTTTCATTTCAAAGTTTCCCTGATAAATGGAATGTATGGATCTGTACTTCTGTACCAAAATAAAGCCATATATTAAGTAATATCCAAGGGGGGGCTTACACTTGCCAATATATAGCTATGTGTTGGCAACAGATTCATGGATGATTACAAATCTCTCTACTATACTCATGTGTTACATCATTTATCAGCTAGGCAGGTATTTTGGACTTACTTATATTTTTACTTACTTATTTGCCTTTTCCTAATGGTATCTAATTCTTTTCAGACACAATCTTTAATGCAGGAATGATCCAGAATTGGTGCAGCAGGACGAGGCTGGTTGAGGATAGGAAATATTCTGGGAAATAAAATATATTCCTTGCAACTATAGACATAATTTTGTAGTACCTACTAATTTGTTATTATTACCAAACTAGTTGAAGAGAACTTCCACGACTATCTGTAAAAAAAAATTTTAGGAAAAAAGAATCCAATTAAAGTGATATGAAGACATTTGGTTCCAGTATTTATTCTGGAACTGGGAAGAGCTGCCTTCAGTTTTTATTGATGGAGGAAGAGGATATTTGGAGTCACAGCACCATTCTTTTGTGAGAAAGAGAAATTCCACACTGGGATGTATAAGAGATGCATAAAGCTCTTTGGTAAGATGTCAGCTGAGATGTAGGATCCTCTTCTGACCATATTCAAGTGCAAGAAGATCCTGAAAATGACAGAAGCAATGATTAAATGTGCAATATAGTTTAAAACATACAATGCAATGAAAAATGAAATTGGAATTGCTTATGAAACACGAGAGAACTTACAAGGTGTTATGATTGAAGACTTTGAGCTCAGAACACCTTTTGCATCGTCAAGGGAGCAGATCACATCCTGAACCACTGGGACAAGAAACTGCAGCAAAACATGGTCTAGTTAGACATGAGGAAAAACTGCAGAGCCCAAGCTCCAAAACCGATTGATTTATTGAAGGTCCACCCTAAGAGAGCAAAGAAAAATGCCAGGACCCACAAGCCTGTAATTGAACCTGCACTGGGGCAAGGGAAGGTCTAGGTAGTCTCTCTCAGCCCATCTTTCCCATCACTACATGACTTAGATCATCTTTGAAAACAAATATTTTCAGGAACATCACCTACTTAGCTTTGGAAGAACAGTTCCCAGAGAAATCACTCGGGAAGTTTCTATTAGATATTCATATGCCTCGGTTTGGGACACTGGGGGAATTTTCCCTGTAGAGAAGTAAACCAGAGGACTGCTTTTCTCTCCTGGACTGAGGCTTCTGTATCTTTCAGGTGCAATGGCACTATAATATCTGAAGTAACTTGAAAGTAGACAACAAGTTTAACGTTTTAAAAAGAAAAATAAATATATTTGCCATGAAGTCAATCAGTTCCAAAGTGAAGAGCCTCAGAGCATCGCTGGTTTCATCAGATGTGTGTGTAAGATGCAGAACCCAAGACTGAAATGAAAAACTCAGTTCCACACAATACATCTGATCATACTCCAGCCACAGGGAAATGTGTCCTGATGTTTGTGTTTACATTCCTAATGTTACTGTCAAATATAGGTGCCCTTCTCATTTGTCAGTACCAGAAGAAATAGAAAATAGGTCAAAGCAAAGAAAAGAAGGTTGGATACTAAAACACTCCATGAAAAGCCTTGCTCACTCCCTTGCAGGCAGCGACAAAAATTGGTGTAACTATGAAAATAAAAAGGGGCAATGATATTTTTCATAAACTATTTTAGTTAAGGCTCTTCTTTTTGTTCTGAGATTATGTTTGTCAGAACAGAAAAAAAAAGTCTGGATTCAAAGTGCAGCTGAGGAGGTGTATTTAATAGCAGAAGTCAGCTTTTGTTGTCAGTGGGACATTTTTCAGCACTGGCTTGTATCCCCTGTAGTCAGTATTTGTGGGTTTTGACCTTACAAGGCAATTTCATTTGAATTAAAGCAATCTTTATTCAAACTTTTTTATCTGATGGACGCTGATGCCCATTTGGCTTGAGCTTCTACATTTTAATTCTCTAAAAGCTTAGTGTGAAATCACATCTGCTGGAGGAGGGGCAGGGCAACAAAAGTGGTATGGATCAACTTTCAGGCAGCCGAAAACTGAAAGTCCTGTTTGAGCTAAGGCAGATGTACAGGAGGGGGTTTTAAACAACTCTAGGATAAAGTATGCACTCTGTCAATCCTGGTCTATCTTCTTCTTTTTTTTTTTTTTTTTTTCTCTTTAAAATAAGGTATTTCCCAAGCCTAGTACACTTTTTCTAAGTATTCTTTGGGAGTCTATAGAAATAACGTTTAATGCATCTTTGTACAATATTAAGTTTAATCTCACTGTGATTGCCTGTGAATTAGTGAGCTGTTAGGAAGTCCCTGGATCTGTTTGGGACTGTTTCAAATGGTGGTCCCCCCAGGCAGCTTCCAGGCAGGTCTGGCAGCTGGACCATTCCAGGCCCATCCCTAGGTCAGTCTCTGTGCACCCACCCTCTTGTAGGCAAGGTGTGTGTTGTTTCTCTGAGTCCAGAGGGAGAGACACTCAGGAAGACAGAGGATCAAGGGATGCACAACACAGTCAAAATCACTCCTCAGGAACTGTGTGAACAGGCAGCAGGAGACTTAGCAGAAAGAAAGAGAATGCCTTTCATTTATTGCCTTGCGTGTCTTTTAAAAACAAACAGGCAAATGTTTTCCACCCAGAATCCATCCCTCCCCACCTTTATTCGGAATGAAAAGTTCAGCCTGTAAGGAATCAAGGGGGATAAGGAAAGAAGCAAAGGCACAGAGGGTTTTAAAATTCTAATTTCTTCTCAGTCTGAAGACTTTATGGCTTTCGACCCCGTTTCTCATTGTGGGAGTAGTGGGTTAAAAAAAGAGACTGAATGGAAAAATCCAGCATGTTCTTTTGATTGAATAGTACTACTGACTGTTGAGGCTGATTGTGCTTCAGGCTGTCCATGCCTGAAGGGAAGTTTAAGCTAAGTTCTTGGTTTATAAGCAACTCTTCTCTCTTCCTCTGAGGCAGCTCATGCCAAGTACTGTTCTGCTACATGGTCATGGCAAATCTCTCTTCCCAAATATCATCGATGTTTAACCCACGCCTACGATTGTATAAAAGGCCTCTGCTCACATGTCTTGCTGCATGTCCTGTGTCTCATTCCAGCTCTGTAGTTGAGCCATTCCTTTATCAAGCCCCACGAGGACCAAAATAGCAATTGAGGTTACTGCCCTTCAAGGGAGGAAAATGAAGAAATCACGCGTCGAGCAGAGGACACAGGGAGTGTTTATTGCAGGAGGATGGGCATGGTCACACAATGGCCCATGACTGGCAAAGCCAGGGCATGAGTCACACAAGCTTGGTCATACAAGTAACAATAGGAAACTTTATGGGTCGAAACAACTGTTCTGAGCCTGTGGCATGTATGTTCTCTCTAGTGCACATGCTGTGTTTGGTTTTCATCCTTCCTCTGGTGGTTGATTCAATGCTTTTTCTCCTTGTTGAGAAGTCCCTGCTGAAGGCAAATCTCCAGCATGGCTTCTCTCAGTAGCCAGAAGTGTTTGTTAAAGACAGGCTCTATCCCTGCAAGCTTTGTTTTGATATAAAGCAAGACATCATTATCTTCACAGAATCACAGACTATGCCAAGTTGGAAGGGACCCACAAGGATCACTGATAATGGCTTGAAATTTGTGTATGTAGTTGCAATCAAAAGGTATTAAGGAGAGTTTTTATGGCACTGTTTATAGTCTAAATATGCATCTTGGCTTTCCCTTAATTACTGTGGTCTCTGCCTAAACATTGTGAAGTGAATAAGATGAAGTTTTTACTGTGAGAGTGAATAAAGCTCTTCTGCATGGCTGCTTCTTCTGAAATTAGAGATTGTTCCTGCAGCAAGGCACAAGTCAGTGTTGCAGTCAGACCACAGCTGATAAAGACAAATATTTTGGCTCTCATCAACCCCAAATAAAACAAAGCTCCAGGAATCACTTATTTCTTTTTGGAAACATGATTATACTGAGCTAGGCCCAGAACATTAAACACTCACTTGTTGAAATCTGTCCATACCAAACTCCACAACCCCAGTGATTAACTCACTTTCTTCATTGTACCTGGATACCCTCCCTGTATCTTCCCTTATCTTTTAGCAACCTTTTCACTTCTTCCATGCATGACTTCTGTTTTTCAAACGATCTCAAGAAAAGAATGGATATTGTACTGTATCTAACAAGGTAACAGATCTGGGATCTTACTGAGCAAGGGAGTAAATATCAGAAAATCCTAAAAATGCCTAGAGAGAACCAACAATTTTCCTAGCATGCAATGTAGTTCTAAGTCCTTCCCACACACACAGGCTTTCGTCCTGTGATGTGATACCTACAGCAAGTCATAATTGTTTCACTTGGGAAAAAATGACCATGCAACATGCCTTACTTTGCACTGAGAGAAATGCCACATGTCATTTCTGTTGCAGTCTCAAGTTCTTTCAGGCAATTTCCATGCTTCACTGTGCTTTTCCCAGGCATGATATCCTGAATCAGCTTAATAAAAATAAGAACATTCAAAATTATACTTGGGTTACTTATTAAAAGGCAGTAGACATGTCCCTGCTCACACATAAATGGCCTGTGATGCTAAAACACCCCCAGACACACACACTGCTGTGGAGCTTGGTTAGCAATTCATCCTTGTGCCACTGTCTTGTGTGTGCCTGTGTGGGATCCACTGATTGATGGGGGTGGGGGGGGCAGGAAAGGAGGGGATAGCCAAAGGGAGATACAAAAACCATTCAGAGATTGGGGACAGCACTTGAGTGTGAATTTATGAAGCAGCATTTTAACAGAGAGGCCCCCATTGCCCAGATGCTCGGTGGGGGTCATAGGGTCTTTCTTTCAGGGTGTCTCTGTGGTGCACTCTGAATTTCAGCTTGCACAGGATTTGTGCCTTGGGATAAAATCTCCTGGCTGACTTTCAGTTCGTGCCTCTTTTTCATCTCCCAACAGAGACGAGCTGGACATGCCAGCACTGTGTGATCTTAAGTGACTTCTGTCAACCTTCCTACAACCTAATGAGCTTGTGGCCAGGTGGGGTGGGCCTCTACTCCCAGGCAACAGGACAAGAGGAAACAGCCTCAAGCTGAGCCAGGGGAGGTTCAGTTGGATGCCAGGAAGAATTTCTTCCTGGAAAGGATTGTCAAGCATTGGATCTGGCTGCCCAGGGAGGTGGTGGAGTCCCTGTCCCTGGAGATGTTTAAGGAAAGACTGGAGATGGCATTCAGTCTTGTTGACAAGCTGGGGATTGGTGACAGGCTGGGCTCAATGATCTTGGAGGTCTTTTCCAGCCTTGATGATTCTGTGGCTCTGTGATTCTTTCTGTAGTGCCACTGTCACTGACCCCTGTTTACAGACAGTTTCATTCACCTCCTTGTGCTTGGCACTGTGTGCATAACACACATTCTGTGGTCCCAGCTACATCACCTACCCTGAGATCTGTGGGAAAAAAGTGAAGCAGAGTGAGAGTGTGTAGGAAGTGGGAGGCAAACAAGAAGACAAACAAGTGGATGGAATAGCTAGTTGGAAAAGTAAATAATACTGAAAAGAATGAGAATAATTGCAGTCAGAGGAATCTGGAGGAACAAAGATAACACTTTGTGCACACTGAGGCCACAAAATCATGTTGACATGCAGAGGAAGGTGATAAGACATGACTTTACCTATACAATGGCCTGAGGCACAATCACTTTTGCAACTATTTACACTGCTGCCTACTCAGGCCAGCTGTTAAAAGCTGAAGATGCAGAAATACACCCAAAGTCTAGCTCTGACATGAAAACACACTCTTTTGCCACTAGTCCCAGATTAGGATGAACAGTTTGTGCTGGCACTGAATGTTTGCAGTATCTCAAATGAAATGTTTGCTTTGTCACTGTATTAAAAAAAACAAATAAAAAAAAAAAACCAACAATTTTGTTTCTGTGAAACAAACAAAAATATTTAACATTTTACACAATGCAAAATTTCTGCTGTTGAAATGTCTGCTTAAAAGATTATTCTTGACCCTTTTTCACTCAAAAGGATTCAGCTTTCAAAATCCACTTAAAAACTCCAAAGTTATCAGTAAGAGAAGTCTGGATCAGATGTTAAAAAAATGTTCAGTCAGTATTTTAATCTAAAAGATTGG
The DNA here is from genome assembly GCA_035222235.1 of Margarornis squamiger. Lineage (NCBI taxonomy): Eukaryota > Metazoa > Chordata > Aves > Passeriformes > Furnariidae > Margarornis > Margarornis squamiger. The sequence goes on from JAWWTY010000037.1 coordinate 55,340,216, forward strand.
AAAACCTAAACAAGAATGGCATACTATTGTAATACTTACCTTATAATGATGTATTCACTGCAAAACTTATATTTTTATTAACAGATTTCCACCTAGCTTGCATTAAGGTTTTAACACCCTTGGATGACTCGGTGCTGGCCTAGTGGGGTACAAGTGACTCAGGAAATCTGATCCTGGATACTTTTTTAATAACTTCTCCCAGAGCAGAGTTGGGGTTTGCTGACTCACAGAGTTGCTCTGACCTTTCCTCCGTGTAAGAGAGCAGAAGGATAAGGGCAAGTCTCCTCCTGGCTGCTCCATATCTAAAACTCAAACAAAATGTACCCTTTGCACCTTTTCAGTCATGGATTAAGCACTGGACCTGCTGCATTATGGATAGGTATGACTGAGGCAAGCCAGAAAATATTTAGGGATCACAGAATAGCAGCTAAAGAGTCCATCCTTGTTTTGCTGGGAAGAGCCAAAGTCATCTGGGAGGGTTTTTTTGACTGAATTTTTTGTAACTCCCCTGTGCCTGCCAATGTCACACACAGGGCAGACAAGACTAACATTTGGTATCAGGGGTTAACATAACAAGAGCAGAAAAACACACTTCAGCCCCCAGGGAAGTGGATAAACACTGTGATCCCTTGCTGCCTGTTCTGAGAAATGTTCTTGCTTGTGGGCTGGGCTGTCGGAGCAAAGACATAGAGCAAAAAGACCTTTTTCTTCCACTAGATGTGCTTATGGAAGTCTTCTGGCTTTGTGAGCATGGAGAAGGTATTGCTGATCCTTTAACTGCTTTGTGAAAATGATCCCTTTATCAGGTTTTAGGCAGTTCAGAAAGTCTGCATGCTCCACAGTCAAAGTGTTAAGTGTTTAACCCACTGAGAATAAAAGTGTTTTACACTCAGCTGAAAACAAAATCAATAAAACTGCTGAACCCAATGCAATTTCTTGCTCATGTTATATCTCCTCTTCATTACCAGAGTGATATAGGAGAGACTGCAGCATAAATTGGACTCTCACCTTGCACTGCTTGTCTGAATTTCTGTGAGAACCACGGGATTTCTTTGCAGTAAGGAAGCCAGTTTTCCCCAAGCCTTTTGGTTGTTCACTGAAGGAAGGGAGGGGGGAAATAGAAAAAATTTTTTAAAAGTAAGATATTTATAAAAGAAAAAATGGCAAGATAAAAAAGTAATACATTAGTGATGCTAAAACATAAAATATGCTCTAAGCAGTATTGTTTCTTCTGTATTAGTTCCACACTAATCAGGCTCTCCATTTGCCCTACAATATTCCTGGGAGCTGCAGCTCAGGCTGTCTCACAATACCAGTTTCCTGTGCAGGCCAAACTCATTGCATGACCGATCACATTTAACCCCAAGGTCTAAAATAATGTCAGTCACAGATATCAGAGGGGTAAAGGGTGTCTCAGGTCAGTTCTGAACAGCCTTAAAAGCATTATAAGTGCTATTTATCTGTGCCTCTAGTTTCTAGTTATGTGTATGAGAGATAGTGAGTAGTGCTTTGTCTCTTTGAAAAAATGTAAAGCAAATCTTATTATTACCAACTTAATAAAGTCATATGTTCTCTTAAGATGTTATAAAAAGTGGTAATTCTGATACATTTCTCCATATATACTTATTTGTATCCCTTTTTTAGCGTCGGTTCCAGTTTTACATTTAAAGCATTTTGCAATTTCTGCATAGTGTTCATAAATTTACAAGTTAAATCTTAATGTTTGCCTTTTTTTGTCCTAGCTTAAAATTTAATTTAATTTGGGGTTTTTTTCCCCCTAGCTCACAGATTTGCATTATATTCCTTTAAGCCTTTCACTTTATCTTTCTAGAGGGATTTTTCCCCCTCTCTAATTAAAACAAAATGGCAAAACCTCAGGAGGGTGCTTGGAGACATTAGAAGATATTTTAGAGAGGTGCTAAGCTGCGTTAGATCATCAGCAGGTGTAAGCAGCTGTTTCTTTTGCTTCACTGGAGCTACAACAATTTATGACATTAAAATTTACACCTTTCTGTTTGTGTTCCCTGAATAAACAACTGTCTAACCTTTTCCCTCCTTAAATGCATTGGTAAAATTTTCAAAGAAACTACTCCTTCATGAGAAGAGCGTGGAATTGGAGAAGTTGTGGATGCCATGAAAGGTGTATTGACTTATTGCAGGTGAGGATCTTTGCCTCTGAACTCCTTTTCATTGTTACTCCCATGACCTCTGTCTTCTTTTCATGACGAGCAGCATAGCATGGATTTCAAAGGCTTATTTCCATTTCTATCACATCTTTCCATGACGGAGAAGTGAGTGTTGTTTGATCCTCAAAAAGCATTTATGTTTTTTGAACCATTGTTTTTTCTAGAGATTACTTATAGGCAACTTACACGTGTGTACATCTCTCTCACTTCATATTAAAACAAATACATATCTACATACATATGGGGTTATTAAAGGTAACTGTGTTTAATTCTATTTTTTCTATCTATGCTATTTTTATTCCTGACTCTTCCCTCCACAGCATTGTGTCTCAAGTTCACTAATCAATATGGAAAATGGAATCATTCCAATTCTAAAAGTGAAGACGTAGCCGAACAAGGGGTAGTACATTATTCAGTGGTACAACGAAATCAGAAGCTGAGAGGAGCTGGGAAGCCTCATGGAATCGACAAAGGAAGGAGATAACACCGAATGGTCCGTTCCTGCTGCCGCTGGGGATGGTGCCAAAGCTCTCAAAACATTCCCGTTGGTTTCCCGCACCACCTCAGAACTGCACCCGCTATCAGAGACCAGCGTAATCTGGCTCCTGAGTGAATTCCAAAGGAACAAAAGTGGCTGGGAGCTGGCAGGAGTCCCACTCATTGACTGCTGCCTCCGTTCATCCCCGGCTTCTCGAGCAGGTTTGATTCCGAAGGCGCGCTCGGCTGTTGTTGTTGGCACGGGGGCTGAGGCTGGAGCAGGAGAGAGGTTTGTATAATCACCACTCCGGCTTTCCAGCCCCGTATCGGTTTCCCATAAACAAACCAGTCCCTCTGTGGGGGTCACTCCATTCAGCTGCTGCTCTGGCCCTCACACATGGAAACCAGTAACGCACCTCATTGAACCTCTGGGTTTGCAGCAGGGAAGTCACAGCCAAGACCTTTCGTTCCCATAGCAGGAATCAGCATCTTGCAGGATCCAGCATCTTGCAGGATCCAGCACCTTGCAGGATCCAGCACCTTGCAGGATCAGCTCCCACGGTAGCCAGAGCCAATCAAAGATTAAAACCCAGGATGCTTCCAAAAAAACAGTCTGGATTTTCATCAGTATAAGTGAGACAGAAGCTCAACCCTCTATGGAGGGACTTAAAGGTGTCTGTGACAGCCTAAGGTTAAAGATGGTGTAGAAATGAAGAAACTGTGTGGGAAATGGACTCAGAGGTTTAGGATGGATATTAGGAAAAGGTTCTTCCCCCAGAGGGTGGTCGGGCTCTGGAACAGGCTCCCCAGGGCAGTGGGCACAGCACCAAGGCTGGCAGAGCTCAAGGAGCATTTGGATGATGCTTTCAGGCACATTACATGACTCTTGTGCAGGACCAGGAGATGGACTCCATGATCCTTGTGGATCCCTTCCAAATGGGCATATTCTGTGATGCTGTTATCTGTGGAAGCTCCAAGCAACTTGGTTCTCTCCTTCGCAAAAAACAGACAAGACTGTCCCAGCCCCTCATCTGTAGTGCCCCTAAACCTGAGGTTGTGATACGGTTGATAGAACAAGAGGATGTGGCCTCAAGCTGCACCAGAGGAGGTTCAGGTTGGACATCAGAAGGAATTTCTTCGCTAAAAGGGTTGTCAGTCATTGGAAGGGGCTGCCCAGGGAGGTGGTGGAGTCCCCAACCCTGAAGGTGTTCAAGGAATGACTGGACGTGGCTCTTGGTGCTCTGGTCTGGTTAACAAGGTGGTGGTCAGTCTGGGATTGGCCTCGATGACCTTGGAGGTCTTTTCCAACCTAAAGGATTCTGTGATTCTGTGCTATTCTGTATTTGAGAGGGAGTCCCCAACAGTTTTTCCCTTAGGAAGAAGGAGCAGCCAAGTCAACAACTGGGAAGACTTTTTTCTCTCTAAGCAAAGACTTTTAACTGACAACAGTCACTTTTTCAAATTTTATTACTTGATTACAAATTATGCCCAAGGAAAGTTTGACAAAGCCCCTACAACATTGTTCATGGTCAGCCTGTTGTGTGTATTTGGGTTTCCAAATTTTGATCTGTGTTATTCTGCCTAACTTTTCACAGCTATAAAGTCAATCCCTAATTCCTTTTTGTTCTTCCCAAGTCCTAAAACCCCTAGCAACTAAGCAACTCTCTTGATAGAAGTACATAAAATATTAATATTACTAAATATAAATACTAATTTTCACTAAATTCACATATCTGTAAATGCAAATGTATCAAACCTAACCCAAAGTTAAAATGAAAAACTACAAAGGTCTAACCAGGGAGAAAAGTTCATATTTTCCTGTTAATTGCAAAGGAAAAGTGATGGACTGAATAACAAAAAGAAAACAGAAGAACCCAAAGGAAGGTGCCTGGATTTCACAACTCCAGGGATGCTCCAGGGTACTTAGTTCTTTATCTTTCCAAACTTCTATTTATGAAAGCAAAAGCAAAACACCCAAACCACTAAAGAACAAGATATATCAGTGGTAATTGATAATAATGTCTTGGGAATGATGCTAAAATGATGGCCAAGTATGGGGTAAAATATCAGAGTGTTACTGTGATGGGCCTCACCTTTCAGAGCTCAGAGCATGCACTCAAGCTGACAACAAGCACAGTGTTTGGGGGCCTCCTGGAGGAAGATGGGTCATTAAACTGTCATTTTTTATAAAATTGGGGTTATTAATCCTCTTTTCCTAGAAGAATATTTCCAATCTAATAATTCCATATCAAGGTGAAGTTCCTGAGAATTTCTTATTGCTGTTAAGTTGTGATATCCAGTATTTTTTCCCCAAATCTATGATCTTCTGGCACCAAGACTGCTGAAACTGCTTAATGAAACAGGTGGTGTTTCCTCTGTGTATCAAAAAAACCTTGATCCCACAACTGTATATTTTTAAACAGGGATTTACAATGCCTTTGGCAAAACACAGAATGGGGAAAATACAACAAACATTTCAATTTTTATAGTTAAAAAGCAGTTTAGCAGTGACTGCCTTAAAGGAAATAAGAGGAATGTGATCAAAACAATCAAAATATGCAATACACAGTCCATTACTTAGGGAACCCTTCTTTATTTACTGATCTTGCAGCACTGTCAAGGCAAAATATCACAAATCCTTCTCCTTGGATTGTAAACTGAGTTAAAATGAATATTTTTAAAAGCCTATTGTTTTAAGCAGTTTTGTTTTAGCTCTTTAGACTAGTTTGGAGGGTTTTTTCCCCCATTCTAGTGCTATAGAAAGTTGCTTAAATTAGTTGTGAATGAAGACATTCTCAAATTCATCTTCCTGCTGCAACAGCCCCCCCAGCATGTCAAGGAAACTGAAACCAGCCAAGTCAGAAGTGCCAGTAATGACAGTGGAAGAGTAATTGCCATTCCCCTTTTTACAGAAAAAGGGTAATTGCCATTGTCTTTTTACAGAAAAAGGGTAAAAGTTCCTTGCTCAGTGCTTGCAGAGCATTTCATGTGTGTGTGTGTGTGTGTCTTCTTTTCTTTTCTTCTCACACACATAAATGTTTTTTGAAAAAAATGGAGAATATTTGAAGCCCAAAGAAGTCAGAATGCAGTTCAATATCTTGCTGTTTCTAGAAACTCGTACAAAGTAGATTCGATTTCTTGATGTCCAACTCAGGAACCATTAATTGCTGTGAGTCTGACCCCATAAAAATTTTGGCTTAATTTGAAAATGTATCTAATTAAGTTCTTCTAAGAGCTTGATTTTCCATCAGTCATCAAAGGGGCTGTACTTTCATTTCCATTAAACCACAAGATGGTTAAGCAGAATTCTAAATGTCCAACGTACCCATGGATACTTGTGTTTACTGCACAAGTCTGGAGATGTTCTTATGGACAGAGATATCCTGTCTCAGAAATTATTTCTGAAATAATGCTGTACCAGACAAAATCTCTGTTTTCCATCCTGGTGGTTCAAAATTGGATCTTTTCATACTTGTGATCACCTCTGCAGGGCTGGGCCCTTAGACACCTACAAATTATAAGCTGTAGTGATGAGTCCACGCAGCAGCATGCACCTTATGAAAGAAATGTGACATTAAAATTCCCCACACAGGATTACTTTTGTCTTCTTCAACAGCCAGCCATGAGAATGTTTCATTTCACATCAGTGTGTAAAGGGAAGATGTGGTGGTGGGGAGGGGGGGGGATGTTTCCGTGGCAGTTTTTTTTTGCATGGGGCTGAGAAACAGGATACAGGAATGAAGGTTAAAGCTGAGACTCCAGAGGTGGGGAGGGAGCCGAGGGCCAGGCCAGGGATGACACGCTTAATGGGAGGCATTCTTCTCGGTGGAAAGGCTTTGGCACACATTGCAGAAAGGCTCGAGCTGGCATTGTGACTTGGAAATATCGCAGCCCCTCGCACTTCGCGAGGGTACTTAAATCGACACGTTGGCTCCCTTCCAGGAATATTACAGCATATTAGTAGAAAGGCAAGGCTTTCCTTTCTAAGAAGTCATTGTAATTTTTGTAATTCTAGCTGTAGCCAAAAATGGGCACAAAGTTGCACTGTATAGCTGCAGCCCTTTATGACTCAGTTTTTCATGCTCTATCCAAACAGTGGGACAGACTGCTGTCAGAACACGCTGGACTTTTTGTCCGAGTCTCCCTATTTCTCTTGTCATAACATCCTGGACTCAAGGAGATGTTGAAAGCCATTGCCAACTGGACCTCTTCTCTTGCTGTCACCTCCTCAGCCTTGTTCTTCTCCACCCAGGAGTCCCAGAAAGCCTCCAGGTATCCACTAGAATTCCTCCTTCCATCCTTGCCACTGCCACAACGTTAAATCCCACCACTAATTTCTGCCAGCTTGTGAGGTGATCTCAGGGAGCCCATAAATTTATGTTTCAGTGCTTTCCTCTGCTTTATAATCAGACTTCTATTCATTAAACAAATTGAACACATATGCTGGTTTAGCAGTAGCAAATCAGGTACATGGAAAGCTTACAGCTCTGTCTCACCTGCTCCCCCAGCCCAGCCAAGCACCCCCAGGCTGCAGAGTCCCAGCAAAGGGAGGGCAACCAGGGGTTTTTTGTGAGAGGAACTGCTTCAACAATTCAGTGTAAGATCCCAGTCCTGCAGACACTTTACTGATGTGATGCTTCCACATGCAAAACATTCTCATTGAACTACAGCTGGTTTGGGTATTCACAGTGCAAAGAACATGGTCATCACCTCACTGCAGGAATTACATTTCAAAGTGTGAGCAAATAGAAGGGACAGTGTTTACCCTCTGTTTCAAAGTCCACTTGGTAAAGAAGTGGCATTATATTGGGAAAAAAAAGGAGAAGAGTGTTCTTGTACACACACTGCGACCCGAATGTATATTTATTTAGACAAATGTTTAAATAGTGGGAGGAATATTATCAATAATATAATTGCTGTTTCAGAGCATATCTGTTGAAAGCTAACACTTAGATCCCAGTCATATTTGAATAACATCCCTAGCCATTTGAACAGTGTCCAATTATGCCTTGGACCAAGAAACAGTTCAGTCACTCCAAATTAAAAAATTCCAGAGCATCATTTCCACGGGAGCCCAAAGACCCCAATAACTCTGTGTTCTGAATTTTCACAGCTGTCAGTGGGGCTGGGCTTTGGTTAGCAGCTCATTCTTGATTTAGTAACCTGGTCCAAGCAGCAACACCATGATAGTGCTGTTTCTAATTACCTCAAAACCATCCCTGATGGAGGAATGGCTCACAGGATTAAGAATAATCAGAGAATTATGACAACAGAAAGCCCCTGCCAACGCCCTTGAGGCATTGTACAGTCTAGTTAGAAACAAACTGAAAGACAGTTAAAACCACTTCATAACAAGCTCTTAAATCAAGCTGATAAAAGCAATTAAGTAAACACCAGGAAGGGAGAAGAGTGATTAAACTAAAGGGAAACATTGGCACAGGAACAAATGGGTATAACCTAGACAGGAATACATCTAGGCTGGAAATTTGATAAGAATTCTGACGTTTCCAAGGACTGAGGTTCTTGCAACAGCTGTTCAGCAGGAGCAAAGGGGAGGTGAGGCAATAACCTGAGCGGTTTTTAGGGTAGAATTCCATGGGTTTGTTACTGGGATGGTGTGATGTTCCCTGAGACCACAGTTAGGGAAAAAAAAAAAAGAGACCAGGTGAAAAACTAGTTCAGAAGAGATGATAACTGAGAGTCTGTGAGTACAAGTATCTGTAGGGAGGGGGCAGAGCATGGCCCGGGCTCTGCTCGGGGGTGCCCAGCAATGGCACAAGAGGGACGGGCAGGAACTGA
>JAWWTY010000037.1:55363167-55379266 GCA_035222235.1 Margarornis squamiger
GGTTTGGGATGGGGCATGTCCAGCCTCTCACCCACCAGCACCCCCAAGTCCTTCTCCCCAGGGCTGCTCCATCTGCTCATCCCCAGCCTGGGTCGGTACCGAGGGTTGCCCCGACCCAGGTGCAGCACCAGCACTTGGCCTTGTTGACTTGCAAGAGATTCTTTGTCGTCTGAGCAGTACAAAGACTAAGGGAGAGGATGCACATTTGGGCATTTTTAAGAGATTGTTTGCCACAGCAAAATTGCAGCTGTGTGCCCTCAGCCTTAATTTCCTCGGGTCTGTAAGCTCAAAGTTTTGCTGAACTGTGTGATTTGAACTTCCAAAAAGACTTGACTGTGCATTTAGAATGGGTTGGGGTTTTTGTGGCTGATCAGTTTGCTCAGTTCCTCTCTCTCTCACTCTTTTTTGTTTGTTTTTTTTTTTGTTCGTTTGTTTTTGTTTTGGTTTTGGTTTTGGTTTTGTTTGGGTTTTTTGTTTTTTTTTTGTTTTGTTTTTTGTTAGTTTTTGGTTTTTGTTTGGTTTTTTGTTTGGGTTTTTTGTTTGGTTTTGGTTTTTTGTTTGTTTTTTTTGTTTGGGGATTTTTGTTTCTTTTTTGTTTGTTTTAATCAGAAAGAAGTATTATTCTTTAAAACTAACAATAATTTGCATTTTTTACAGCTTCTGTCTGATGATTTTATGATTTTATGATTGATTCTGATCCCATATCTTATTGGACCAGTATAATTCAACTGCTGTTAGTCAATCCATGTTGTCTTTTGCAGAACTCAGGAAGGAAAACCGGAACCATGGTTCCAAACCTTGACATTTATGTTGTGTCTTTGTCTGCTTTTGCAGTGTTTTCATATCAGTGTGATTTTACTTAAATTCTGTCAAGCTACACTCTGTTAAGGCTCAAACTCAAAGTGGGGAATCGTTATTAATGAAGAAACTCATTAGGAAAAAACTATCTTTCAGGTTTACAGAACTGAGTTGCCAACACAGGGAGTTTTCAGATAACAGTCCTTCAAAGGAGAGTGATTTGAATCCAGGTAATTCTTTGAAGATAGGTGGAGTTAATAAACATAGCAGAAATTTTAGGATTTTAGGGTGGATGTGTGTCAACTTAAGAGACCCGCCACAAGCATAAAAAAAACCCCTTTCTGATACATCTTTAATGAGAAGTGATGAACAGTAACAAATAAAATTTAATTTTGATTGAAGATGCTTGAATATGCATTAGTGAGTGGCAAAAGGTCAAAATCAAAGCAGTTTACATGAAGGTAGATCATATTTGTCAAGGGAAAGGGAAAGAAAATTTCTACAGGAAAGGGAACACTAAACCAGTCATAACAAAAAAAGTCAAATAAGATCTAGTCCAAGCTTGGGTAGGGGGGACACTAATTTATCACTAATAATATAATCGTAAACTAAAGTTAAGAGCCGTCTGTGGTGCAATCAGAAGGCCTGATAAAGATGGAAGAAACATATTCATTTGGAATTAATGAATATTTTCTGTCTTTTTAGAGTAAAAATGCAGGGAAAGAGAAGGATTTAAGGGTGGTGGGGGTTAAAACACTGCAAGTGAGCAGACTGGAAAAAATAGTTCTGTCTTTTCTGCTACTCCTCATATTGTCTAAAGACCTGATCAACCAGATACATTCAGCCATGAATATGAGATACTACTATGTATGAACATATTTAAGTCATCAATGAAATTGCCTCTAGTACTAAAATCTATATTGAAGATAAATACAAGACTGACCCCTTGGGTCAGAGCTTCACAAAGATTTATGGATGCATTTAGCTTTATGCCCATGAATTATCCCATTGATCTCTTTGAGATTGCCTACATATGTAAAATGAAGCACAGTTTTAAATCTTTTCTGAATTATGTCTTCAGATTATTATCTTCTCAATCTATGCACCAGTTTGCAAAAGTGGCCCAATTCACACTGAGGTAAGTCTTTACTAATCTGGCAACAGTAGGAGTTTCTGTAGGATTTTTGGATTATTTTTGAGACTGGAATTAGTGAAAATAAAACAGGATTCTGCATTGCCCTGAATGGTGCCAGATTTGTTTCTTACCAAAACCAGAGGTAGAAATTCTTACCACTGCCTGAAATATTTGTAGGACTGACTCTTATTTCAAAGACATTGGTGGCTAAAAATCCTAAACACTGGATAGTCTAATATCTAAATTATTCTCATCTCAGCCATGATATTGAATATGATATTAGAAAATGACAGCCTTTAGTTAAAATATGGAGTGTATATCATCTCTGCTTCTACAGTGATAAGCAGATCTTGCAGGGACAGAAAATGTTTTTATTAGACCAAGCAAAAAAGCTGCAGGAGAAAAGAAACCTTAGAATTCACAAGTTTCATTACAAAGGACTTTCTTGCCACCCAAGCCATTTAACTCAAGTATTCTTTTTCCAAAGTTCTTTTTTTTTCCCAGAAAATCCTGAACATATGATCATGTCTTGTGTTCAAAGTGTTTTGTCCAAAGTGCTTTCTCAAACAAACAGAAAACAAACAAAAAAAACCAAACCACACTATGATGTTGCTTAATACTGCCATTGATACTCTAGCATTCTTACATTGAATACAAAAAGTTAATTATAACAAACCTGAAGGTAAAATCTACTTAGCCAGTTAGATACAATGGTTCTAGATTAAAAAAAAAGGTTCTTTCTCTGGACATAAAGCAAACTAATAGATAACATACAATAATAAGATACTGGTTCTAAGTTCTGCTCCATGTGATCTTTTGTGACTTGACTAGAACCATGATCTGCATTCTGTAATCAGTATAGAACTCAGCCCACATTCTCCAAAGATTCAGTGACATTGCTAAAGCCTCTTGCAAAAAAATAAATCTCTTCGAGAGACCAGAGGGAAAATGTAGCCAACTGAACAATAAGTGTTTTAAGCTGGCCCTTTAATCAAAGTCACCTATTTCAATATGTTATTTTTCACAGGAGAAATACAAACCCACATTGCACAGGATGTAGATTTCTTCTATTCTGCTAAACAAAACAGCCCCAAACTGGTGCCCCAGCCTTGGCTCCAAAGCCAAGTGCCATGATCTGGCTCCCTGTCCATGTGCTTAAACTTTCTTCCTTCCTGAATGCATCTGAAGTGCCTATTGTATGCAGGTTTGGGGCTGTCACCTTGCCTGAACCACAGCAGGGATGGTTGGACTGAGCCAAAAGTGTTCTAGGGAGTATGTTTCCCATTAAACACACACTGCAGAGCTCTCTAAGTTGGTGTTTGAGCCTGTTTCCCTGCACACATTTATAAATATACATGTGGTGAATCAGGATGCGTGCGACTTCGGCACATAAAAACACAAAAGCCAAAATGAAGATTATGAAAACGCATCCTCGGGATTCAGATGTCTTCCCACTCATTTCAACACAGAAGGCTGGGGGTGTTTTAGCAGTGAAACAGCTGATGTCTGAAGCTCATGGTCACAGAGTACTGTTAAACACTGTGTTCATGCAGAAGTGCTGATGAATGACTAGAAGAAATGAAAGTGCTTTCTAATAAGAAACAACTGGGCTAAAAGCAAACATGTCAAGGGCAGATTAAACTGTGTGGTGCATTTTAAGGCTCCTGCTCTGGCACAGCCACCTCGCTTCAAAAAGAGCAACTGGAGATTTTTGCTGCCAATGTCTTTACAGCACAGCATGTTCACCCACGGTTGGATTGTAGAGCGTCTTTTGCACGTAGCAGGGACATCCTCAGAGCAGCCCTGGTGTGGCAGAGCAGCCAGAGGGAGGTTTCAGGTGCACTGATGGGGCTGAACCTCAAATCCTCTGTCCAGTTCTGAGCCCCTCACTACTAGACAGACATTGAAGTTCTGGAGAATGTTCAGAGAAGGGCAATGGAGCTGGGGAAGGGTCTGGAGCACAAGTCCTCTGAGAAGCAGCCCAGGGAGCTGGGGGAGCTCAGCCTGGAGAAAAGGAGGTTCAGGGGGGACCTTCTCACTCTCTACAACTCCCTGACAGGAGCGAGGAGCCAGGTGGGGGTCAGGCTCTGCTCCCAGGGAACAAGGGACAGGACAAGAGCAAATGTCCTCAAACTGTGCCACGGGAGGTCCAGGTTGGGCATCAGGAAGAATTTCTTCACTGAAGGAGTTGTTAAACCTTAGAAGGGCTTGCCCAGGGAGGTGGTGGACTCCCCATCCCTGGAAGTGTTCAAGAAATGACTGGACGTGGCACTCAGTGCTCTGGTCTAGATAACAAAATGGCAATCAGTCTACAGTTGGAGTCCATGACCTTGGAGGTCTTTTCCAACCTCAGTGATTCTGTGGCTCTGTAAATCTGCTGGCTGTGAGGGTTTTAACGTGGAAGGTGGGGGACATGAGGCATTTTCTAACAGCAAACTCATTGTCAACATGGACATGATGACCCATTCTGAAAGAAGTGCAAACTCCTGCAGGTCAAGCCCCTTCAAAAGTATTGCTGAAGAGGTGAGTATTGGCCTGGAAAAGAGTCTGAAGGCAAAGCTGGTTCCACATTAGGATCAGCTGGGATGACATCTCCTACCCACAGTGCCACCTGTGATACCCCTTTCAACATCTCCACTGGTTCCCATTCAGCAGCTGCCTTGGAAAGCTCTCTCTAGGTTTGCTGCAGGAGGTGCAAGTTTTCACCTTCCATCCAGGTTCACTTCACCAAAGATAGCAGAGATGGGTAAAGGAACAAATAATCACAGTGCATTTCACAGCATAAAAATCCAGATATTACTAATGTGACAGAAACTTTTGCAGTCTCATTTAAAAACACTGTGCTTAATTTTACAGGGGAGTTTTGAATTCACTGCTGGTTCACCTGTAGAGATCTGTACATAATCAGTGTATTAAAAGTAGCAGTTGGGTAATTACGAACGTGCAGTGGGAGTGGTAACACGTGAGCCCATTTTTCCAAGGCAAAAGGATGGGAACTATTATAAGGGAACTGCTGAGTTATGTTCCTGCAGAAACACTGGTGTTTGCAGATGGATTTCATGCGGAAGGTGGACTGTTTTAGCTTCACTGATACAAGGGGGTGTCACCTGAGGAACCGTGAGCGTTTCTAGGAGCTGTGAACAATGAAAAGTAGGGATAATGCTGTTTTTGCTGGACTTTCTCCATCGAGGTAGAACCCCCTCCAACCCACGTTTTTCCACATCCGTGCTGCCTCTGCCTTTCCTCTCCTTGGAATAGCAGCAAGGAAGCAATAGAGCTAAATGGTCCATGGAGGAAGAGGTGACAGGGATGAGTGATCTATGAATGAACCTATAAACACAAGGCTGTCAGTTCTCATGGACGCAAGGAAAGGAGCTGACTGCCTGGGAAGAGAAGGGCAGGAGCAGGAAGAGTGTGTGTATTTATTCTTACTACTCCTATTGCTGTACATATGGATTTCAGTAAAAGAAAAGGAACTGAAGGAATTTGGAGCTGTAAGGCCTAGTGAAACACAGCTCTGACACCAAATATGTGGGAAAAGGACATTTGCCATGTGAAAGAGGAAGGCTTTAATTCTTGCCAAGGGGGAGGGGAACAAGAAGTCTTGGGAGTTCTCAGTCCACAAGGATTAGCTTGTAACTACTTCATGCTCTCTCAGTTTATCAGAACTGGAGTGTGTTCCCAAAGCAGAGAAAGGAGGCAGAAAGTTGGGTTTTGTACAAGATCAGCACTGTGAGAAATTAGTTATTTTGATTTTACGATTTTACTTTAAGTAAAATAATTTTTCATGTTATAAGTATTTAGCGTAACTGGGATGAAAATGAAAATTAAGTTATCTTTATTAATAAAATACAGCATCCTCTGTTTATTATGGAGTTCCTTTTGCCATATTCATATGATCAAATAATAAGTCATTTAATTACTTTGAAAGGATATCAAAGGGCAGCTCCTGGGAGTTATTCCCCAAAGTAACATAGCAAATCATCATCTTCATTTTGTTTCTGCCATGAAGGTAAATGAAATAGCTTCTCTTTCATTATAATAACTTTGACTTTTCAGTCAAACTTCCTAACACCTAAATCTTTGGCTTGCATGAACTTGCCTGCACTGATATCTATATAATAACTTAAGAAATATAAAAAGCATTCATAGATGTTTAGAAGGCTGAACCTGTTAAATCCAATAAGCAAAAAGGAATACTGAAATTATATTTCTTCTACTTCTAGAAACATAAGCCTTGGAAACTCACTAATTGCTTGCACTCAAGGCAATAGAAATCATTATTATTTTCAAAGAGAGTGTCTCCAAAGGGAGCTTTACTACAGGAGCTTTACCACACACATGCTTTATACTTCGCTCGTCACTGAATCAGGGGAACACCACTGCCTTTTTTTCTGGGATTTGGGAGCCAGGTGTACAGCAGGAATCACCCTTCCAGCAGGTGATGTAGCAGTGGGAAGCACTTCCCTCCAGTAAAGGAGGATGGGGAGGTCTACGCTGTCTGCACAATGTGAGGGACTTAAGCCCATCTCTCCCCAAAATCAGTGAGGGAGGGGAAGGCTTTTGTTTCACGTCTCATTCACAGAGGCGAGGGAGGTCAGATTCTCCCTCTTCCTACCCAGCCAACCAGCCAAAAATGAGAGCCCCACGGGAAGATTGGTCTGACACGTCGTGCAGGGCTTTGGGAAGGCAGCCCATCTGCTGCCACCGTCATGCTGGTGCTGTGACACAGAGGAGCTGCCAGAGAAGACACCTCGCTCCCGCGCTGGTTATTGACTCCTTGGGAATAAGAAGCTTGGTGTGCTCAGAGTAGACTGTGGGAATGGGAAACTCGGTGGATTTGGGGGGCAGGGAGAATGTGAAAGCTGCTGGATTTTCTGGGAAAGTGTGCATGAAATCAACGGGCTGTTGTGGGGGTGGGTGGGGGAAGAAGAAGGAAGAATTTGTAATTCATATATTTGTTCTCTGATAGGGAAATATAATACTGGTGGATTTGCTTTTGAGAGGGGAAAAAAAAAGTACTGTTTGAGAAGAAGGTTACTTGCATGACCAGAAAATGAGTGAGGGAACCCCGTTTTAAAAGAACTGGATGCCTAAGCCTGAATTAATAAACTAGGAACTGCTGTTGAAACAATGCAAGGAATTTCTGAAGGAAAGACAGAGGGCACCTTGGAAAAGCAAGAAGGTAGGAAAAATTATCAATTTAATGATCAAGTTCAAAACAGATCAGAGATACTTCTGCTTGTTTATTCCTTGTCTTACTCTTTGAAAAAATATGTTTCCTCAGAAATAAATGTTTAAGTGGAAATACTTGTAATTACAACTCTGTCATTTCTTTGGTTTGGAAGGAAGGAGGTGAGGACTGGATTTTGTTTACTTTTGAAAAAGAAAATACATCAGAGCTGAAAATTTGCAAACAGCCTATTGCTTCCCTTTTCAGATACCTGAACACAGAAAACATCTAGGCTGAGATCTCACAAATTTTCATGGTGTTTTCCACAGTTGGTTTTTGACCCAAGATTACCCAAGAGCTCTAAATGAAGAGGGGAAATGGCAGAAATATGTGAGTTATTTAAAATGGGACAATGAAAAGCTTTGGCCAGCTCAGATTCTAGTGTGTCTGTTCTTCTGCAGTGTTATCACTGGCATTTAAATGGTAGTGTCATCAGAATGCCTTTGCTGTTGCTGCAGTGAGTTAGGAGGGAATTTCCCTCATGTCAGCTGCAATTGAGCATGAAATTTGGGGTTTCGTTTTACCCCTTTTCTCAGTGTCCAGGCGAGTTTTACCCAAACTCTCTCTCTGGACAGAGGAAAACTTTTCCTTGGTTTTATCTCATACCCAGATCTTCAAAAAATTTCCTTTATAGGAAGGCCTTCTTTTTGTCCCAATTTATTTCTAGAAAGCCTGAACAAAGCAGTTTGTATTTTGCATCAAGATGTGTGATAGTGCATGGAGAGCAGCAGGCTTTCTGTCTTGATTTTCTATGGGAATATGATTGATGCTAACAAGCTGTTTGATGTCTGCTATTGTCCTTTCTATTCATAATCTCGAAACCCTTTTCCAATTTCAGCTAGGTCTGGCAGATAACTTCAGTTTTCAGAGGCACTAAACTGCAAATGTCAATAAATTGGTGGCTGGGACAAAAGATCCAAAGCAGTCCTTACTGAGAGAAAGCTTGGAGCAGAAAGTCAAATGTTTTACCAGAAACCAGAGCTGCAGGGCAGGGTTAGTGCTCCAGTCATGAAGCCAGAATTTGTAATTCAGCAGAGAGCTCAACCACAAACCCTGGAGCAGCAGGGTGTCAGGGTTTCAGGAGCTGTGCTGATCATGGATTCCCATTCCTAGAAAAGATGAAGACTTGTGAATGAAATATTTCTATATGGGTCTGGGCTTTTTCTCATTCTTTATTAGAGGGGAGTGAAAAGAATGAAAAGAATATGAAGAAAATGCAGTTCTCTTCCTGAATTTTCTAGACAATGCTGGAAATCCCACACATCCATTCACTTTTTCTTTATTTTTTTTTAGGTCCTTCTATTCATTCATTTACTTAATGATCCCATACTTTTTTTCCTTTTATTTATGAGAGATAGGTAAGAAGTTATTGATTCTATTAACTCAAAACACAAATGTTGCCAGAAGGAAGTAATTTGTACTGGATATCATTGTCACCATTTGTAAAAAGGGATTAGAGACTGTAAATGATAACTGTGATGTAGTAGAACTCAATCTAGTTTTATATGGTAGGTTTCTTGTTTCCCTGTCTTTCCATCTCTATAAACATATGTGTGATTTCTCTTTTGGATTGGAGCATCTCATCTTTGGAACTTAGAAATGGCTTTTTTCTTATTATTATTATAATTTCTTTTTTATTTATTTTATTCAAGAGTTCAAAGAAATGTCCCAATGAGAATAAAAAATATGAGGAAAACAAAGCGCTGTGGCCTGATAGGAACAGTCAAGGGGACAAATAGATGGTGTGGAACAACTAAGTAGGCAATAGATCTACAAAAGGGAATTTGAGTATGAGTCAGCAGATATATCCTGATGTAAAAAAGGAATCCTCACACAGTCTGTATAAATGAGGGGTGCATTGAAGGTATGAGAAGTAATACTTCTTTCCCAAATGGATAAAGCCCCATGTGGGACAGGTAACAGTTTGAGAAATGTTTCTACCAACTGGCAAGACTCCAGAGATGAACAGCAAGAATTATTAGAGGTCCAGAAAACATGGCTTGGGAGAAAAGATGGAACGAGTTGGGTTTGTTTAGTCTAGGGAAGGGAAGAATGTGCAGAGACATGATAATAGACACTAGGAGCAAGACAAGACATGATGTGTTTGAATTGCCTCAACAGAATTAGGGTGGGAATTAGAAAGAAAAAATGCTTTTTAATGGCAAAATAGTGAAGTGCTGGATTAGTTTGCTTGTGAGTTTGTGGAGTCTTTCACTGGAGATTTAAAGAGAGATTTAGACAAACCTTTGCCAAGTTTGCTTATGTATAACCCTGCCTGTGGTGGGAGAATGGACTGGGTGACTTCTTAAAGTCTATGGCAACCTACTCTTTATCTCAATTCCTTTAAAGAGCAAATGGATTTTTTTTACAATGGTTTAAACCCATAATTTTTAATATTTTAAAGATTTTTTTAATTGAGTAGGACCTCCCTTCCTCACACACAGCATTCCCACTTGCAGGCACATTACTGTATGCAAATCAGCCTTATCTTGACTGATTATTATCCTGACTGTTCATTATTCTGAAAATCTTATGTCCAGAAACAAGTGACTTTAAAGGATATATCAGACTTAGAGTTGTCCCTTCATAATAACTATAAATTGTGAAATATATATTTTTAAGTATGTACTCATTAATATTTTAAAAATTGAATGATTCTATTAATAACTGGCTCAGTAAGCTTTAAAGGAGCTTTAGAAGTCTGCTGCATCCTTACTTAAGATAACTACTTTTGGGCTATACTCAGTTATACTTTCTAACATGAAAAGAAGGTAGTGTTTTGGTTTTTGCTCTTTATCTTTTTTTTTTGCTGTGCAAAATAGATACAGACAAAAGGTAGCTAATTGGACATTGGCTGAAATATCCTTTCCCTTTTATAGGTTTTAAATTGAATGACTTTTAATCCTACTGCTTTCCCTCTGCTTCTGAATTATGCATGAGTTGCATTCCTTATGCCAGTCCTTTCTGGTGCACCCCTTCTTACTCACCTCTCTAAAATCCATGGACCTGCTATTTCCAGTGGGTCTTGCAGGTGTCCTTTTGTCTCTCTAAGTTTCAAAATTGGGTGTTGACTGGATGTCTTTTGAACAAGTGCTTGTTGCATGCACTGAGAGCAGGAGAGACGGCTGACAAAAGCACCTCTGGAGCAGCAGAATAGCACAGGGCTTTCATTTGATTTTTTGGACCATTTCAGTTAATTAAGAACCTTGCAAGGTCCTTTCAGGAGGGAGAGACAGCACAATCTACTTCAAATACTGCATTTCACCTTCATTGTTAGCAATCAGAGACTGAAGTGAAACTTGAAGAATACAACTGTCAGAGCATGAAACTTAATGCTGAATAAAGAGTTTTAAGAGGTCTTAAATTATTCCATTTGAATTGAGATGGAAAAGAGTAGTTAAATGTTTTGGAGGAGCATGTGGGTGACAAGCTTTAATGAGCTATAACACCAGTATCTGTATCAGGTCAGTGTGCTCCAGTATCTGATACAATAAAACCATGTCAGTTTTCCAGATGCATGTTTTTAAAGTTTGCTTCCCTTAAAAATCATCTCTGTCAGCTCAGAAACAGAACTATTATTTAGTGAAAAATGCGAGGAATGGTTTTTCCTATACTTTATATGTTGTATAAAAGTTTTTCCAGGAAAAAAACCCACTTTTTTATTTTTTTTTCCATCTAACTTTTGGTGCACTGGATAAAGTTTATCTTGCTTTACATGCACAAACACAGAGTTTGTGGTTTCTGTGGTTCTGTTGTGAGGAACTACTATCCTTGCTGTGGAGGTCTTCCAGTAGGTTTGGAAACTACTATTTCAACAAAGACTGCTTGTTTTGACGGTCACTGGTTTTGATAGTATATAAATAATTTGGATTCTATTAATGAGGACAACAGGTTGATTTTGTCCAGCACACAGCTGGATAAACACGTCATGTGATGGGCGAGCAGCTGGATCATGGGTTGGGCACAGAGGGTGACAGTGACTGGGGTGACATCAAACTGGTGACTGTCACTAGTGGGGCTCCACAGGGCTCTGTCTTAGACCCTGTGCTCTCCAACACCTTCATCCTTAACTTGGGCACAGGACTTGAAGGGACACTGAGCAAGTTTGCACATGAAACTAAATCAGGAGAAGCTGTCAACTCCCTCGAAGGCAGACGGGCCCTCCAGAGGGACCTTGACAAATTAGGGAAATCACCAACCCTGTGAAGTTCAACAAGGGGAAAGTGTCAGATTTTGCACCTGGGACGGGACAACCCCAGATGTTGGTACAGACTGGGAAGGAGATGCTGGAAAGCAGTGCTGGGAAAGGGCCCTGGAGGTCCTGGTCAGTGGCCAGCTGTCCATGAGCCAGCAGTGCCCTGGAGCCAGGAGGGACATCCCGGTCCTGGGGGGCATCAGGCAAAGCATCACTGGCTGGACAAGGAAGGAGATTGTCCCACTCTGCTCTGCACTGGGGCAGCCTCACCTGCAATAGTGGGGCAGGTTGGGGGGACACAGTATAAGGAAGACATATAACTATTAGAGAGGGTCCAAATGAGGGCAATGAAAATGATGAAAAGCTTTAATGGGAAACGTGTGAGGACACTGAGGGCGCTTGGTGTGTTCAGCTGGAGAAGAGGAGACTGAGGGGAGACCTCATTGCAGATACAAGTTCCTCAGGAGGGGCAGAGGAGAGGCAGGCACTGATCTCTGCTCGGTGGGGACCAGGGACAGCACCCAGGGAATGGCTGGAGTTGTGTCAGGGTTAGGTTGGGTATGAGAAAAAGGTTCTTCCCCCAGAGGGTGGTCGGGCACTGAACAGGCTCCCCAGGGCAGGAGGAACAGCACCAAGGCTGGCAGAGCTCAAGGAGCATCTGGACAATGCTCTCAGGTACAGGGTGGATTCTTGTGGTGTCCTGTGCAGGACCAGGAGTTGGACTCGATGATCCTTGTAGGTCCCTTCCAGCTCAGGATATTCTCTGCTTCTATGATTCTACCATTTTGTAGCCCAGGGGCCACCACATTCATCCAGGTGGCCAAAGGACACAAAGCAGGGGACAGAAGCTTGATCTCCTTCACTGGCACAGTTGTGTCCCACAGTATGTCTTGCAATATTAGGGCTGAGCTTTCTTGTTCTAAGAGAAAGATTTTGTTCCAGTGCAATTTTTATTCCAGTATGCTCCCCCCCCCCAAAAAAAAAAAAAAAACCAACAAAATAAATGCTGAAGCCCCTAAAATGTTAATAAAAATGGAGATTCTTGTCTTCCAGTCAGCTCTAGCTAATGCTAGGACTGGTGGGCTGTGCTTTTCTCTCACATCACAAGCCTCTAGCAGATTTGGGGAAGATGCCCCCACAGCTTCAGGAATTTAACTGCAGGGAATAACTTTGCATATAAAAGATACTAATTTATAAGACATCTGTGCATATGTGGGTATAATTTAAAGACTTCTGTGACGTACAGTTCACCAAAAGCCATTTTCCATACCGGAAATAATGATGACCCAAAGCATTGGCTTGTACTAACCAGTCTCATTGTTGTTATGTTGTCTTGGGGTTTTGTTCAACTTTGAAGAAAAATTTCATTGCAACTCTACGAAAAAAAATAAAAAAATTGAAAGGAAACTACCATATTGTCACCATTCTTCAGCTGGCTACATGGAACTGCAAAGTGACATCTAAGTTGTGATTTATTTTTATAAATTAAGAGCAGGCCCATTATGCCAACCCTATAAGACTCTGGGTATTTGCAACAGCCAATTACTGTGGAAACTGCTTAAACAAATAAATGTTTGGATAAGGATCTGGAACAAATGCCTCCATTTTTAAAAAGAATTCTTGCAAAATATGATTAGACCAAGAAATACCAACCACTTCATCTGTCTGTTGCTACATCTATTTCCTTCTCTGGAATTCTTCAGTGCAAGATCTACAAAGGACTAAATGAAAAACTGCTGTTCTCCCACTTAACCTATAGCAAGCAGCCTTTAAAAACAACTCTTCTCATCTGTTACATTCCAACCATATTTCATATCAGAGCTGTGTGGTAGGAAATGATCTGTAGAGGTTTTGTAAGATTGAAATATGAGGATATTCAAGTCCTGCTTTGAATCCAGTATAATCCTGCACAGGAACTCGTCCCATTCAAATCAAATTCATAAAAGCACACCTGGACACACCTTTCCTGAAGCCAATTCTAAGTGCCTCTGGTACTGGAATCCTGCTTGCTGTGGCAAATCCTGCTTCTTCAGGGAAAACCATTGCATGACAAGAACCCAGTGCCTTGCTATTCCACTCCCTTTAATCTTTCCAAACAGTGTGAATGGAACAAAGAAAAAAACACATAGGTGGCACATAAATTAAAACCATACATTTCAATACTTATCAGTTAATACAGAAATACACACAGGCATAATATTGTACAAATGGAAAGGGAGACTGAATTATTTGACTAACTCAGAAGCTTTAAAAGCCATACTTGCTTTGTATAGATTCAAATAAAGGAAATATTTGGTCTGTTAACATTGAAGGCCACATACAACATGTTATGAGACCAAGTTACTAATTCTCAGCTCAGAGTTAAGTATTTGTATTAGCTCTACCCAGGCTTACTTTGATATTGTTGCACTCACACACACATTTATTTTATCCCATTTACAGCTAGAGCTTTTAACAGGCATCCCAAGCAATGAGTTTCCCAGTCAATGTGCACTTCATCATGTTATCTCTGTTCTTGTTTCCCACTGTCTCTAGGGCTAATTATGGAAAATCATGCTGGATAATTAACATGCTTCTGCTTTTTAAAGATCTACTTGCCTTAAGAAGGATAAGAGTGTATTTTTTTTTCAATTATTGTATTTTAACGTTTGAAGTATGTAAGTTTATGGAGGGATGTCATTTTATTAAAAAGTACAAAATGGCAGAGACTCGTAAATGTCCCTCTCTTGGATATATAAAATATAGATGTGCACATAAGTCATCCCAAGTTAAAACTACAGAACCTCAAACAAGGTAAATCATGCTAATTAACAGTTACGATGGCAAAAAATCTTTCATCTTCTTTGTTTTATTCATTTATGGAGTAGCTGTATCTGCTAGAGTCTTGTGATGTGAGAGAAAAGCACAGTTCCAGAGGACATTCCAGAACTTGGGACTGTAAAAAGGTACAAATTAAATTAAAAAGTATTAGCAGAAATATTAGAATGGCAACATTCAAACAAATAAATATACCACATTTAGATTTGGAGGGGACAAAACACAAGACAAAATGGAGAGTCCAGACATGAGAGAGATCTTATGAAGCATGAAACTAGAAAAGGACAGGAATTAATGACGTGGGAGGTGGGATTTCTCTTTATTTTCATTTCTTGGGGTCTGTATTCTTAATTTGATTTAGAATTATTGTTTAAAAGAAATGGTTTGAAGTGTGAGATAATAAATCTGGAGGCAGAAATATCGAGGAGACACCCAAAAAATGATGTGGAGTTGATGAGGAGCTGATGCCAGTGGAGTTCCTTTCTGCCTCCCATGCAGGACAGGAGTGGAGACTCCTCCAATGGGGAATCCACACAAGAGGGAGGTGCTCATAGTCCATGCAGCTTTTCCTCCAACATTTAAGGGTGGGTGTAGAGTGATGTGCATTGGACGGTCTGAGACCACACTTTGCATCTTCATCAAACCCAGAAAATTAGAATTGAAACAAAATTCATCTGCTCCATCTCCCATTTAGTTACTATGAGGAAGAGAAGACTGTGTTTAAGACTTTTGGCATCAAGGCAGAAATTAAATATAATTTACAATATAATTCATAAATATAAATTAAACACACCTCTGCAGCCATTTGAAATTCAGGTGTCTTTACGTATGTGATTCAGTCCATGCTCTAGATTTCCTGGTAGTGCCACACAGATTTAAACCTGGCACCAATGGCTGAAGCATCAGGCACCAAAGAAAGAAATAAGAGGATGAAATATACATTTCTAAACACTTTGCAAAACAAAATGATGGGGTTTTTCCCAGCACTCCAATCCCATAAGCACTCCTTTGTTTTCAGTGCTGGGTGATATTTGGTTTCAGTTTGTGGTTTTCCTATTGTTCTTTTAAATGAAGTAAAGAAATATATACTAAATAAAGTGGGGAGTGTAGTTGACCTCTAACATTTCATGAAAGAGCTTGTTATGTTTACCTCATTTAAATGAAAATCAACTTTGACTGAAGCAGCAAAATAAAAGACTAGAAGGAACAAGGCAATTGGATCATAGGGAGTTTTTCTAACAGGAAACTCTTTTCAAGGCAGGTCCAGATTATGGGGCCAAATATTTAAGCAGACACTTGGCAGAGATTGAAATTCACTGGAAACTGAGTGGTTTACAGCTATGATATGCCTGAGCTGGTTTTATTCTTCCCCTTCCCTATTTTCTCATGCACATCTTGACTACTGTGTCAAAATATCTACCTACCTATTACCAGCCTACCTGCACAGTTAATGGTTTTACTTTCAAATACCCAGAGGGAACACCTCATGACAGTGTATAGACCAGCTCTGAATAGCAGCCAGAGCTGAAAAATAATGGAAGCTGGAAAATGGAACACTCTGGAGTGTATAGACTTGGGACTTTGCTTCCATTTCTACAAAGAAGAGTCCCAGGTGAAACAACAACATATGTGTAGGTTTTGAAGGTACCAGAGCAAGTTCTTGTTTGGCTCAAAGGCACCATCTTCCAGTTTTCACTTGTAGGGATTCCATCCAGGACTCACCTTTTCTTGGCATTTCACGTAGAATGATACAAGCATAGAATCATAGAATGGCTTGAGTTGTAAGGGACCTTAAAGATCATCTCATCCCACCCCCTGCCATGGGCAGGGACACCTTCCACCAGCCCAGGTCACTCAAAGCCCCATCCAGCCTGGCCTTGGACACTCCCAGGGATCCAGGGGCAGCCACAGCTTCTCTGCC
>JAWWTY010000037.1:55393855-55412662 GCA_035222235.1 Margarornis squamiger
GTGTCCAAGGCCAGGTTGGATGGGGCTCTGAGTGACCTGGGCTGGTGGAAGGTGTCCCTGCCCATGGCAGGGGGTGGAACAGGATGATGTTTAAGGTCCCTTCCAACCTAATCATTCTGTGATTCACTGGATATGACTCTTTGCAGATCCATAAGGCTGATCTTTAACCTACATGGGCAGTGGGCACAAAGAGCACAGTGGGTCAGTCGTGTTGTACTGCAGGACCTGGGAGCTGTCACCAAGGAAGAGGCAGTCCCTAGCCAGTGGAACACCTCTCACTGTATTTGGAAGAGGACTCATTGTTATTTCAGTAGGTTCTCCTCCTCCAGGCAGAGCACATGATTGTACATCAGGATCACTTTACTTCATTGCACCTCACCATGCTGGAGATACAAGTTGCTCTTTTCACCTTGTTCAGGTCTTGATGTAAGTCCTGCAGTACCTGAGAGCTCTCCCCAGCATTTTTGGAGCTCAGCCTGTGGGACTGAAAGGAATGTTTCATGGGCCTGATGAATTGGGAAATGCACTTTGGGTTTGTAATAAAATGAAACTGTTTCCTGTTCCTGCCTGTAAACATTCCATAGGAAATTGAGGCAGCTTTCACTGGTGACAAGGAAACTGCCACCAACCAGGAAAAGTTGCTTTAACTGTGAAAAATGGCAAACTTCTCCTTATGGCCAATGCGTGAAATGCACACTTTTATTCAGGGGTTGGAATTACACCCTTTCCTCAGAGAACAGCTGCATGTACTGGTGGGAATGGCAAAGTTCTGGCCTGGATCCAATTTGATAATACATACAGAAAGATGCAAGGGTTTTTTTCTTAACTTTTTTTTTTTTTTTAGTCATTTGGCTTTCTTTGGATATAAAGTCTTCCAACCCAAAATTTGGCCACTGGGATATCAGCCTTGCAAGGTGCTGAGCATTCTGGCTGTGATCCAAAAGTGCACTTAAGCGCATGCTTAACTTTGAGGACATAATTAGTCTTGCCCATTTCACTGGGGGCTGTTGACATGCTTAAAGTTAAGCATGTGACTAAGTCCACTGCTGCAAGAATGCTTAGCCCTTTGTAGGATTAAGCCCAGCTCAATGCTACACAAATGAGCTTTTGTGCAGCCTTGAATGACTAGGACAGGCAATGGAAGGAATAAACACCGTTCTTTAAAATAAACATTCTGCTGATCACAGAGATAGCGCACACGTTATTAACGCTGGAGCTGTCATCACATTTTATTAGCAACGTTTTAGCAGCACAAATGAGGTGATTCACTTCTCTGAACCGTGTCTCCATTATCATTCTGTACCTGAAATGCCTGGTGGGTTATGTTCCACGGTAACTCTACAGCTGCACAGCACATCAGCAGTTGGTGGTGTCAGAACAATGGTCCATGTGCATCTTCAGACTCTAAATGTGCCACGAGAGTCAGTCCTAGGAGGAGCAGCTGAGGGAGCTGGAGAGGCTCAGCCTGGAGAAAAGGAGGCTCAGGGGGGATCTTCTCACTCTTTACAACTCCCTCACAGGAGGGTGGAGCCAGGTGGGGGTCAAGCTCTTCTCCCAGGTAACAAGTGACAGAAAAAGATTAAATGGCCTCAAGCTGTGCCAGGGGAGGTTGAGGTTGGACATCAGGAAGAATTTCTTCACTGAAAGGGTGGTCAGGCACTGGAAGGTGATGCCCAGAGAGGTGGTGCAGTCTCCACCTCTGGAGGTGTTCAAGGAATGACTGGACATGGCACTCCTTGCTCTGGTCTGGGTGACATGATGGTGTCCAGTCAAAACTCAGACTCAGTGATTCTGGAGGTCTTTTCCAACCCTAATGATTCTGTGACCATGTGAAGCCAGCTCTGAGCAAGCTGCTGGGTCTGTTTGGTGCAGCTCAGCACCACACAGAGACACTAATCTCACACTGAAGAATAAAGTGATCCTGGTACTGTGATAGTCATGTCCCAAGTTTGGACTTCATTCCTCTCCAAAACAGTGTTTCCTCTTGTGCTGGTATGCAGTCATGAGTGGACTGGGTCAGATTTCCTACACCATGTCTAGATCATCAAATCACAGAATGCCTTGGGTTGGAAGGGGCCTTAAAGACCACCCAGTTCCAACCCCTGCCATGGGCAGGGACAGCTCCCACCAGCCCAGGTCACTCAGAGCCCCATCCAACCTGGCCTTGGACACTCCCAGGGATCCAG
Source organism: Margarornis squamiger (assembly GCA_035222235.1). Lineage (NCBI taxonomy): Eukaryota > Metazoa > Chordata > Aves > Passeriformes > Furnariidae > Margarornis > Margarornis squamiger. The sequence continues at coordinate 55,396,042 of JAWWTY010000037.1, forward strand.
GGGCAGCCACAGCTTCTCTGCCCAACCTGTGCCAGGGCCTGCCCACCCTCACAGAGAAGAATTTCTCCCTAATATCTAAATTAAACCCTTGCCAGTCTCAGTCCATTGATAGAGGCCAGTGCGTGCTCAGGCAAAGAGTGTAGGAACTGGACAAGGACACAGTGACGTTGTTTCAGATCATGTCACCCTGCAAACCTCCAGCACAGGGTCTTGCTCAGCTGGAATTCTGACCAGCTGGAAGCAACGAGCTCCACATGGTTTCTCTATGGACCTATATGACTCCCTGCAGCGAGGCCATACAGTAAGTGACTGGTCGTGTGGCACTTCCCATCACAGGGCTGAAAGATGCAGCAAAGGAAATGTTACTGTTTACAGGTATTTTTCTCCCTAACATTCCCATTTTTGGTAGCACAGGCTGAGTTGAAACACAGCAGCAGCAGTGGTCAAGTATCAGAGAAAAATATAGTGGAAGGGACAGTTTCTGCATGTTGTTGGGCTGTAGTTGTTGGGATCTGTAAGCTGAGTCACTGAACCATTCATATTCATAATTTAAAGGAAGCCTTCTTAAAACATAATTAAGAAAAAGAACTGAAGCTTAAATAAATCATCTCCACCTATGTACACTTTTAGCATTTTTCCCTCCCTAGTACTCTGAGCCTTAGCATTTTATCCTTCTAGGCTTTCATTTCAGTTTTCAAGGCATGGGTGGTTTCTATTTCTTCAGGGTTCTTTGGTAAATTTTGTATGGTATTCCTATAGTTTCACTTCTTTCATTTGAAGACTCCACAGTTACAGTTTTGAGAATTATTAGTTGCAAACAAATTATTGAAAAATCAGCAGAGTTCAGAAAACAAATCAAAATTTCAGTGGGCTAAACAGCTGTCAATTCCAAGAGAAAACCTTTCAAGCAGCACTTTTTTAATTATTATTATTTATTTTAATGCTTCAGAATAATATATAAAGTTTGTTCAACACAATCTTCAGATTCAAAAGGACTCCAACAGGTCTTGGAGAACATATTGTTATTTCCATGAGGTCTGTTGCAATCCCTACCCTGTTTGCAGGCAAAGTCTGGAGTTAATTTCTGCTCATGATTCACCAGAGTTCAGCAGCCTGGAGGGCACAGACAAAGGCACAGGGCATCTGTTTTGGCAGGTTAAAAGATTAATTCCTGAACACTAAAAATAAATTCTTTATATTTCCATCCCATCTTGTTTCCAAGGACCTGATGTTTGGCAGATTTTAATGAAGTGAACCTTGCAACACCTCCGTGAGGGCGATGTAAATATGATCCCCAGTGACAGATAAGTGAAATTATAACCCAGATGGAGATGAAGACCTGGATTCAGGAAGCATCCTATAGAGATGCATATCCTCTCTTACAGGTGTTGCTGGCAGCATTAGGGGACATTTTTTTTCTGAAATAATTAAATCTGATTTGGAAGTTATTGCCCCAAGACACAAAGCCATTTTTGGCTTTAGGCGATGAGTAGACATCACTCACATACAGCTCCGGAATCAGCTCTTCCTCACTCACAACCTCTCCGAATCTTCTGGCAGAAACTGAAAGCAGGTTGTGAAAGAACATTGTTTTTTGGAATATTCAAAATTTCTTTCTAGACTGAAATGAAAGCAAACAAAAAATTCAGAATTTCCTAGGTGCCATGATTGAGAAGAAAAAGGAATCTCAGACCCAAAAGGCCATTTTCCTTCTGAAAACTCTTGGTGATTCATATTCTTAACAGTTAACATTGCTTTGTAATTGTAGAAATAATCTTACAATAGAAAATGAAACTTTTCTTTCCAGGAATTGAAAAAGATTGGGCTCAATCTGAACAGAACAGAGCAAAGGAAAACCCTTGAAATAAAATTCTTGCCTGTTTGGGTTTTTTTCTTGTGGGAAGAAAAAAGTCTCAATTGACTTCAAAAAACTTTGTCTCTGGGAAGAAGACTCTGGGAAGAAGATTAGTGCAACACCTTTTTGTTATACTTTGGCAGACTCAGAAGTTTCTGAACATCCGTATTTTTATTTAATAAGTTTTATTAAGCTTGTTATACATCACTATCCAGTTGTTTAGACTATAATCAGTAGGGTAAGAAAACTTAAAGGGAAGTAAAGGCGAGAGGGTGAAACTGCGAACAAGATTGATTTCCCCTACATTTAGCTGTCCTCACTTAATTTAATCTCTCAGATGAGGGAGATGAATCACTCCCTCGAGGTGCTTATACATTGACCAGAGAGAGCCCTGCGTGAGCAGCTTGAGCCAGACATCTAATTTTCAGATAGATAATATTCTCTAGGACTAATCCTGCCCCAGTTCCTGCCTTTCCTCTTCCAGCTGGAATTCACAGCTCTGAAGGACAGTCAGCCCTGTGGAGTTTCAGTTCCCAGCCTGGCTGGATTTGGAAGAACTGAGTGATTTACTTGTTTAATAGTAGCACCAAAATGCCAGTTTTCATTAACTATCATGTTGTCTGTTCATAACTTCAGTGCTTGAATACGGGTCGTTTGATTGTGAATTCAATTTGGATGCAAGAACAGCAGAAGCCCAGGACAGAAGTCCATATAGCTCAGTATCCTGGCCCATGGGAAAGTAAGTAGAACATTCCATGGAAAACAAGTGAGAATCAAACAAATACACCCTCCCAGTCTCCAAAAATCAGCTTAAGCACTACCTGAGACAAAGGTGGTAACCTGGAGTTGGTTGTCTAAATGATTTTGATCTTGAAAATAAAGCTTGGCAGGAATACAGCATTTATTGAACCACGCACCTACAATTCCATGAGAAGAAGAGCATAAGGCACGGCTGGAGTTCCTGTAGACCTGTCCTGGCTAAATGAAATGTCACTAACTTGCCATGTGTGACCAGAATAGTTTTTGCCACATGAATGTCAGCATAGGATAACCAAATTCCTCTCTCTACTTGGGCTTTTGCTGAAGTAACTCCAAGGAGCTGACTTGACAGAGGGTGCTTTGGGTTTGTAGTAAACCTATGAATGCAAAGGTGCATTATGTGGAGCAGAATGAATTCTGTACCAAAGTTTGTCTTCTTCTGGCGTCTTTCCTTTGAAGATAATGTCCAGCTCTAGGCTGTTACTGTACTGTCAGCAATTCTACAGGTAACAGCACCACTGACCTGACTGCAGCATCCAGACAAGCAAACCTGAAAGTAAAACCTGAGACGTGGGTGCACATCAGAATGAGATGTGGCGAAGAACACATCCTGACAGTAGCAGCCCAGCTGTGAAGGACCATCTTCTGACTCCACCAGATTACTGTGGAATTTCAAGAGGGAGTCAGGCTTGCAGTGGATGCAGCTGGAGGTCTCTCTCAGTCTGGACCAGCTGAAGCCTGGCAATTAAATCTGCAGGCTGCAGACCCAATTGCTCTCCTGAAGCACCAGTTTGGTTTACTCATTTCCATGTGAGTGCTTGAACACATGTGTGCCTATGGATACACAAAAAAAAGGTCAGGCAGGCATTGAAGTAAAAAGACAGATATGGCTTACCTTCGTGAAAATCAGGGCTCTGCTTGAAACAAAAGTAAGATTCCTAGCTTGGACTATATATTTTTTAAAAAATGAAGTAAAATTAGCTATAAAAGTTTGATGCATAAAACAAATTTATTAATTAAAGTTCCCTGAAAGAATTAAGGCAACTTTAGGTGTAGAGGATTAGGGTGATGAGAAAGATAGGACTGTATGGCTGTAGAAGAGCTACAAGATGAGAGGAGAAGAGGGAAGAACCGATTAGCAATCTCAGGAAACAACACAGATTTAATGTAATATCTGACCAGTTAAACAAAGAAATAAATAAAGCTGTGGTGGTGGTAGTGTCTTGTACAAAGATTCCTTTTCGTTTCTTTCAGAAAAAAAAAAATTACTTTCAGACCTTGCTTGAATTATTGGATGGAAGAGAAGTTAGCTACTCACCCTACTCTGTGCAGGCAAATATCTTTTCCAGGGTCAGCACTTCAGCACATACTCAATGCCGAGCTTGCATTGCCATCTGAATATTTTTAATTCTACCATATGCAGAAGCACATTCTTCAGTTACAATCTCAGGCATGGACTCTGGAAAAAAAACAGTCAAAAAAAAAAAAATCACTTTGTCATTGAAGTCAGCAGTTTTGAGTCTGATTATTCAGGGTGGGGAACTGACTGGTATGAGAAGCTGCCATTTGATGTCACATGTTTTCAGGATAGGAGCATATTTTGTTATTTCTGAACCAGTTGAATTGGGACAAATTTATCTCTGGCACACGCTGGGGATGAATCTAATCCATGGCAAATATTTTGCACTGCAAATCAAAATGTGACATCCATTTTTTATTCAGTTCTGAAAAAGCCAAGCCATTTTTAAAAAAATTTTATTGAAGTTATGCATAAGTGACGTAAGCAATGTAAAGGCAAAGGGGGACCACAATCTATTAAAAATATGTAAAGTAACAGACATACAAACAAAGAAGAGACTTTCTGTTGTTCATTTTCCTACTGGCTACACAGAAAACAATCTTGGTAGAACTCTGTCCTGACTCGTAGATGATAGTTGTTATTTTGGTAAATCATTTTTTAATCAAATAAATGGAGAGGAAGGATTCGAGCAATGAAAAATAAAAAAGGCAAGCACCATTGTATGTTTAAAGGCCCTGACTTAAGAAAACATGTGCGCAAGTATGAATGCAGTCCTGTTTAGAAGAATACACTGAGTTTTCTGGATTTAATCCAAGCCTAAATCCAGCAAAACATATGCTCCCAAAACATTGCCTGGGCCTGGCATGTGTTTTGGGTGAAATCAGGAGTGTATATGTCAAACTTCTGAGAGCAGATCCAACTAAAAAGAAGGTGACAGGGGAACTTGAAAGAGTATCTGTAATTTTGACAAAATTACAAAGGTTTAATTTAAATTTTTATTATTCCCATGCCTTGTAAATTAGCCTGCACTTGAGCATGTCTTTAATAATTTACTGGGTTAAACTGTAAATGTCTTTCATGTCTTAGATATTAAAGAACACTTAACTTATTGGAGAGGTTGACTTTGCTGGGAAACATTTTGATAGAAACTGTGTTATTTTGCATTCAGAGAATATAAAACTGATTCTTGAGATGTTGAAGGCATTGGGACCAGGTCCTGCTAAAAGCTGCAGGAAAACATAAGTGGAAGACCTCAAGTAAGTAGGGAACAACCTCCAAAAATCCACACATCTGGTGTGTGATAGCGGAATCTGAATCAAAGCAGTTTTCTTCTCTGGCAAATGAAGTAAAATTTGTGTATGAGACTGGACTGGATTGCACTGACCACGAAGCACGCGGTAATTCATGCAGCCCAACTGAGGTTTTGTTGCTCAAAACGAGGCCAGATTATTTATTCCCAGTTAGGGTAGAAAACTGAAGTAGAAACACATCAAACAGAAGCAGCAATCATTAGCGGACTTTAAATAAAGCATTTGGACAAAGTGAGATTTTAAACTGCATCTTTGTGGAACTAATTATTGGGGTAGTGATAATGCCAGAGTTTGTTGAGATGAAATTTATGGGTAACTATCTATTAAAAGTACTGAGCCATAATGAATTCTTTCAGAATTTTTCATAACAGCATTAATTAGGATACAATTTGTGGGTTTTAGTGAAGCTCTCACAAGTATTTTCCAGCTATTGGATCATAATTTAGCATTAATCAGGCATGAGTTAATGGACACCAATGGCTTTATTCCCTTAAAAATCCTGTCTTGTTTTGTGAGTCCCATTGCTATTATATCATTTCATTTTCATTTTCATGACACTAATCATGTGGTATGGATTCAAATATTGCACATTACCATTGGGACTCCATTTTAATTCAGTGCTAGTGTGGCATTAAAATGTAAAACGAAAGTGTGAGCATTTGAAGTGATAAGTCTGCCTAAAAATATTTCCATTTGGTAGAATTCTGCTGCCCCCACTGAGTCAAGAAGTCAATCCAGAACTTCCTTAAAGGTGCAGATTTGCAAAGAAGTGTCACAATGATTTTTGTTTTAGCAACCAAAAGGATTTCTGAAGTATTTAGAAGACCTAAAGCTCAACCAAAACTAAAGGACCCTTAAAGTACCTAAAGCCTGTGGGATATTTGGCTTTGATCTCAGTGGCTACAAAACCAAACCCAAAGATTTTGCCACTTGTGCCAATATTGGCATGGTGATGTTCCACACCAAGGGGAGACTAAATGTGAACTTTTCTATAGTGGAGTTCCTTCTGCTTTCAAGCCACAAAGGAAAGGCCCCAAGAGGAGAGAAAAAAAAGCTCCTGTCTTTCCCCTTCCTTTATACCTGTGAATTGCCCACCATGATGTTAACATATATGAGCAGAGGACAGAATCCTTGCCCCGTGTGTAGAAACCTCTCATTCCAGGGAAAATTCCACACATGTGGCTTTTAGGATAGTGCCCTCATGATTTTTATGATTTCTTTTCCCCAAGCCTAGTGTGGTCTCACTGAAATCTGTTAAAATGCAGCTCTAAACTTCAAATTTGTGTACATTCACTCCTACATATTACTCTAGATTTTTCCTATTCATGCCATCTGCTAAAATTTATGCTCATTAGGGCTTTTATTTTTAGGAAAAGTAAGATTTATTCCCTGCAATTAGACTGTAAGAAAGCTACTGAAAAAAACAGATAGTCTTTTGCTGGGTCATTCAGAGCAGCCCACAATTAAATACAATTCACTTTTCCCCCATTTATTATGACTGCGAGATGCTCCTGTCTCACTACCTTTAATAGGTAGAAAAACAAATAATCATTTTGAACTGCTGTGATCAGAGGGAGAAGGAAAGAAACTACCACCCTATTAACATGGTGAAGTCCTGGTTTTCAAGGCCACGTGAGGATCCAGTGGTTTGTTGTCACAGTGTGGTGTGAATTTCATCACATATCACACAATCCAGAATCCCAGAATGGGAAAGGTTGGAAAGGACCACAGCGAGTCATCTGGTCCCACCTCCCTGCTCCATCAGGACTAACCCAAAGCACATGGTACAGGGTTGTGTCGACAACTCTGGAATATCTCCAGTGAGGGAGACTCCACACCCTCTCTGGGCAATCTGTTCCAGGGCTTGGTTAGAAGTTCTTCCTCATCTTCAGGGTATCAATTTCTGTTCATTGCTGGGCACCCCCGAGCAGAGCCTGGGCCATGCTCTGCCCCCTCCCTGCACACACTGACACACATGGGGGAGGTCCCCTCTCAGGGTCTCCTCTGGAGGCTGAACAGCCCCAGCTCCCTCAGCCTTCCCTCCTAAGAGAGATGCTCCAGCCCCTTCAGCATCTCCGCAGCCTCTGCTGGACCCGCCCCAGGAGCTCCATGTCCCTCTTGTCCTGAGGAGCCACAACTGGGCACAGCTGGTCACAGGGCTGAGCAGAGGGGCAGGATCAACCCCCTCGACCTGCTGGCAATGTTCTTCCCCATGCTGCATTAATTCTGGGTCTTCTGCAGTCCTTTTCTGGAGAGTTGCCACCTGACAAGCAATTTACTCCGGGCATTGGAAGATCTTCAACAAAATATTCTTCAGTGGTTATGCTTCATACTTAAGAATTGAAAAGAAACCTTGCAATCCTCACCCAAACATAGCACTGAGCACATAGACACTGTCTTTTGAAGAGGTCTAGGGTTTCTTTTTGCACAATTCCAGTGTGCACAAATCTTTCTCTTCTTCTGAGAATGTACAGCTCAGCAGGCTGATGGATTCAGCACTTTCCTCTGCGCCCCATCCAGTCACTGGTACGCAGGACTGGCTTCCTTGAGTTCTACTATTTAGCACTAAAGATCTTGTACAAAATTTGTTGCTAATGAATTTCAAACTCAGTCCTATCTGTTTCTGTATCATGTTCTCTAAACACCTCAATCACAGTGTGGTTTAGGCTGTGGAAGCACTTCCACATGGCAGCTGAGAAGAGAGCAGCACACGCTGTTCTGCTTGGCATCATCTGGAAGCTCAGAGTAACATTACCTAAAGAAGAAACAGTTCAAATTAATTTATTGTTAGGTTTGAGGCACAATAACATCATGCTGGGCTTCCCAGAGCCCAAAAAATCTGTTCTTCAGCCATTTTCAGTAGAAGCTGATTGAGGTCCCCCCTATCATTTTTGGAAGGAGTCAGTCTTGCATCCTCCTGGATGGAGACAGATGCCAGAGAACAAGGAAGAGTTGAGAGCAAAGGAAGTACTGGGAAACAAGTCTTGCAAAGGGGAGATGCTCCAGAGGGTCTAAATCTTTAAACCAGTTTAAAATTTGCCATCAGTAGTTGCCTCAGCCTCACCATGGGTAGAGAGAGGCAACTGAGAAAGCAAAGAGATAGCTGAGCAGCTCACACACAGGGAATGCAGCCTCTAGAAGTTCTCTGTAGGCATCAAGTGTCTGTAGAAGGTCATGGGCCTGAAATACAGTCCAGGAAGTTTTCTTGAATTCACCCTATACCAACTTTACAGACTTCAGTGCAGAGATGAACAGTAGCACACTAAGTTTATATCATGCTTCCAACACCTAGACCTCCAGGCTGGGTGTGTGGCAACACAGGAGAGCCCCAACTCCAGGACAGATTGAGGAGAACTGGCCTGGGTGTGACAAGGAAGGATCTTGTGGACAGTCCAGTCCCTTGGTTATTACAGCAAGGCCTGGATGCATGTACTGTGGTGCTGTGAATGAGTAGTTAGGTCACTCAGAGTATGTATTGTCCATCCATGATTTGTTTACTGAAGAATGAGTTTGGGGTTGACCTGAAATGATGCAGTGACTTTGGCAAAACTTGTCTGAAAACTTTTGTAAAAAGAAACTGTTCACATTGCTCAAGTGGAGCAAGGATCTTTGTCCTCTCATGAGAATATCAATGTACCCATTTTGGATAGGAAGGACCTTTAAATGTGGAGGACTATTTACCCTTCTCCTGTTCCACTTTTAAGGCCACCACCACATTGAGGATCTTCTGGTTTAGAGTGATGAGAGAAGGTTCCTCTTGCTGGCTGCTGTTCACAAATAGATTTCTATCACTGCAAAACAACAAACCAATCCAACAGACATGAGAAAGGGCAGCTGCAGCTTGGTGCTCTCCCTTACCTGGAAAGGGGAATGCCTTGGTTCGTGTTCCTCTGCCAGTGCTCATTGAGTATATTGTAAAAATTAGGTACTTCAAAGGGGAGACTGAAAAGCTGTGCAGGTCTGGCACAGAATTTGGAAGCCAAGGCATTCTGGGAGCTGGGGATTTGACACTTCTCCATGGGAGAAGGCAGTGAATCCAAATCTCTGATACTCTGGGTAAGCAGCTTAAGCTCTTGGGCTAGGTAGAAAGAGTGGCACTTTGTTATTTTTCAATGTTACCTAATGAAGCTTTTCATTTCCAGTACTTTGCTTTTATTAGAATTGTCTGCAATGAAAACAAAAATATTTCTTTTGACTCATAATGACTTTTTTTTCATTCGCTTCTCTAACAAAAAAAAAAAAAAAAGAAATCACTTAAGTTCAAGGCCTAAATGTTTTGTTTGTTTGGACTAAGAACTGAAAAAAAATCATTATTTACACAAAGTATTAACTGAGGCTAAGTGCTTAATGGGATTCAGAAAGATTTGAGTATCACACAGAGAAAAAGGAAATTCCAAGTGCTTTGGAGGATTGGATCAGAATCCAAAATATCTTGAAAAATTGGCAACCCAATCCAAAATAAACGAAAATAATCTCACTAAAGTCAAGCACGAAACAAGACAATTAAGAAGAAACAATCAAAAAAAAAATAGATATAAATAAAGCATTAAATAATTCTCAGGTAGAAGTGCTACCAAAAAAAAAGGGGGATAACTCTGAGTGACAAGAAGCTGCAACAACAACAGGAAAAGATCAATCTCATTGAATGATGCATTCAGAGGTCCTTCATGGGTAGGACACTACTGCAGCATACCTGTAATGCCAAGGCCTCAGCAGGTGCAATGTGTGGCTTCTTTGGTGCTACAGTTCAAGAAAGGTGTAGCCTTGCTGGAAAAACAAAGCAACAGAAGAGTGATGAGAGATGGAAAAACCTGAAAGTCTGCGTGCCTTTAATCCAGAAGAGTCAAGACATCCCTGGAAGTGTCCAAGGCCAGGTTGGATGGGGGTCTGAGTGACCTGGGCTAGTGGAAGGTGTCTCTGCCCGTGGCAGGGGGTTGGAATGAGATGATCTTTAAGGCCCCTTCCAACCCAAACCATTCCATGATTCTATAAGGCAGAGGAGCAAAGTGGATCACTTCATATATGACCAATCAGTTTGTAGTGTCATTAACAGAAGGGCTAAGTTTGAGTCCCCCTTACTGTAGAGCACAGATATAGGTTATATGTACATTAAAGAAGGAGGTGTGGGGTGTTTTACTTTCTTTGCAATAAGGTGTGGCTACGGAAGGGATTGTAGAAGTTCTCACACCTTTCTTTTTTTTTTTTTTTTATGCTATTTCTCAATACATCCAGAGTCACGTTGGTAAGAAATGAAAATATGCTGGAGGGTCCCCTTTGTTCATCACCACACATGTAAGTCCTGAGAGGGTGTTTCAGCTTCTCTGCAAACCACCCACAACTGCAATTCCATTGACCAAAATGGCACCACAGGCAAACACCAAGTAATTTTTCCTGCTTGCAGCAGAATGCCTGAAAAATTGCCCCCTAGGTAGTGATGCCATGGCATGATATGAAATCCACTCAATCACTGAGACTTGTGTTGAGATTGGAAGCAATTTCCTCATTGGATAGCCCATGCATAAGATGCAGAGGGCATCTGACCAATGCAAATAGACACAGCCAAGTCTGGTGGAGTAAGAATGAAGCAAAACATGTAGATCTCCACCAGTCTCTGAGAGGTTTTTCACCATTTTTTATTACTAACACACTGCTGCTTCTGTTTCCTATTACTCTGTGCTCCCTTTATATCACTTGAACAGTTCAAAGGGCCCATAAAACGAGTGTCAATAACCTTTATGCATTCTTAATCGTGCTTTTATGTGTTCAGACTGGCTAAAAGGGCTGTGGTGTAAATAAGAATGTCCAAAGTGTGAAATGAAACTCTGAACTGAGAAAAGGAAAATATATCTGCCTGGTTTATGGCCTCCACAAATGGAAAGGACTTGGTCAGGATATGAAACTTCTATATTTGGCACTGTGAAGGTATTGGGGTGGGGGTGGGGGAAGGGCTTATCCCTCAATTTTATCTGCTCTCCCCTTCATGGTATAAGAATTGCCTGGACTACAGTATAGCTGGGAGGTCTGGGCAAAAGTGACCCAAGGGACTCATCCATGAAGTTCCTCACTGGGCAACAGGTGTTATTCATGTTCAGCAGCAAGACTTCCTTAGTCCAGGCCACAAGAGGACACAGATAGTCTGAAAACTTCCCTGTAAGGAAAGCCCATGAAGTAATTTGAGTTACAATTTAAAGGAAAAGAAACCCTCTTAAAACTCAATTGCTTTCTCCCATACTGAGATCAGGGCTGCCAAGATTTCTGCCCATGAAGGTTTTTTTTATAGGCAGCTTCTAAAGCCTTGGAAATAGGGCTTTCCAAAGGAAATGCTGGCACAGACAGAACAGCAGCAGTGCAAATGAGGCTGCAATAACACTGCTGGGTCCCATAAAGAAGAAGGTGCTCTGCAGAGGAAAGTATTCACCTGGAATTGGAGTGTTTGGCATCACATCCACCCCACTCTGCACAGCTTTCAGTATTTTGCACGCAGAGCAAAAGGAATAGCTTTGGTTCCTGGGCACCTCTGAAGATTTCTGTGCCTGTTATCCTGGTAGCTTTCCTCAACTTTCCCCAAAGAGAATGGGCACGACCTTTTCATTATTATTTGCTATACTGTGTGGAAAGCACACTGTAATTTTTTGAGCCAGAGCAAAATTTGAACTTTATGAAACTGAAGAGATCTAAGCATATCAAAACGACACCTCAAGAAGTGAACACAATCTGTTGCAGAGTGTGGGTTGGTATTGCTCAACTCTGAAAGAGGGAAGAAGAACTAGAAAAACTCCAGATTTCAAAATATCATTTATTTCTGTGTTTAGCCATGATATGGTTTAGCATCAAGGATTCTGGCCACTTAGCATGAATAGAGCATGTTGACAGATGGAGGAACTCTATACTGTGCTAATGTTTACTTCAGGCTAAGGGGGGAGGGACAACGCACCTGACACTGATGGAAAAGTGCCTTCTGCAAAGCCATTCCTGAGGCCTAAATGGGATATCAGTGCCATTTAGTGTGGGATTAATTAGTCACAAGGTAGCTTTGACGGTAAGCATTTAGCAAGAGTAACAAAGACACTTACATAATGAAGAGTATCATCTACAGTTATATCAGGAAGAACTTGGGGAAAGAAAATACGCCCAAGAGTTACTGGAAGGGAAAACAAAGCATCATGATCTAGAATAGATTGCCTCCTCCAAAAGAAGCATAAAAAAAGAACTTCCTTTTTGATCAACAAGGTTCAATTAGTGGCTTCTTGAAAATGAGCTGAAAGGCACAGTAAGAGAAGGAACACAGGGATGGCCAGGCTGGTGATCCAATGTGTGACACTGGCCCTGTGCTCTGGCTACTGAACCTTTTAGGGTGACAGTGTGGGTACAGAAATTACACTCTGTAAACTGCTACTGCCATGGGGCAATGCCACGACCCACAAGGGTTTGGCTTTGCATCCCAGAGGAATTCAGCACACACACATACAGGATGGATTAGTGGATGGATTTGATGGAGCAGATGGTTTTGGCCCTGATGTCTCGTAAGAAGTCAAGCAAAGGGCAGAAATGTGTCTTTTCAAAGCTCACCTCATCAGGAGATGGGAATTTCACTGGTCAGAGCAGCTTTAGGGGCTGTTGCCATCTCTGGCAGACCTTCCACTAGCTGCACAGTACTTGCAGTCCTGTGGCACTTGAGGGCTAAGGAAACATTCCTGTTCTGCTCCCAGTCACCTGCCCTGTTGTGGGGCTGTAAATCACAGCAACATAATGTTGCTTGAAGGACTTTAGAACTACCTGAGTGTAAAAGCCTAAATGATTAGGAGGCTAATGTGTGGGTCTCAAACAGCAACAGCCAGATTCCTGTGGAGCCAGGACAACCAAGGATTGATGGTAATAACAACCAAGGACCATTGTGGCTGGAGAAGGCGCCACAGGGGGGTAGGGCAGCTTTTTCCAGGACAAACATCCTTGTTCTGGCTCCTGGACATAAGCACAAAACAGTCCAGCACAAGCACAGGCATGACATGGACAAGCTGGCAAGGCCTCCAGGGAGGGATTAAGACCCCAAAGACCCTCAGAGTCCTGCAATCCATTCTAGAAAGGTCTAGAAGAGCAGACTGCTCTCTACAAATACCTGAAAGGAGGTTGTAGCAAGGTGGAGGTCGATCTCTTCTAGGCAACCAGTGACAGGACAAGAGGAAATGTCCTGAAGATGTCTTAGAGGAGGTTTAAGCTGGACATCATGAGGAATTTCTTCATGGAAAGGGTTGTTAAACATCAGAAGGGGCTGTCCAGGGTAGAGTGACCATCCCTAGAGGTGTTCAAGTGACTGGATGTGGCACTCAGTGCCATGGTCTAATTCCCGAGGTGCCAAGATGGTGATCAGTCTAAGCTTGGACTCAATGAGGCCACTCAGAACCTAAATGACTCTGTGATAACTAATTTGCATAGAAACTGATAAACTTCTCACCAGGGTGGGGAAAACTTATCCATGAGAAGGTAACCCCACAAAGCCCAGGTGTGCATGAGCCCCCGGACCCTGGACACTCCATCAGCTGCTCTGGTGAACTTCACACCCTTGCTGTATTCAGCTACCTTCATCACACATAAAAGGGGTTGCTTGCAGACCTAGTTTGGTACCACCTGTGATATTAAAAAGCAAAAAGTCTGCTTTTTAGATCGAGCAGTTACCAACTGACCTGGGGTTATAAATCTGTACAACACAAATAGGCACCACACACATTGCTTCTGTATGGCTAAAGTCTTGTGCAATCCCCGCAGTGATATTAGGTTTTATTTTCATGTATTTATGAACTTCATTTTATTAAATTTCCTTTATTGCCAAATTTATTTCCCAAAACAATGAACACAATAGGTATTACAATCATTCTGTCTCCTTTACAAAATGTTTTTTCGAGGCATTTTTGGGAATATTAGATTATAGTCTCTAGAAGTAACAGAGAAGTTAAAATTGAAGGAATTTAAGAATCTCAAGACAAATATAAAATTCACCACAAACTCAACAAGATGAAGGCTGGAAGAAAAGCAATGCCTTTAAGCTTAGTTTCCTTTTACTGTTAGAGAATCCATCTTGGGAACTTGAGAAAGTATACTTTGCAGGGATACACAAAGAAAACACAGTAAGAACCACTCTTTCTATTTTGACAAAGAATTCTAAAAAGTTTCCAAGAAGCCTCATTAAAACTATCATTAATAAGTGGAAAACTTCAGCATGAAAGGCTTTCCCTTGTGACTGAAAAAATCCTTTTGTATTGTTTTCCTTTTACTTCACAACTTCTTTATCATTCTATTGTTAACTTGTAATGTAAAGATGGGGGTTTGAACACCATTTAAAATATGTCACCTCCTTTTCTGCATTAATGTACATTGTACATCTGGACCTACAGGTGACTGACACTCACAGCCTTCACAAAAAGAAATCATAGAATCACTTAATCACAGAATATCCTGAGGTGGAAAGGACACAGAAGGATCACTAAAGTTCAGTTCCTGTACATGAACAGGATGGCCCCAAGAATCCCACCATGTGTCTGAGAGAGATGTCCAAACACTCCCTGAGCTCTGCCAGCCTTGGTGCTGTGCCCACTGCCCTGGGGAGCCTGGGGAGCCTGTTCGGTGCTCAAACACCCTCTGGGGAAGAGCCTTTTCCTGATATCCAGCCTAACTCTCCCTTGACACAGCTCCAGCCATTCCCTCAGGTCCTGTCCCTGGTCCCCACAGAGCCTGCCCCTTCTCTTCCCCTCACAAGGAAGTTGTACCAGCAATGAGGTCTCCCCGCAGTCTCCTCTTCTCCAGCTGAACACACCAAGTGCCCTCAATGTCCTCACACTCTTCCCCTCGGACTCTTCCCCATCTTCGTTGCCCTCATTCGTAACCTCTCTAACAGCTTAATATCATTTCTATACTGTGTCCCCCCAGTCTGCCCCACTATTGCAGGTGAGGCCTCCCCAGTGCAGAGCAGAGCAGGACAATCCCACCCTGCTCCTGGCCAGCTTTGCCTGATGCCCCCCAGGACAGGGATGTCCCTCCTGGCTCCAGGGCACTGCTGACTTGTGGCCAACTGCCCACTGACCAGGACCCCCAGGGCCCTTTCCCAGCACTGCTTTCCAGCATCTCATTCCTAGTCTGTTCATACATCCCGGGTTGCCCCATTCCAATGCAGAATCTGGCACTTCCCCTTGTTGAGCTTCCCAGGGTTGGTGATTCCCAGCCCTCTAATTCATCCAGATCTCTCTGCAGGACCTCCCTGCCTTCCAGGGAGTTGACAGATTTTTGTAACCCCATTTACCATAACCCTTTGCACCCAATTCATGAGCCAGTTGCTCACCCACCACAGGGTGTGTTGGTGGACACTTTCTCATGCTTTTGGTGGAAAAGAAGACTTTAGGACTAGAAGCACTGGTTAATGTCACAATGCTGACAAGTCTCACTTCTGTAAACTGAGGAAATAGAAAGTGTATATGGGGAGGATTATTTTCTATAAGCAGCCTAGTAAAGTTTATAAGATTCTTATTTTTTAATGTAAGATGCACTGGATAAGATTTTCCTGTCCCTATATAAGACTATATTTAGGTTTGTCCACTCTAGAATTCTGTGTAATTAATAATAATTCAGAGCATGATTAATCTTAAGGTTTTGATCTTACCCATTTCTCCAAATGAAAAGGAATGTGCACACCAAATATGTATTTAGTGTTGAGATACCAAAACCTACGTTTGCACAAATTCTTGAGAGAAAACTCTCATATTGTCCTTTGCAATGTCCAGGGCAAGAGTTGGAGTACATACACATCTTTTCCTCTGCAAGTGAAAGCACACAACATGGCCTAAATATCAGTGAAATAATTTGGAAGACAAAAGTGCAGCAGATAAAACTATGCCACAACGAAATTCAGAGGTGCAGATGCAGCTCTTTAGGTATATCAGAGCTTCTTCAAAATTAATGAGCTCTAATGTGGAGAATGATGCAGCTGCAGCATTACCTGGTTCTGCATGAGCTAAACACAGACTCCTGAAGCTCTGGGTAAGTACAGTGCTCACAGCAGTAGGATTTTTAGCTATCAGCTCACCTAAACTGAATTCAAGTGTGCCTACAATAGCACTTGTGCACTGCAAAGCCCAAGCACAATGTATAAATTCACATCAATAACTATGGTCAGAACTGCACAGCCTGACATACTGAGGCTACATTAGAGGGGAGAGGATGGGAAGGTACAGCCCACTCCTTCTTCTGCAGGGAGTGAAGGAAAAGAAACCAATCCTCTAAGATGCTTCCCAAGGAGGAAAGAGGGAAATTTTTAGGCTGCACCCAAAGCAGTGTGGGCAGCAGGGCAGGGGGGGATTCTGCCCCTCTGCCCCCTCTGCTCTGGGCAGACCCCCCTGCAGAGCTGCCCCC
>JAWWTY010000037.1:55430800-55445215 GCA_035222235.1 Margarornis squamiger
TGGCCTTGGACACTCCCAGGGATCCAGGGGCAGCCACAGCTTCTCTGCCCAACCTGTGCCAGGGCCTGCCCGCCCTCACAGGGAAGAATTTCTTCCGCATATCCAATCTAAACCTGCTCTCTGTCACTGTGAGGCCATTTCCCCTTGTCTCATCACTGCAATTCCTGATAAAAGGCCCCTCTCCATCTTTCTTGTAGCCTCTTCAGATATTGGAAGATGCTGTGAGGTCTCCATGAAACCTTCACTTCTCCAGGCTGAAAAGCCCCAACTTTGTCTGCCTGTCCTTGCAGGGGAGGTGCTCCAGTTCCCTTATGAATTTCATGGCCCTCATCTGGGCTCACTCCACCTGCTCCTTGTCCTAACTTACTCTGGTTCTGTACACAATTTTCCAAACATAGGCTTCCCAGACTAAGCCTTTGAGCTGAGACTAAATCATCTCCTTAGTCAGCAGCAGATGTTTTCAAAAGGAGATTGTCACCCCAGGAACCTTGTGCTTGGTACCCATAGCCCAAGGTCTGAGAGGTATTTTACTGGCCACACACAACCTGAAGTCCCCTAAAAGGTGGTCTCTGGGGGACTTTGACTCATGTGGACTGTAGGCTCCTGTCCCTCTTTAATTAACACAAAGGTTTACCTACACTTTTCTTTATCTTGCACTGAAACATGAATGAAGAAACATGGCAAGGGACAGAACAAAAACCTGAATGCCTCCTGGTACCTGAGGGCTAAGCCCTGGTGTTAGAGAGTCCAGAATTCTCTTTCTGTTTCCAGGAGACTGTTCCTATCCTCTCCCTAAATAAAGAGGCATAAATTATCAAATTCCCAGAGTTTGGGACCCAACCAGAAGACAGACAAAGAGCAAATAATCTGTCAAGACACTTGGCATAATGTAACACATGAGCACTGGAGCAAAATTCTCCCCTCTTTAGCATATGTCATTATTCACCAGGAGGGGAAAAAAAGGAGAAGGTTGTTTTCAATGGCTCATACAGAACTTCTCTTATCTACCTTCCTGCCATGTCACTCTCAGGCCTTCTGTAGGTAAAGAAAGGGATAACCCAGAGATGTATAAAACAATTCCTCTGAGAACTGTGGGTAGAAAGGTTGGGAGATTTGGGATTGTTCAGCCTGGAGAAGAGAAGGCTTTGGGAGGACCTCATTGTGGCCTTACAGTGCCTGAAGGGAGCCCACAGGGAAGGGGGAGAGAGACTATTTGCAAGGGCTGGAGTGCCAGGACAAGGGGAATGGCTTCACACTGACAGAGAGCAGGGTTAGATTGGATATTGGGGAGAAATTCTCTACTGGCACAGGTTGGGCAGAGAAGCTGTGGCTGCCCCTGGATCCCTGGGAGTGTCCAAGGCCAGGTTGGATGGGGCTCTGAGTGACCTGGGATAGTGGAAGGTGTCCCTGCCCATGGCAGGGAGTGGAACTAGAAGTTCTTTAAGGTCTCTTCCAACCCAAATCATTTTGTGAATCCATTCCATGATTCCATGATTCTATGAAAGTGGTGTGTTAGTCCCAGCAATCCAACCACCTTTGTCCACAGAACAGTGCGGTCCCCTCTGCATTTGTCACATCTGCTCTCCACGCCCGCCAGGAGACAGTGTGAAGGGAACAGTAACATAAGGTTTTACTACTATTTTCCCTAACCTTCCTTTATTAGAACAAATCCCTTTATTCTCAGGGATTATGGTCAGGCAAGGTCTGTTGAGCTCCCTGTCGCTGGTCTTTACACTAAGGCACAGGATGTAGAGTGAAAAGACATTTTTTGCACCCAAATCAGAGCTTAGACATTAAAAGGTTCAAAGAACCATATGCCAAACATGCTTTAGTGGCTGATGAACAGCTCCTATGAGTGCTGCCCTTGGGGCAGTCCCATCACTGTCCTGACTCCCCTGGAGCCCACAAGCTCCCTATGGGAGAAGCAAAAGGAGAAACAGTGAGTGGAGAACTGTGCTTCAGGCTTCATCATGCCTGAAATATTGTGAGGGTCATTAGAAAACTGAGGTTTGGGGATTTTGGTTGGTTTCTTCTCTTTACAAACCACAAGAGATGCAATTAGCTCTTGGCTATGCAGACACTGCCCACAAGTAGAGCCTGCTGGGCAGAGAACATTTTCTGTATGGCACTCAGTCAGACACAGCTTTGTTTGAGTTTTCAATTCATCTGTGTGTGGTTGTTTAGTCCATTGTGTTTTGCAAGTGACAATTTGCAGTTGGAGACAACACACTTTTTCCTAAGCAGAAGCCCCCCAGCCTCAAGGCACTCTGATACAGCTGCTGTATTTACCCTCTGTGCTCTATCCTCACTGATTTATCTTGATTAGTTTGAGCTTCTTTTATAGAAGTTCCAAGTTTCATGAGGCAGAAATTTCTCCTCAGAAAAAGAGATGGTGTAGCAGCACAGGCTCTGAATCCAAAAGCCAGAGAACTTATGCCCAGCAGCCACACCACAGAAACCTCTGGGGGTTTTGTGCTCATTATATATAATCTTGCCACATTTTAAGTGTGAGAACCATGTAAGGATGTGGTTATGATGGGTATTCCCAAATGGAGGACACAGTAAGACCAGAGTGTGTTTTCTGAGGCAGTCTGCCCTAAATTACAGCTTGATGACCTGTCTGACAGTAAATGATTTGATCATAGGAGGTCTGAGGAGCAGGTGGATGGGTATATTGTGTGTGTGTGTGGTGATTTGTCTCTGACTGGATGCCAGGCACCCACCAAAGTCACTCCCTCAACTGGAGAGGGGAGAAAAAATACAAGGAAAGGTTCATGAGCTGAGAAAAAGGCAGGGAGAGATCACTCATCAGTTACTGTCAAGGGCAAAGCAGCCTCGACTTGGGGGAATTAGCTGAATTATATACCAATGAAATCAGAGCAGGATAATGAGACATAAAACAAATCCTCCCTGGGCTGCAGGGGAATCTCCACTCCAGTCCTTGGAGCATCTTCTGCCCTTCATCCCACTGACCTGTGTCTCTGCAGGGATGTTTCTCTCTGCTCTTCTCTGGCTGCAATTAGCCCTGCACAATAACTTTTATTGCTTCTTAAATATGTTATCCCAGAGGTGCTACTGTCATTCCTGACTGGCTTGGTCTTGGCCAGTGGTGGGTCCATCCTGGAGCCGGCTGGAATTGGCTCTGCTGGAATTAAAAAGGAAGGAAGGAGGGATGAAGGGTGGAAAGGAAGGAAGGAAGACTATGTCTTCTTCATGGTCTTCTTAACATAGTCCTGTGATTAAAAAACCCAAGTGTTTATCACATTGTTCTGCCATTTCCCAGGCATCTCTGGTGAACCCGCTCTCAAATCCACCTCCCTTGGACTGCTCACAGCATGCCAGACCTCTGATGAGCTTTCTGCAGCTGCTATATGGAGAAAAAGACAAAAAAAGAAAAAAAACAAAAGAAAAAAAAAAAGAAAAAAAAAGAAAAAAATCTTCTAAAATGTTTTCTCCTTTTGCCTCTCAATGTGAAACACCCTCCAAATACAGCAAAGACCATTCACCAGTACAAAAAAAATAATCTGACAGAGCTCAAAACAAGAACAATTTGAAGGACATTGTCCTATTTTTTTTTAATTTAATTTTATTTTTTATTTTAATATCCCATCCCTGGAAGTGTTCAAGCCCAGCTTGGATGGGTCTCTGAGCAAACTGGTCTAGTGGTAGGTGTCGGATGATCTTTAAGGTCCCTTCCAACACAAACCATCCTACGATTCTGTGACTTAATAAATTAGAAGGGAGAACGACATATATCTTTCCCAGGCCCAGGAATACCCAAGAAGTTATTTCTTAAAAACAAAATATGTTCAGGTTTCAAATTGCTTTTTTTCTCTTTTTTTCATTTTGGTCTTTATTGAACTCCAAGTAGCTGACTTCATAAAAGTTAAAGAAGTTTATAAACCCTGTAAAATCTCAGGTTTATAGGGCTAGTGAAGCAATTATAATGTAAAAAATCATGAATATGTGTGGATGTTTTTAAAACCCTACAACATTTCTAACCTTATACGGTAAATGTCCAAGTAAATACAGAATATTTGTTGATTAAATGAAGGACGCATGGTGCATTGCCTTCTCTTAGAAACCTGATTAATTTATACTCAACCAACCATCTCCAACTGATCAAAAAAATCTTTCTTATAGATCATCATGCCAATTTTCTTTTTGCAGGTAAGTAACAATTATAAGATAACATTTAAATAAACTATGTCTTCAGCTTCAGGTCATAAAATTAATTAAGATTTTACCTTGCATTCCAGAATTTTGTTTGTATCATGTTTGGTTAGGAATCACACTGACAGGCAATAAAGTCAGAGATGAAGGCATTTATTCATAAGAATATTGTGGACCTATATTGGTAACCTCCAGGGAAGAAAACAGGCAGTTCCCTGAGCAATAATTTGTGCAGCTGACAGGTCTGTTATGGGGATTTTGGACTGTCACAATGCAATGACTTAGTTTTATAGGTCTCCCTCCTGTCAAACTGACTTTAAACAAAAATTTGCATTGACTTGTGCTAAAGAAAGTGGGTAATCATTGATTCACAGAATATTCTCGGTTGGAAGGGACCCACAAGGATCATCGAAATCCAATCCCAGCCCTGCACAGGACACCCCAAGAATCCCACCATATGCCTGAGAGTGTTGTCCAAATACTCCTTGAGCTCTGCCAGCCTTGGTGCTGTGTCCACTGCCCTGGAGAGCCTGTTAAGTGCCCACCACCCTCTGGGGGAAGAACCTTTTCCCAATATCCAACCTAATCCTGCTCTGACACAGCTCCAGCTGTTCCCTCGTGTCCTGCCCCTGGTCAACAGAGAGAAGAACTCCGTGCCTCCCCCTCTGCTTCCCCTCATGAACCAACCACAATCCAGAGGATTTGGCTCCACAAAGAGAAGAAAGAATTGTGTGAGGCTGCTGTAATTAAAGATTTTCCTTGTCCACTGTGCCCTGCTTTGAGGGCTATGAGCAATGAGGCGGCATCTGCAATCCCAGATTCTTAATCCAACTAAAGAGTTGATGGTTTTCAGGAAAGGAAGATCATCAACAGTCTAGAAAAATTCTCTCTGGTGTCTTCCTTTGTTTCTTGCCCAATGGGTGTGAAAAATCACCTTCAATGCAAGCAAGCTCTATGTGCTTGGAATTTGGGGACTGGGACATTACTTGGGGTTTAATAGATCCCTGTCTATCTCCATAACTGTTCTGCACCAGCAGCAGGACTGAAATTAAGAGAGCAGTACATCCACTTCTTGCTTTATTGCCTTTGCATGTACTGGTGCCTAAATGAATATAAAAGAAACTTCGAACCCACACAATAAAACTTAAACAACCTTGTGCACAGCTCTACTATGTTCACTATGAAATAGCTGGAAAATGTTGGTTAAAAATCAGAGCCCCTTGTAACACAACACATAACACAACATCTGGGGGTGAATTTGAGAGCTCTTTGAAATTACATGTGAGCATTCCATTCTTTGGACCCTCTGCTGTGCAACAGAAAATCCACTTATTTAAGTGAGTTTGGTTTGTTTCTTCTGCTCCTCTGCCTTTTTTGATAAGGTTGGAAAACTAAATAAAACTTAGATAGCATTTGAATCTGTGAGTTAATATCTCTGCCTAGATAAAAACAAGCTTCCTTTTCACCTACAAGTGATTTCCAGTGTCCTTTGGTTTTTTTCTCCCCCTAAATCAGTCAGAATTACAATTTCTGATTTCCTGATAACCCTTTCAATTCTATGTCTGCTTGACAGATTTTAATTACAGTGAAATGCTTAAATTTTTGCCTCTCCATGTAAGTTAAGTATAAATAGACACCAAAATAATACTGTTTGAGGTGTGATATTAATATGATACATGCAACAACCTTAAAAGTAGCCACAAAGGATAGATCAGAGATTATGTGGTTTCAGGAGCCTGTTGAAATTTCACCATTTGTTGTAACATTATGCATTTTAATAGCACAAGAAATTAGATTCTTAAATAGGATTAGCAAATAAAATGATAAATAGCATTAATAAATAAAATTATGCACTGCCTTAGACAGCTCTCAGATGTTCAGATACTGTCTACAACCCCCCTTGTGTCTCTTCCCTGACCCCTGTGTAAGTTAATCTCCAGCAGCTCTAGAGGTACTACCTGGGGCAGACTGTGCTCAAGGTAACAGAAATACCGCAGAAGTGGTAATAGGCCCATTCCTTTTTGAATACACAAAGAAATACGCAATCCATAAGGTTGTTTTGATGTTCATTTGCAAATTTTAATCCTGACCTGAGAATTATTCCTACTGTTCATTTAAAAGTTATTAGGGTTCTTCACTTATATTGCCAGTTCAGCACTTCTTTGGGAGAAAAAAGCAGAAAATTTCCCCCTGAAGCAATAGAGGTTGAAAAGCTGGTGTGGTAGTTTCTGATTTATTCCTTCCACATTGTCCATGAAAGGAAGAGGTTTCAGGAGATAATTTAGAATCACACCACTACTTAACCACCACGTTAGGATATCTCTGTGTCTGTTTCTGCTTCTAATCAATGAGAAATGGCACTTTGAACTTATGAAAGCAAGTCTTTTGGACTACATGAGAAGAATTCATGTCTAATACTGTAATGCTCAAGTGCATTATGGGAATGAGGTAAATCGCAGTAACTCATTTCCATCATAGCCTGAATGTCCACATGGGCATAAAACATAAAACATCAGGCTTACAGCCCCCCTGGAAAGATAACTTTTCATTGCCATCCTCTTCTTTAAAGCACCTTTCATCTGGCATTACGTTAGAGTAAAGTTAAAAGCAATGCTGAGAATTGTGTCACCAACAGAATTTAACCAAACACAGCTCATTTCCAATACGGAATTCAACTCCTGTTTTAGATAGACATGTCCACCTTGGATCCATTTATCAAAAGCAAATGCCTGTGAAGCCAGCTGAAATTCAATTAATGCCACACACTTTATGGGCACTGGCTGATATCCAGAGTGTTAAAACGGCAGTGCAGAATTGTAAAGGCACAAGCACATTGTTTATACGTGCTGGCTGAAAGCCAAAATGGTTACAGTAAGTAGGAGAATAAAACATCAGTAACAGGGCCCTCTACTCCTCACTCGAGGCCAGAAAGTACAACACTTTAGCTGGGAATAGGTGATAATTATGAAACATAGCCACATAAACCTCCAGGCACAGACCCTTCATGGTCCTGAGCACTCACACCTGGCAGACACTGAAGGAGGAAGAGCCAGAGGCACAGACACACTGAGAGTCTCCCAAATGGATCAAAGGAACAGTGGTTTGGCTCTCCCCCACGGAGTGTGACCCTCAGATGAGCAAGGGTGTTGATGGCTTTTCAAGGGACTGTATTTTGATTCACAGTCTGATTGCTGACCTCTGTGGGAAGTGGTGCTCAGGAGGAATATCCTTGCCACCTGCAGGGAATGGGAAAAGTCTTCTGCAGAGTGATGCAGGGCTCCTCAATACCTTTTATTCACAGAATCACACAGAATCATTTAGGTTGGACGAGACCTCCACAACAATCAAGTCCTACAATTCCTCCCCAGCCTTCTTCCTATTGTAACAGAAACATGGAGAGGTCACAGACATCATTTGGTATTTTCAAAATTTGATTTCTAGGGGGGAAAAAAAGAAATCCTCAGGTGCAGAGCATGGTTATGCACATGGAAAGCAGCCTCGCCAATCAGGGCTGTTTTCCAAAGGTGGGGAAAGACTTGTCATAAGACATGCCAAGATTCTCGAGATCTGTATCTGCATCTTAGAGGGGTCATCCCAACCTCCAGCTGAGTGCATCACTCACAGAAATCACACTGATTTTGTAGTCATTAATTTATTTGCCATATTTATTTGCTATTGGAAATTACTGCCCTAAAAACTTAATAATAGATTTGGACCGGAGAAGCAGAATCAAGATCCCATGGAAAATGTTAAGGAACTGGAAAGCAATTTCATATTGATTCACAATACGCAAAACAAAACAGAAAAAGCGCGGTGTTGTTCATGAGATAGGAATTCTAAAATATTCCATTTTTGGAGTCTGGTGGTTTGTTTGCTGCCCAGATTGAAAGCATTTTCATTCCTGCTTTCTCAATACAGGAAAAAAACCTGCAATAATTTAAATTTAAAATAAAAGAAAAAAAAGCAAAAATTACCCTTTTGGATTCTGTTGTCTATGAATCCAGATACTTTGCCTTCTTGATCATCACCTTTTTTCTACATTCAAGCTTGTACTGTGCTCCTTCACTGGAATTATTGAATTCTTTCCTTTTTTTTCAATGAAAATGAGAGAAATTGACTCATTTGTTCAAGGTATTTTGCTGGGAAGACACTGTTTTCCTTTTCTGCAACGAAAACAGTAATATTCCAGTAAAATTGTAATTTTCCCATCCAGGATGCAAGTTGTTCAAACCCAGAGCTTTTTCATCATGAAAACAACCCCCCAATAAGCCTGATTCACCCCAAACAGTCCAGACAAGCTCTGCAATTATCTTCTGGCTATTAGGTGAGTTACAAACAGCACCATAAAACATGTAAAACCCAAACTCTGCAGATTTATTTAGCTGTTACAGAAGATGAATAAATGCAAATACCTCTGAGAACTGTCTGAACACTCCCAATACTTTTGCATCTTTATTTCCAAACCTGCAATTCCCTTGTGTATACCCAAGAATCTGGTGCAACTGGGGGCACTTGAGGATGTCGAAGACGTTCACATGAGCTTGACAGAAGTGACACATGGAAAGCCAAACCCTTCTGAAGCAGCAGATACAAACAGGACATCACAGAACAGCTCAGAAGATGTCACATGCTGATGTTTAGGCAGCTGAATAACACCCCAAACTTGATTTATATATATATAGATTTTCAGATTTGCTTTTTCAAGTATCTCTACCAGCAAGTGTCTTTACGAAAATTTTGCCCAAGCCCCCAGATTAAATGAATTCCAGCTCACTGACTTAGAAGCAAGAAGATGAATTTTTGGAAAGACAATTTCTTATGTAAATGGCTTCCTTTAACATGGGTCTTCAGGGATATCTGTGTGATGCTGGTACCCACACAGGCTTTTCTGAAGTGCAATTTGTCAGAGCAGTTGCTCAATGTGCTGCAGAGGGGAGATCATACATTTGCACATGTGGGAAGATCCCACTCTCTTTTGGCAGTGCTAAAAGGGATAAAGGCTTGCTTTTATTCCCAGAGACAGCACATTTCACTGGCTGCATACATGGCACAGCAGGGCTGAGCTAATGGGAAGGATCAAATCCTCAGTGATGACTTTTCAGAACAGAGACAAACTTTTACTATCCCTCACTAAGGCTATTACAAATCACAGGGTATTGCTGAAAAGGACAGGCTCTGAAAGCTGTGACGGTGTATCAATCATTTGACAAATTTCATACCCTTACCTCTCACCAAAAAAGGGTTGTAATAGCAGACAAAGATTAAAAAATAATTTGGTTTATAAAATCATCTGGGTTAATAAAAGTAGCACTCAGACTGTGTTGTCAAAACCGGTTTGGGATTCTTACAGGGTTTTACACTATTATAAAATTAGATATGTGCCCAAGACACCAAAATATTGTGGTTGTGTATTTTTTTTTTTCCATTTGAGTACTAATTTCCCTTGTGCAAATAAGATGCAGAATATTTTCTCTTTCTGGGGAAAAATAAAGTGAAAGAGAGATTTAATAACACACAGAGATAAAAATGTACAATTTTACCATTTTTAAAAGAAAAATGGGTAAAGAGGAGGTATTGTGAGACAACAAGAGAAGACTCCTGCATTTCACTGGAATGTTAGGAAATTAGTTCTTCAGCAACATGCAGTGTCCTGGGGCAAGAACTGTTTGTGATACATCTGTGATGACAGCAGTTTGTTAGAGACCCAGACTACAGGGAGATGTTCCAGCATGCAGAAGACTTGAAGGCTTTAACGTTATGAAAAGGATGGCCATGGCTCAACAGAGCAGAAACCCTAAGGGGAGCCACAGCAAGGTTGAAGATATTCAGGGTATAGCCCACACAGTTGCCCCTGGGGATCCCCTGTTTCTTCCCACTGCTTGTGCACTGCCACAGTCTGGCAGCTCCTGGTCATCTTCCATCCATCTGATGCTGCTGTGGGAAAAGGTGGATCCCCTGGTACTCTGCAAACCTTTCAATCCCATCTTCTTGTCTGGTTCAGAGGTAAAACAGGGCCTTAAACACAAAACAGATGCCTTTTTGACTGCTGTGTTCTACTTCTCCCTTCTCTACTTCTTTAGTGTCTAGAAAGTCAATCATATGAGAAGCAGCTGAGGCAGCTGCGGATGTTTAGCCTGGAGAAAAGGAGGCTTTGAGGGGGACCTTCTCATTCTCTACAACTCCCTGACAGAAGAGGGGACCAGGTGGGGGTCGGGCTCTTCTCCCAGGGAACAAGGGGCAGGACAAGAGGAATTGGCCTCAAGCTGTGTCAGGGGAGGGTCAGGTTGGACATCAGGAGGAATTTCTTCACCAAAGGGTGGCTGGGCATTGGAAGGGGCTGCCCAGGGAGGTGGTGGAGTCCCCATCCCTGGAGGTGTCCAAGGAACAACTGGAAGTGTCACTCAGTGCTCTGGTGTAGTTGACAAGGTGGGGATTGACAGGTTGGACTCGATGATCCTGGAGTTCTTTTACAACCTCAATGATTCTCTGGAGCTCCTGCCTTTGCTAGGACAGATTCACTTCCTCTGTTGTGGCTGCTCTGGTGTGTTAGCAGGTCTGTGTGAATGCTCTGTTCACATTATACCCCTTCCTGTCATCTACCCTCCTGCAGAAAACTGAGAGGAACAGACTGACAACAGTGGCACAGCCTGAGTCCACCCAGAATTCATCAAAAGAACAAGGAGACGTTATCTTCTCTAGAGATTATCATGACTGGAGAACATGTGGAATGCTGATGAGGACAGAGAAAGAACATGAGTACTGCATGGAAAGAGACTCGAGGCTTTGAACTTTTTATGGTTGCTATTCATCACTTAATTTATAGTACTCATGAATTTGAGAGAATGAAATCTTGCTCAGTTTTTAGCACAATTTGTCCCTCTTTAGTCAAAGCGTGAGATCACATAATATGTGTATCTAAAGATCCCCAGAAAGGAAGATAAAATTTGACATGGCATTCTTGAGGTTTTAGGCTGAAATAGAAAAGGAAAAAATAGAAGAGAGTTCCCTATCATCACACCTAGTCTCCTCCAATGAGTGCCTTTGCACTTCATAAAGGAGCAAACACATAAAAAAATACATGCACACAGTTCCAATATTTTCAATGACCCTTCACAAACAGCTTTCTAAAATATTAAGAAAGTCCTTTTTTTGATGGATAAAGGTTTGCTGCATATCTTCAAGAGAAAGAGAAGTCATTCTTTGGTTCATTCTGGTCTCGAGAGTTACATGACTTTGTTTCTTGTTCCTGACTTGGTGTTTACAAAAAGATACCTTAAATGAAATCAGAGAACTTTGCAAATCTCACCCAGGCTCACCCCTAAGCATCACTCCAGAAGGTGTGAGATGGAATAAAACTAATGATTCTATGATATAAGTAGCCAAACAAAGCTTAAGTCTAAAACAGGATGCTGCAAGTTCTGCTAATAGAAAGGAAGCAAAAACCATCAGGCAAAGAATGTGATGGAGTGAAACTGTTCATCCTGCTCTCCAGCAAGCTGTACGTGCCAGGAAATCCCAGACCTCTCACTATCTTCCCTTGGGAACTTTTAAAACCAGTATCTACGAAGCTTTCAGTTTAGCTTCACTTGTGATGAATGAACTCAAATATTAAATGAACCAAGACTCGTTTTTACAACTTCTGTAAGGAGGAACTTGCAAAAGAAACTCTTGGTGAGCTGCTGCTCTCTGCTGGGGAAAGCATGTAAGAAAGACAACCCACATGGCACATGTCTTATTGAGTTATTTCAATTCCCTCTATTACAAGTAATTCCAGTCTTATCCACGAGTTTATTTATCAATATTGAAGTGATTTTGATAGCAAATTTCTGAGTCAGTCTGCAAAAGCAATTTCACACCTGGTATCACATGCATGTGTACACCCATTTCAAAATTTCAAGAGTCTAATTTGCCAACTGTCCCTCTCCCAAACACAGGCAGTATCCTCATTTACTGCTCCTTCCATCAATACACCAAATATCAAGTCCGGTTCAAAGCCCCCCACCCAGTTCTCAGGGATATGCCTGGCTGTGGCTGTCATTAATTGCAACCCTGATTTCGTCCACAGCGAAGACCTCAAACAACTGTGGCACTAATTTTGATAAGTAGAAAACTTGTGGTCCCAGAAAATAAGCTTTAACTGGGCTAAACTAAAGCTATAAGTGTGGCCAGCAGATAAAAAGAAGGAACACAATAACTTGTTCATTGCCAATTAAAAAATTCTTTTTTTTCCTGTGGGTTTTTTTTTGTTTGTTTTGGGTTTTGCTTATTTTTCTTTTTCCTCCATTCCCCATTTCCCCTTATCAGTTTTCTCAAATACACCAGTACCCTGTAAGAGCAGAAATGCTTACAAATAAACATTTTTGGTGGTTTGTTGTTGATTGTTTGTTTTTTTAATTCCAGCCTGGAGATTCAATTTTGCTTTCAACAGCTGGACTTGAACATTTATTTCTGCAGGTGATTTTGCACCAGCACATCCACACAAACTTGCAGTCTCCAAGTGCTCTAACCCTAGAAGCTGAAGCTGGGGGATACCAGAGCAGAAACACCTAAGACAGGCTCAGGTGCCCAAATAACCTTGGAACTGTTTATAAGTTGATCAAGAATTTGTGAGGAGTGATCAGAGTACAGACTAATATTTGGAAAGGCATCTGCTACAGATCCCCTGCTTGAGAAAAGGAAGCAGAAAGAAGAAACGCTCTTTGGGCAGGTAGAACCAGTCCTGTACTCACAGGCTCTGATAATTGCTGGGGATATCACCTGTACCAATATATGCTGAAAGTGCAAAAGGGGATTTCTGGAGTGTGTCGAGGACAATTCCATGGTGCAGGTGATTCATGAGATGAGTGGGGCATGCGCTCTGCAGGACATACTGCTCATGGACAAGTAGAGAGGCTGGGGTCATGAAAGTCAAAGGAAGCCTTGGCTGCACTCATCAAATGGTGGAGTTTAACATCCTGAGAGAATCAAGCAGGACAAACAGTAGAATCACAGCACTGGACCTCAGGAGAAAAACTTTTGGCTTGTTCCCATCTTCTTGTGGGAGGGAAAAAAGCCCAAATGAGCTCCAATGAGTTTTCAAGCACTGCCTCATCAAAGCACAAGAGCAGCACATTCTGCTGTGGGGAAATTCAAGCCAACACATGGCAGGAGGCCAATATGAGTAAACAAGGAACATCCACCTGAGGTTAAACATAAAAAACGAGTGTAAAGGTGACAGCAGCATGGTTGGGCTAGCTAGGAGGAATACAGAGGCACCGCCTGAGCATGCAGGGGTGGAGGAAGAAAACCCAAAGCTCAGCTGGAACAGGCAAGGATATGGAAAGCAACAGGAATGGCTTCCATACAAAATGAAGGCTAAGGGCAAAGCTGGCTCACTGCTCAACAGGCTTGGGAACAGTGCCAAAAATAAAACAAAACAAAACCAACCAACGCACCAACCAACAACAACAACAACAACAAAAGAAGAAAATGAGAAATTCAATACATTTTTTGCTTGTGTTCTCACTGGTAAGATCTGTCTTTAGGTCTCCCAGATCCCTAAATTTTCTTAACACCAATCTTGGAGAACATAGCATTACTACAGTAGAGGAACCACAGAATCACAGAATATCCTGAGTTGGAAGGGACCCACAAGGATCATCAAAGTCCAGCTCCTGGCCCTGCACAGGACACCCCAAGAATCACACCATGGTCACTGCCTCATGATTACATAAAGGAAGACAGAGATAGGGAGCATTTAAACTAGTTGGACATACTTAGTTCATGGGACTAGTTGGTGCACCTGTGACGGTGCCGAGGGAACCCTGTGGTGTCACTGGGAGGCTGGCCTTATCATCTTCAAAAGGTCATGGCAATCAGGAGAAGTTCCTTGTGACTGAAAAGAGGCCAATGTCACATACATTTCTGCCTGTCAAGAGAGGGAGAGAAAGACAGAACTGCTACTTGTGCCTTCTTCTTCTAACTTGTGCAGAAAGCACCTCTCACTAAATGCAGTCTTCTGTTTTCATGAAGGCTGAGGTTTGAGGAATCTCACAGGCATGACTTGACCCATCCTTGGCTCAGTCAATCATAAATGTTCCTACAACACAACAGAGAGAGATAATCATCCCTAAGAGACCTCCATACTAATATTTTCAGATCAAGGACTATGGAAATGCTGAAGGGACTGGAGCATCTCTCTCAGGAGGGAAGGCTGAGGGAGCTGGGGCTGTTCAGCCTCCAGAGGAGACCCTGAGAGGGGAC
>JAWWTY010000037.1:55445315-55461244 GCA_035222235.1 Margarornis squamiger
TGGGGCTTAGGTGGGGGGTTTAGGGTTATGAGGGTTTTAGGGTGGGGCTTAGGTGGGAGGTTAGAGGTTCAGGGTTGTGGGGGTCTTATGAGGGGCTTACGTAGGGGCTTAGGATTGGTCGAGGCTTATGGTGGGGCTTAGGGTTCAGGGTGGCTTAGGTTGAGGTTTAGGGTTTTGGGGGGGGCTTACAGTTGGGTCCAGGTGAGGGCTTAGGGTTACAGGAGGGCTTAAATTCGGTGTCCTGTCATAGCCATAACAAAGGGTCCTAAATTTTCTGACTAGCTTGGTCTGTCTCACCTCACTGTCATTTATTTGCTGTAAGGGATGCCACTCCTTGGCTGTGATAAGCATGTTCAACTTTAAGTTGAGAATCAGTGGGTCAGTGACAAAGAACATTCTGTGCTTTGAGGCTTTTACAGCCAGGTGGGAGCTCTGGTTTAAGGGCAGAAACATTACAAATGCAGTGTCTGCTACCTCAAAAAGCTTGAAAACTTCAGGTAGGGTAAGGCAGTTCCTTCCCAGAGTCCCACAGGAGTGTCTGAGGCTTGTATGTGAGGACAGGTTGTGGTAGGTGACTGAAAAATATGGCTGTTATTAATATAGAACAATAAACTATTTTGCTAGCAAAGGTGTACAGTTACATGGAGACAGAGAACAGGTGAATAGTATTAAATCAACAAGCCAGCCTTGTGACTCCAGAGGTCCTAATATTTGTGAACTTGTGTATCCTGGAGAAAACCCAGTGTGCTCTTCCCTTGCCTTGATTTGGAGCCCAGGCACCACTGGCACCCCCTCAGCATAAGGTGAGAGTGGCAGAAATGTGTCCTCAGCCTGAGGATCGTGTTCCTCCTGCCCCTCAGCTTGCACCATGGACTTTTGAGGGCTTATTTAGATCTGTCCTTGGCTGTTCTCAGCCCCAAGAGGAGTTTCTCTGTCCCCCAGTGGGCTTTTAACCCTGCTTTTTATGTAGAAATTATTAGCACAAAGGCTATTCTGGAAACAACCAAGAGACTACAGACAAAATAATGGCAAATATCAGCTTAAAAAGAAACAAGAAAAATCAAACCCATCATTTTTCCTTCTAGCTGTAATAGGTATTTTAGTAATACAACTAAGTACCAGTAGTAGATACTTACTATCTCTCTGACTGGGAAAAGGCTTAAGATATGCTTTCCCCAACAAGTTAATTCTGATTAACTAATTATGTCCATATCTTAATTTGCTTCAAGTTTGAGTGACTTCACATTAAAGTCACACACAAGAGAGTATCATTGAATATGTCCACCCTGAGGCTACTTTCAATTATATCAGCATGGGGACTTCCACAGTCCTTGGGGCTGCACAGACCTGAGCCCCTCTCAGAGGCTTTCCTGGGGTCCTGTGGGAGTATCCTCCTATCCCTTCAAGTCCAGGGAGGAAAGGAGAGAGTGTTTTAACCTGTGTCCTCTTTCCAAAGCAGTCAGCTCATTAGATCAAGCTATAGAATTGCTTGGCTTCTACCTGTCACCTCCCTCTGCGTGAGCAGCTCCACACATAAAACACAACCCCACTCCCATGAGGGGTTTCAATGCATGAAAGGCAACTGGGTTAAGGAAAAATCTGGGTAAGAGTTTTTTCACAGCACACTGAGGAATAATGAGCTTCCCATTGGTCATTAAGCAGTAGCCTCTGGATGTTTCTTTAAAGACTTTCTAATACATTTTCCACTGGAGCTGTTTGCTCAAATTCAAGGCAGATACATGAATTAAGAAACTTCACATGAAATCTCCAGGTACTCATTTCTCAAAATTCCTAAAGGTCCAGCTCTGTGTCCCTTCCCTGCCCATAGCATTTTGTAGGACATGAACCCTCTTGGGTTACAGTCAGTAAATTATAAGGCTTTAGTGGTGCCTTTGCATGAAGAATTGAATTGAAAGGACTACTTCATGGAAAACAAAAAATACACACTATGAATAGCCAGTAATTTTGATGTCCCTTCATATCCTGGATCAATGGATAAAGTAATTCTTAGTGTTATTTCTAACAGGGATACTAAAGCTTGCTTTAGAACAGGGGAAAAGCATAATTAGTTATCAAATAGATTTTACAGAGCACTAAGTGAATAGTGGCATCACTGAAATGTCTCACCAGTGGAGTGCACGTGACTATATTGCAAGGGTTCCTGAGGACATTATTTCATTTAAACCATCCAGCAAGTACTTCAGGGTTTAGTTTCTTTAATATACACTGGAAGAAAGTTTTTGTTTGGAGTTGGGGAAGGTTTTGTGCTTTTTTTGCCCTTTAAATAGTCATAATTTCTTTTACTCTAATTCAAATGCATGACATCTGAAAAAAAGTTCAAGAGTTCATCAGTGTGACACTGTCATCCACCTCTTTTGCCAGATTTGTTTGGATTCACTAGTGAGGCATTGTCTAGTCAGGAAAATGCAGATACCACTCCAATCGGTTTAAAAACTGATACAGCAAAAGCTTGGACTCTCATTTAAGTGGGAAGCAGCTGCACTGTGTCAAGATGTCACTGACCTTTGTTCTTTGTTAACAGTGTCCTGGTGAAGTCACAGCTTTCCCAACAGTGTCTGTGAAATGGCATGTGGGAGCACTTCTCAGATGCCTCAGTGTAACTTCCAGTAGTTTCACTTGCCCTCCAAGATGTACACAAAGAGGCAGAATTTCTCTGTAGTGTCTGAGGAGTGAGTGCATTCTGAGCAGGGCATGTGGTGGGGAAATTCTTTACAGAAGGGGCAACAGCATCATATAACACTGCAGATGCATGAGAAATATTCATATAGTTAAGCCTTTAAAAAGCAAAAAACCCAAACAAAAAAACCCAAACAAACTAAAAATAAAACCACCAAACCAACAAAACAACTCATCCACAAAAAAAACCCAAAACAAATCCAAAACAAACAAAAAACCAAACAAGAAACAAAGCTTTATTTCAGCACTATGAAGGTGTGACCTTAGATAAATCATTGCTAATTTCAGATAAAATAAAATAAATTGTCATTACACTGAGACACCATCAGATTAGCATTCATTTAATCACATTGGTCTTGAGCTTGTTTCACCAGTTCAGTTAAAATCACACAAACAAGGTCCAAAGTGCTGTAAATTTACAGGACGAAAAAGAAATGTTCACTTGTCATAAACAGCATATTGGTGGGCTTCACATGTACGTAATCCTGTATCAGGAGAACTGAAAGGGTATTTTTAGATTAATTTTCTTAGCTGTGGTATTGTATCCATAAATCTATGACCTGCATCTCAGTTATTCTAACGTGGGGTTTTGCACTAGTTGGCAATAAAAAGCAGTCTTGAAACAGGAAACAAGCATAACTGAAGTCAGTGGAACTCCTTGTGTGCTTGCAGCACTTCAGCACCTCTGAGGGCTGGATCAAAGTGCAAAGTGACACAGACCAGAGCCAGCACTGTGCTACACACTCTGGTCATACACATGGGCCTGGCTTTGTGGGGCTTAAAAGAGATGAAACAGAGGATGGCTACAACTGAAATGGGGAGAACCAGGAAACTGTGCCTGGCCAGGAATTGTTCTCTCTGTTCAATGCAGCTAAGTAACAACTCAGGGAAAGGGGGAGGGAGGAAGAGAGAAAAGGAACGTAATACACATAATACACAGATGGAAGGCAGGCTTAATTTTTGTACTAAATCTCACATCTCAAGCATCTTCACATAAGCTTGAACACCTTTCTGTTGAGCTCAGAAGAGAGGAGACAAGTGCCCCATGGGACTGTGCAATGCAGCAGCTGTGTCTTGGCAGTCCTTGTGCTCTCTGTAGCAAAACAAACTTGATTTCTATAGTCCCAACTTTGCAGGCAGGCCATGAGCACCCAGGAATCAATATCAGTCCGTACGTTTGTAAAATATTGGAGTAAAAATGAGATATTATCACTAAGAACCATTTAAGGCCATCCAAAGCTAAAACGCCTTCAAGCCAGGGCTACAAATGCACCTGTGTCACGCTTAGGGTAACGGCCAGATTGACAAACGATTATATATTTGAAATCAAAAAATCAGAGTTTGAAAAGATTATGTAAACTCTATGATCAAGCAACACACCAGGATAGTTATTGCCTGTGAGCAGACCAAAAAAGGAAACGTAATTTTTAGGAGCGTTTCTGTGTGGGCTATTTTTTCCCCTGCCTCCTGTGTACTGTAACAATGCATTTGGGAAAGTAGCTGTTCATCCCATACCTCCTGATCAAATTTTGTTTACTGCCTTCTTTCCCAGGCTTCGTGTTAGTAATGACATCCATGGAGATGCCTTCAGTCCCCATTAAAAACTGACTGGGAGTGGCAATGGGAAAGGAGAAGCTGGATTGGCAGCAATGCAACTCTCTCCAGTCCAGCAGCACATCCCAAACCTTTACCTTTTGTGGAGCTTATTGCTACATCTCCGACCTTAGGAAAGAAAGGAATCGGATGTGGGATGACCCAATCCAGTGAGTCACACCCAGGTCAGCTGCAGCCCTGCTTCTAAATCAGTTCTGAATAGGAGCCAGTTAAAGTGTGGGGGGAAAGGAGCTCATCTTGAATCTGTGGGAAAATAAAGCAGAGTGTGCCCTCTATGTTTCAGGCACAGAGTAAAATTCAAGAGGCTACAGACCCCAGCCCGCTTTTACCATTAAGTTGCCAAATGTCAGATTTTGCCTGAAACATGCTGGGGCTTCCTGGGCTTGATTAGTGTGTCAAACAAGACGGTGGAACCCCCTCCTTAAACATCTCTGCTCTTTGCAGCTCCTCTTTTACTAACCCTTAATCCTATTTCTGTTCAGGCTGCCACATCAGGTCACAGAATCACAGAATATCCCGAGGTGGAAGGGACCCACAAGGATCATTGAGTCCAACTCTTGGCCCTGCACAGGACACCCCAAAATCCCACCATGTGCCTGAGGGCATTGTCCAAATGCTCCTTGAGCTCTGCTAGCCTTGGTGCTATGCCCACTGCCCTGGGGAGCCTCTTCAGTGCCCGGCCACCCTCTGGGGGAAGAACCTTTTTTCTAATATCCAACCCAACTCTGCCCCTACACAACTCCAAGCCATTCCCTGGGTCCTGTCACTGCTCACCACAGAGAAGAGATCAATCCCTGCCTCTCGTCTGCCCCTCATAAGGAAATTGGTCAGCAAGTAAAGCATCCCCTGACCAAGTTCTTAGCTGGAAACATGAACATGTTCCAAAAGCTCCTGTCTTGAATGATTAGATGTCTTAAGCCACAAAAAACCAGCTTAACAATTTCAGAATAAAGCTCATAATAACCCAGTGTGGGGGCTCGACATGGCACTTTGTACCATCAGAAGCCCCAGGGGAGGATCTTTAAAGATTGAAAAAGTGATTGGAGATGTCTGAGAAGAGAAAGGTCCTTTCTTCCAGGGGCAGACAATCCTAGCAGCACCGAACCATGAGATTGCTAGAGATGGAAAAAATTATTTTCCACCAAATTAAGCAAATAGATAACTTATTCTTAATGTGAAAAAAGCTTAGCAACTTAAAGTGGTTTTGCATTTAAGCTGTTAACAGAAGTAATGCTGGTAGTGTAAAATAATTTGCAGTAATGAGAAATAATTCACATTCTAAATTGGGGGCATTGGATTAATACGTTTTAGTGGACATCTTTCTGGATTGACTAGCAACTCAGGACAGGCAATTTCAGCCAATTTAAAAAGCCATAATGTTTCAAACAGTGACTGCATCCGGAGGAAATTTTTGGTTTCTTGCACTGTTTCATCTTTGAAGCATTTAATTTAATACACTGGTTTGTTACATTCAGACTGTATTAGGAATACAGCAATGTTTTAAGTAACAATTCAGTATTTTGTATTCTGCTCACGTAAAAAGCCCATTCAATAACTGAGGTACACTTGCTTAACCTACCATCAGATTCACAATTTACACAAGTCAGACTACGCATTCACATATGTTTTAATCTTCTTTACCTTGTGTGAACCTTATGTTGCTAGAAATCTAAACTAACTCTTTGTTTCTGGGTTGGTAATTGATACGAGCGACTCTGCATCCATGTACTGCCTAAAGCTTCATGTGATTAATCCTCTAATTCATTGCCTGGTAAAAGAGGTGACATGACAGTTCCCAAAATTCATCTGCATCTATTTTAGAAAGCATTAAGAGCATATATGAAAAAGGTATGGAGAAAGCATGGATAAGGAGCAGCAACAATTCACTCGACCATCCCAGCCTGGGATATTCTGTGATAGAATCAATCACATCCTGAACATGTCAAGACCCTCAAATGTGTTGGGGAGGGAAAAAGGCCACTCCTGGGTGTTGAGTGCTGCCCTTCAGCTATTACCAAGAAGTGGGTGCTGAGGCAGCTTCTGTAAGTTCACCTCCTGTTTATCCCACTCCTTGTTTATTTTTGGAGCCTGCACTGCTTGTGGCTGCAACAGGGGATGTTAAAAAGGAACTGCCAGACCCAGGACAGTTTTTCCCAGCTGACAAGGGTCATGGGGACAGGCAGGCACAGCAAGGGGAAGGGGGATAGCTGGTGGTATCTGCACCTCCTGATCCAAGGAGCAGACCTTGAGGAGAGGTGCTGAAGGGCAGGACAAGGCTGAGCTGAAGGCAGAAGATGGTGCTCTTTTCCAGGCAGTGACAGCATCAAGAAAGAGTGACACCTGCTTTTTGGGAGCTTGGAAAGAGAAGTGGAAGCAATGACTCAACCTGAGCATACAAAATGATGCCATCAGTGCAAGGTGAGTCATGAACAGGTGATGTCAGCATGGTCTCCAAACCACTGTCTGCTACCACAAACATCCAAAGACTACGCAAATCAAGGAATGACTCTTTGCTCCGAGTTTAAGGAACTATTTGCATCTTTTTCCTGTTTTCCTACAGGGTGGAACATCATCCCTTCCCATTTTCGAAGTTCTAAGCATGTGTTTGAATTTGAGCACACACAGGCAAGCTCTTATGAAAAAGACATCTGACACCATTTCCTAAACTTATAAGCCATGCAATTCCTACTTTCAAAATTGCCAGGTATCTGACAGTGGAAAGATCCAGCAAAGGCCGTGCTGCACTTTACAGGAGGAAGTGAAATCAGCTCATGCTACAGGATCAAAAAGCAAGTAAATTGAGAGGGGTCACATCAAACGTATCATATTCAGTGTATAGAGATCCAGGAGTCTAAATTTTCTTCAAGTACTTTTGGGAATACAAATTTGGCATTGATGTCAAAAAGGTTTAATTAACTCAATCAAGCTTTTTGCTGAAAATGTTCCTGTAAAAGGTTTAGCATTAAATGGAAAAGTGTATTCTTTAGAAGTTAGTATTTTACAGCTCTGTTTTCATGCTGTGTTACTTTCATTTCAAGATTGTTGTCTGTATTCATCTGAAGTCTTAGCTAATGGAGAGATCTCCCCAATTTCCCACTTAATCCACTGCTTTTCAGGCAATTGCAATTGTGACTTGCTCAGATTCATGAATGTCTGAACTTTGTGATACATTTGTCTGACTTTCACTGATTTTATAAATTAAGATATAATTGAAAAAAATAATAATAAGGAACTTTCGGACATGTTTTCCTTTTCACCATTTTGAATTGTCTTAGACTTCTAGGGAAAGATGAGCAGAACAAGAGAGGCTGAGAGATGCTGGGAGCTACATTTAGTTCAAACCTTTTACATCTCACAAGAACAGCCTCAAGTACCTGCAGTGCTGTTCTGAACTACACTTAGCCAACAGCACTGCTGAGCCTTGTTACTAGTTGAGCTGAAAACAGCTTTTCTGAAAACTTCCAGGGAAATTCAGCACAAATCCTGTTCATTGGGCCAGAACAAGTGAAGTATAGAGTATATTAAGTAGATATGTTACATCCTCTTAACAAGATGATGGGCAAGGGAAAGTTCATTTGAGAAGTAAAAGGGACTAAAAGATACATAAATTTCACTGTTGTACTTGTAAGGAGGAGTTTCTTTATTTTAACAGACGTGTGACTGTAACTGTGTTTGAGACCCTTGGTGAATTATTTTTCTTTTAAATAATTCCAGATAACAAAGCTACAAAATAAGAACCTTTTTTTCTCTTTTAACTGCCTGTTTCAGTTCCTGAGCCAATCCACTTCCAAACCTGCAGCCAAGTGCTGAAGCAGAATCTGAAACTGGTAAATAGACAGGAGGACCTGCAAAGACTGCAGACAAGGAATGGAAGAGCATGTGGGAAGGCAGGAAGAAAAGAAGAAAAGGCACACCTTCCACTAGCCCAGGTCACTCAGAGCCCCATCCAGCCTGGCCTTGGACACTCCCAGGGATCCAGGGGCAGCCACAGCTTCTCTGCCCAACCTCACAGGGAAGAATTTCTTCCCAATATTCAATCTAAACCTTTCTTTCAGTCTGAAGCAATTTCCCCTTTCCTGTCACTACAGTTCCTGATGTATAGTCTGTCTCTGGCTTCCCTGTAGACCCCTTCAGATACTGGAAGGTGCTGTGAAGTCTCCACACAATCTTCCATGAGTGTGGGCAGTCCTTAACACCTGAAAGACACTCATGTAAGACTGAATTGTACAGAAGCTTCAAAATCTCCACATTCCATCTCTCCCTTGTTGTGTGTGGAAGTGATAAAATACTCTTAATAGACAAAAATTATTTCTGAAGAACCCTAAGACTCCTAAATAAATACATGTGCTTCGGGTAAGATGTAACCCAAAATGCAACTTTTTCAAGTTTGTAGTCACTATCCTTGTTCATTCAAGTAGAAGTTACTCATTAAAACTACTTGTATATTATGTTTATGTTGCACAGTATTTATGAGCCCTAGATGAGACAAAGATCCCCTTGTTAAGGGGAAAATATCGCAGATGTTACTAGGAGATAAGATGATTGGAAACTGAGACCCAGTTTCTGCACAGAAAACTGATTCCTCTCAACACTCTGATCTCAGGGTTTATCATCATTACATCACAACCAAGATGACCCACGGCTTTTTTGATCCCTGCATATTGAAAGCTGCCAAGAAGGCAACTGGACATGATTTTGTTACAGGGTGTGCAACTTCTACAGTCTGCCTCCAAACAGACCTCAAAAATGAACCATTACCCGCAATTTGTAAAGAAACCCAGCATTTCTAGAGTGAAAATCTCTGAAGTGAGCTGGTAGTTGTGCCAATGGCAGACCATCACACAGGCATTTGTGCACTCTTGCATTCTAGGTTCTAAGCAAAACAACTGCTGGGAAAAGGCCAGATAACAACCATGAACAGAATAGCAACTGCTGGAGGCTGAGGTGAAGTCTGGTAGAAGGGTCTGGCAGCCTGTATATATTAAATGGGAAAAGAAGCCATCACTAAGCTCCAAAGTGAGAAAAAAAATTCTCATAAGACATATTAAAAGGTGAAGAAATTAAAGGTCTACTAGAACAAATGAATTAGATAATGAAACTCTGGAAGTAGATCAAAACTGAAAGGGGGAGGAGGGAGAAAAAGGGGGAAATGAGATCAAACAACAGCTGTAGGATGCAAGTTAAACTGAATTAATATCCTCAAGTCAGACCCAGAATGAGACAGCATCTGGCAGAAGGAGGGAGAAGAGCAGTGGGAAACCAGAACAAAAGGAGTAGAGAGTTTGGGAAAGCTGTTTGGATGACCCTGCATACCAGAGTACCCAGATGGGCTGACTGCACAAACATATTTAGGCTCAAATGGACTCAAATTTGGGAAGCAGAAAGCATGCCTTACCAGAGAAGGAAGATAAGGAAGAGAAAGGGAGGGAATTACTGAGATGTAAGTCAACACAACAACACCAAGAAACAAGGCTGGGCATACCATCAATATTTAGCAGGATAATATTCATGCCCAGAAGGGCTGAACTTTTATAGTGAATTAGAACACACACTGTGAATACGGACTGACTTGTCTCAGAGCGTGTTGTTGCACAGGTTTTAAGCCTGATTCATTTTCCACTACAAGAGAAGTCTGTGGGAAAGCATTCAGAAGCTGTTTTCCAGCCTCTTCTTACAGAAGGTATGTTCCTGAGAAGGGGAAGGGTCACAGGCCAGATGCCCAAGAATTATTTTCCAAAGAGAGGTGTGGTCCCAGTTTCTTAAAGATACTCAGATACCTATTCAGGTGCATCACAGAACCTCTTTCAAAGGCTAGGCTTTCTAAATCCCATGAACATTTTAGGGAAATTAAGGTTATGAATGGTTAAATACTTTTAACCAGGACTTTGGATAACAAAGCAACTAAATTATTTCTAAAATGATAAGCCAAGATTTTACTGAGATGACAGTAAGTTCTGACTTTCTAACACCCGTAGGCTAGGCTGAACTTTTACACTTCTGCAAGGAGTTATCTGTGTGTACAGGGGGAGCTCGAATAATCTTTAGGCATGATTCCCTAAGTCAGTGAAGCTAACACAGTCACAGCATAATAGCCTTTCCCTTTCTCTCCAATTTACTGCCCATTTTTATCCAAAGTGTTCAGAAGAATGGAAGAAGATACCAAGAGGAAGATGGGTGTCCTGTCTTATCACAGCAGGAATGAGATTGTTGTCATGAGATCACAACTGAGAAACTGTTGTAGTAAAAAAAAAAAAGGCAAACCCCAGGTTTTGTAGAACAGTTTCTTTTGCTCCACTGATCCCAGCACTGTTTATGTGAAATACCATATTGTTTCTATTCCTTGTTTCAAATGAAATTTTTTATTTTAATCAAAATAGCATCACTCAGAAATGAAGGTGGAATAGGATGGCAGCAGAAAATGTGCAACTTTAATGCTAGAATTTGGTTCTTCCATGGACTGTAAAGTAAAAGTTCCAGCTAAAATGAGTGAAAGGAATGAGAAAAAGGAAGCAATTGGTTAAAGAGGACAAAGTCTCTGCCTCAAGTGCTAAAGGCTGTGGCCTTCAGGGGACACAAGTCCAAATAAGTATTTTGATAAGAATTCAAAGCTGCAGAGCACTGAGCACTAAAGCACTTTACTTGTAAAGATATCATATTAAAAAACCCAATGTTTATCATGTTACAGATGAAAATATTTTGTGACATTAACAATTGGGTAACGTAGAAGGTACTGAATAATCACTTGTATGTGTACTTTATTTGTCCTTTATTATCAGCCTGTACAATCGCTGATGGTCAATAACCAGTATCACAGCCTGAAAAAAAAGAAAAAAATTAATATAAACATGGCTATAATGAGGGACACAGTGTGTACACTGAGTAAATGGGATCTCAGCAGTTAGCTCTGTGAGTTCCTAAAATTTAACCACACAGTCATCATCGTTTCAGCATCAGACTTTTGCAATTTCATGTTATATTTGATACATTGCAGCCTGAATGTATGAGCCAAAATCCCACTTACATCTCTTACATATGGAAAGAGAACATTCCAAATGTCAGCGAATATATATAACCAAAATTGGTCTTTTTATGGCAGCAGCTTTTGTCTCTCACTATCACCTTTTTGTGGTATGAGACATAGTGTATATTCTCATTGGTTTGGTGTTGGAGACCAGACTTGTCCAATCTTCATTTGTTAACGTCTCCTTGCAGGGTCTTAAGTCATGTATTTCCCTGGTGCCTGAGTTTGTCCATCCAAAGAAATCAGTGGGACAAGAAAATACACAGCAGACACAATAGGTGCATTGGAAAGGTCAGGAAAGTAGGTTTACTCATGGGCTGGAGCAGTCCAGCATGAAGGAGGAGGTTCTGCCCACAAATCTTGCTCATACAAGAGGGATATAAAATACAGGCACAGTAAATAAATATCTGTGCAGAGGAAAACTAGATTAGGAAGATACTTGGTAAGTTACCAAGGGACTTGGCTAATATGTTCTCTGCTACCACACCAGAGTACTTGAGCACTCTTGTGAATGCAAAACTGGGTTCTCTCAGGTACTCTGTTATGCTTATTCCCTTTTCCTTTAGGTGGAAAGTTGCCTTCATTTCGCTGTTAGAACTTCCTGAGGGCTGTGAAGTTGAGTCAGAGCAAAAACTGTTGCGAAGAGCATCGTCCTTTCAGCAGAAAAACACCAGTACATTTGATGCAATCATGTTTTAAAGGACATATTTAATTCAATGTTAAAGCTCAAAAAATCCATCTCTGATTGAAGGAAGAGAACCACCTCTCCCATCCCAAAATTGCAGAAAAATTACAGTGATAAACATTCCCTTTTTGTTTAAGGAATCCCTGTAATTTAATTATTATGTCTTTTTCTCCTTTCCTTCAACCACTTTTGCTTCAGCTTTAAGCAAGTCCCAGTGAAGACTCAAAGTCTAACAACCTCACAAAAAAAAGATAGTCTGGGGTAGGAGGAGGAGAAAAGGCAGGTGTGGCTTGACAAGTGATGAGGAAATAGACTTTCAGGACACAGACTCAGGACAGCTATGCTGACACTGTATCCCTGAGAAACACAGGGAAATGCCACACCAGCCAGAGAACAGCATTACCGAGCCACTGGAGCATATAGGAGTGACCAGCAGGCATGCTGGTATTTCAGCACAGACAGGCTGAAGTCATGAGAATATGAAACACCA
This sequence comes from Margarornis squamiger, assembly GCA_035222235.1. NCBI lineage: Eukaryota > Metazoa > Chordata > Aves > Passeriformes > Furnariidae > Margarornis > Margarornis squamiger. The sequence continues at coordinate 55,457,823 of JAWWTY010000037.1, forward strand.
TCTGAGAGGAGGCATTCCATCCAAAATGCAAGGAAATCTCCATGGAATCAGCTGGAAGGCATGTCAGGAGCACGACCAGCAATGCTGGCTGGAGTTCTAAAGCTTCGGCTCCGCGTTCCACAAAACACCCAAATGTTACAAACATCTTCAGCCCTGTTCGTGTCTCGTAAGTCACATTAAAATTCCGTGGTTCTCACCCAACCCTTTAATCATGCAGTGGTGGCCTCTCAGAGCACCTACCATGGTCAGAAGAACTCTGCACTCATCTTGAAGTGCCACCTTGACAGATAAAACGAAAGGCTGCCTGCTTTAGGTGATGCTACAAATTGGCACTGGATCTCAGAGGTTCCCAAAGTGACTCTCTGACTCAGGTTTCTCTCTCACTGTTGTACTGGAAGAAGTGCTGTTGCTTTGTTTGTTTCCTGGGCATTTTCACTGGAGAGCCTTCACAATCCAGCTAAAGTAAATGAACAGAGCCAGAAAAGTGGACCCAGGCAGTATCAAGACCACAGCAAATCACTGAGTGCTTTACAGCCCTCTTTTATTGCATTTGAAAAGTGATTCAAGCATTATCTAAATGTCAAGCAACACAAGTTTCTGGAGATGCAGGCAGCTCAACAGCAAACAAGGCTTTCTGAGCAGGTGGTGTAGTATCTGATAAGACAAAGGAAAAAGAAAATCAACATGCAAGGCTAGATCTCCATAATCCATCTTAACAGTGCTAGAATCCCCAAGGCCTGAATCTCCATTCCTTCATAATAGCAAATGCTTGCATTACTGACAAATGCAATTTAATAATAAGCCTCACAGCACAGAGGGTTTCTCCTAAAATGCTGTGCACTGATATAAAAATGCCATGCCATAAATTCAGCTTCTTCTAAGTAGTAGTAGCTCACTGTGGGACAGAAAATATCTACCTTACAAGTTCAAAGAAATGCTTGAAACAAGAGTTAGCTGAGAATTCAAAACAACTCCTTTTCATGAGAAATAAGTAAATAAATCTTCCAATGCTGTTTTCGTTCTCAGGCAAAATGGGAGGGATTTTTCCCTCTCCAACTCCTATTTCTCCCCAAAGGAAAAAGGTATATGGATACTTAACTCAGTAACATGAAGGAAAACTACCACCTTCTGGCCCTTCCTTCCACACTGCAACTATCTGTGTCTTCCAAGGTGATGCTGCCAGGCAAATATGAATTCAGTATTAATGAGCAAAACTTTCAGAGTTAGAGCAGACAGAATCAGAGCGTTAAGAATATCAACAGAATTCCGGTTGTTTTATATCAAAGGACATTACTATCTGCAGGATTCTTCCTGCTTCCTTCACTCAGCCTGGCAAGCTGATTTTAACAGCTTGATGAACCACAATTTAAGTTCTTATCTCTGAGAATGAGCAGGACTGGCTCATGGGAAGCTGTGAGCCTTAAGTTAACCATGTACTTAAAATCCTAGTAAGTAGGTTCTCTCAGATTAAATCAAGAGAATTGGGCTTTGGAGTTCACATATCAAGCAGCTCCCATCATCTTTTTGAGAGGCTGAATCCTTTCCCACTTGCCTTTGCAGTTACTAGCTAGGAGATAATGGAACATCCTCTATGGGGATAAGAGGAGGAAACAGCCCAGCACTGCTTTACATTGACATAGGTTTGGTGAAGTACACACTTCAGTAATCACAGAATCACACAATACAGCCACCTCTGCCACCACTCTGTGATTGTGGATAAAAGAGGGCTAGGACACAGCTTCTGAAAGAAGGCACTTGTGCAAAACTTTAAATTTAAAATTCACTGTTTCTGGTGTTTTCTGTCTCAAAGAAGAATTTTATTTTATTTTTTTTTGGAGGGGTACAATGCTCTTAATTCCTCCAAATCAAAAGGACTTAAAAAAATTACTCTAAAGAAATAGCAAACAAAACAGAAATTGGTTTTGAATATGGAAAAGATGACATTATTAATAATGTACTCAGCCTGAACTAGTTACCCCACTAGTTGTTGCTTCATCAACTGTCATTGCTGCTGCTGTGCTGCTTCTTACAGAAAGAGCATCAAAGAAATGATGAGGTCTCAATAGAACAGCTCAGCAATGATTTTAAGGACAAATACAACAGCACAGTCACATCATAATCCAGGCACAACTGGAGATGTTTTCTATTCGTGGGAGACAGGATGGAGTACCAGGACTCTGCTTCCCAACACTGTCTAAGAATTTTCAAAGGGAAAAAACTCAGTGACTGAATGGAAACAGCAAGCAAACCAGGGACCATTGTGTATAGATCCAAAACCCTTCCAGGCACCTCTTACAGGGAGAATTAGCATCCAGAGTCTGCAGGGACATGAAAGGACTGGGATCTACCCTCAAGCAGGGAGATTGCCAGTATTACGAGATGCCAACAAAGAATCTGTCCTTTCTCTGCTCAGCTCTGTGCCCTCAGCTTGTTAGTGCGTAGGCATTGAAGTCACTGCCCTAGTCTTTAAGTAAAATGAGGAATAACAACACTACAATACAGCAATAACACTGTATGAGATTAGCACTTGCACAGTGGACAGCCTTCTGTAAATATACCAAGAGACAGGTTCTTTCATGAAGAATTGCACACAGCGGACTCCCTACACCCTCTGTCATGTAAACATACATTGCTTTAAAATCAAGGAATGACCTTTCTAAGACATCTTATTGCTCATTCAGAAGCTCTAGGCTCACTGCCCAGCATGGCTTCAAGCACTAGGTATAAGGAAAGTTAGAGCAGGTATCTGGAGATTCAGTCCTTTACTGCCTTAAAAAGAAACCCAAATTCTCTCTCCCTCAGCAAAGACACCAGAGTTATCCCAATTGCTGTTTTCTGTATAAAAATGGTTTCCTTTTCTTTTCCTCCTGCTTAGGCGTGTTGGAGACTGCCATTTCTTGAGTCACCCATTTTTCAGCTCATCTCACTTCTAGCTCCAGTGGTCTTTTTCCTAAGATTGGGAGTGGAGAGGGATCTGTGAATAACTATCAGCACAGAGGGTCAACAGCTTAGCTCAAAGAGCTATGAAACCCAAAATGTCCTCTTCGTCTCCAGTGGAAGGGGCGAAAGAGAAAAACCATCTATTTTTGGTTATCAATTCAAAGGTCAAAGAAAATAATCTCATTTGCTTCCATGTGTTTTGAAGGAGATCCACAGATCTTTTATTTTTAGGTATGAAAGGATCTATTGCTGGCTGCTTAAAATATCTCATGACTGCCTCCTCATCCTCAGGACAGTACTCCTCCCTTGCCTCTCTTGCTCTGTGACCATCAAAGGGCCTGTTCCAGGGAGAATAGGGATCCGAAAGGGATATGGAAGCCGAAACTGAGACACTGCAGAAAACTGAACCCAAACAGTAGTTTTATTACCAAAGGTGGCCAAGTAAACAGGAAAGAAACCCAACAGAGAGAGAGAAGAGAAAC
>JAWWTY010000037.1:55471029-55485403 GCA_035222235.1 Margarornis squamiger
CTCGCTCCCACAGCTCCCTGTGCTTGCTGTGCTGGGACCCCCGGGCTGGGGGCAGCTCTGCAGGGGGGTCTGCCCAGGGGGGGCAGAGGGGCAGAATATATTGTATTAAATAATAAGATACAATAATATCTTAATGACAGGTTCTGTATTAATACAGCCTTCACTTTTTTATATGTTTACATAAAATATTAATCTATTCAATTGCCAATGTTTTTTCCAAAGCATTCCAGCCATTGCCCAGTACACTATTGCTCTTTAACACTAACATTTAATGAATTTTATTTTTCATGGCCATCAGAATGTGCCCAGCTGAGAGGAGATGATGCAGCCAGACTGTGTGGTACAGTGCCTGAGGAAATCCAAGGTCACAGTGTGGCTGACAGTTGGATTTAATGATTTTAAAGGTCTCTTCCAACCTTGATGATCTGTTATTCCAAGTGTGGGGCAGGCTAGCTGGCTGTGGTTTCTGAAAATACAGCCCATCAGCACAGGATCTGTGCATGTGGGGGCAAACTGAGTCATAAGCTTGGAGAGATCACATATGCCTGGAACCCCATGGGCAACGCTGAACTGAGGAAGGCACGGCATAAAAACCAAACCCCAAAATAAAAGCATATCTAGGGATATGTAAAAACCACAACACCATAATAGGGTGGGTCCAGCCCTGGGGGCTGAGGGTTGATTGTTTAAAGAAAGTGATAAATTTGAAATGCTTTTTCATCCTAATGTGGAGGTCTAGGATTTCATGGCAAGATATGTCTCTTGTTTCCTGTGGGTTTCATTTCAGAAAATCAGTGTTGTCTGAGAGCAATAAATAAAATAATCTTAGATTAGTTTCCTGTTTGTGCATCAGCACAACAAACCATACAGTTGTAGTAAAAGAGATTGTTTCTATAGGTTCAGGAAGGATATTAAAAAACCACCAAACAAACAAACAAAAACAAACAAACAAACAAACACAAAACCTCCAAAAATAAACAAAACAACAACAAAAAAAGTGTTTAAGACAGGTCAAGGCAAAACTGTTCTCAGCATTCTCATTCCCAGCTTACAGATATTTTATTTGGGTTCTTCTAATTCCTCTCTCTGCTTATTAATTTAATTCAAACGGCATTAATCATCCTATTTAAAAAACATTCCATTAAAAAATTCAAGTGATATATGTATCATATTTAACTTACTTTTCAGATATTTTCACAGTGACTCTGGGCTTAATGTAGACTGCAGCAGAATGATTTGTTGTTAGCACAGAAAGAAATCTGCTTATGATAGGTTAAAACAAAGGAGATAGGTCAGACTAGTCTGACCAACTGTCCTTTTAATCAAATCAGTTTTGGGGATTTTTGTTAATGAACTCGGAGTCAACAAGGAGTATCTGACTGACAGACTGTAAACATGGCCCAGCACAGGCTTGGAGCAGCAACTGGATCACAGCACAGAGCAACAGCAGCATGATCCAGTGCCAGCACAGGCACAGAGCAGGGATGTTTAGGCTCCTGCTCCCCTCCCCTATAGGGCTTTTCTGCCAAGAGAATTCCTGTCAAGAGCCAGCCATACAGACCATGGCATGGATGCACCACACAAGAAAACTATCAAAGCCATCGTATGGGCCAGGGAGTCTTAAAGATGAGACTTGGAGGAATGTCGTGGGTCAGGGTGACACAGACCCTGCTCCAACCATCCCATCACCTTTTTATTCCAGGAATTCTGCAGAGAGATTGACAAACCTGCAGTTGATCAGTCTGCCTGGACAGTCAACTTAGTCCTGTCCTGTGCACAAACATAATTTTTCCTGATCCCTAAGAGAACTTGGCCTAAGAAATAGGATCAAATATCCTTTCCACAATATTCCTTATCATTAGCTGTAATTTTAAATAACAACCTGTTTTATTTATTTTTTTTTCTGTCCATATCAAACTCTTTCTACAATTTCCTATCTCCTATTTTAAAAAAAGTCCTCTTATGAACTAGGCCTTTCCAACACCATCGGCCTTCTCATAGTTCTTTGCGTTGTTTTGTTTTCCAAGTTAGAGTTTCTTACAAATATGATTGTTCACTTTCTGCTCTGAGAACCATTCCTGCATTTCTCCCTTCATTCAGTTCCAGTAGAATGGAGTAGATGGCGTAGGAAACCTTCCTTGTGGAAGCACCGACTTTGAGAAACATGAGTCATAGACTTTTTCAACACCTGGTGAAAACTGGGAGCTGGAGGAGACAGGAGCAGGAGAGTGGCTATCAAGGATGGGAAGCAAGGGGGAGAGCATACAAATATATGGGAAACTGGTAAGAAACTGGAGATTATTGTAGATCAAACGATGAAAAAACAGGAAGGAATTTGGCTGAACTGCAAATGCTCAGAGGCTGGACTCAATGATCTTGGAGGTATTTTCCAACCTTAATGAAAACGATTCTGTGAAAGGTCTTGGAGGTCTTTTCCAACCTATGAAAATTATTCTATGTAGGACTGGGAAGCAGGATCAAAAGGTAAAAAACAATCTGGAGGAAGAGAAGGACAGGCGTTTTTTAGGCTTGAACAGAACCACAGAGGCTAAAGTTTACTCATAATCAGTACTCAAGCTTTTACTTAAAAGCACTTCCATCTACTGATGTAGCCAAGCTATAAATGAGGCCAGCCAAAAAAAGACAGTGATTGTTTCTAGAAGAGAAATAGAGCTATTGCTGTTGCATTTGATACCTCATCAGTAAGGTTTGCACAGCGTTCAATCCCTCAGTTTAAACAGATACATCCCACCAAATCTGAAGAAGCTGTTTAATTTTGAGTATTAGGAATGAAAAAAGAAAAAGGCCTATGTGAGCACTCACCTCTATTCCAATATAGTTTGGGTTTGTGTGCTAAATTTGCCTGAAAGTGGAGTTCTCAAGTACAGCTTGAATCCATGGGACCAGTCAGAGCTTCAAGCACTCAGGAGCTCAAGGAACATCCCTTGTCTAGATATCTTATGAATGGGAGTTAGAACTGTATATTAGATACTCAGAAAACTTTCACTGCAGAAGCTGTTACAGAAAGTGCTGGCAGAAAAACAATAGCTACCTCCAGAAATGAGTGTCTTCACCCTAATCCTACCACCTCCTCCAAGACAAAACATACAGCTTGAGGAAAGCAGATATTTTGCATAATGATTATCACACTACTTAATGAAGTTGCAGGCCTTACCTCACACTGACAGTGGCTTCCTTATTGCCCTCTTAAGATCATTTTGAGTTTAGCAGTACACGTTCTAATTTACTACTAAAAATAATAGTAATAAAGTAAATAAATAGATTTCTCTGTTGTGTTGTCTTCATTCTGACATCACGGTCAAACTGAAAAGGTTTAGATCGGATATTGGAAAAAAATTCCTCCCTGTGAGGGTGGGCAGGCCCTGGCACAGGTTGGGCAGAGAAGCTGTGGCTGCCCCTGGATCCCTGGGAGTGTCCAAGGGCAGGTTGGATGGGGCTCTGAGTGACCTGGGCTAGTGGAAGGTGTCCCTGTCCATGGCAGGAGTGCTGGAACTGGTTGATCTTTGAGGCCCCTTTGAACCCAAACCATCCTGTGATTCTGTGATGATGTGGCCCATTAGATCTCTTTTGCTTTGTTTTTCTTCCTTAGAATGACACAATACCTGATCATCTCCGTGCACATTTACAGGACCAGGGCAAAGAGTGACAAAGCCTTCACCTGAAGTCACAGGATTGAGCAAATCTGACCATATTGCTCTGAAAACTGCACATGTTGGTGCGATCTCAAGATATGCATGTGTGTTGTATTGATTGAGATTCAACTATTGCCCAGAATAAAAATACTAAAAAAATTGGCCAAACATGGATGTCATCATATCAGCTTTGATACCAGGCACTGGAGTTTCCTAGAAATGAATCCTCCATTAAAGCAACAGATGGCCCTGTGTGTTGCAGGGGCTCAAAGCACACATGAGGGGCTGGGTGACTGATGGACTTATGAATGACTGGGTCTGCATAAACCTTAAGTTGGATTAGTATAAGCTCATGCATGTCACAAATGGTTTGCTGTGAAGCCAGACTTGTTTCAGCCCCACACAAGACTGTGTCACGTGTAGGGGACAGTGTAGGGATATGTAGAAATAAACACATTCTGGCAGCTTTACTGACTGCTTGGATGCTCTCAGCCAGCAACAAATGAAGTCCCTGCTGATTCATCCTTTAAATCAATGACAGCTACTTAATTAACAGGACCACAGCCAAGCTGCTTAGGACTAGCACTGACCCTTCTTAAGGAAAGGAAAGTTGTACAACACATTTTGAAGGGCACCTCCCAGCAAACCCGTGGTTCACATTTTCGGTGAGCCAGGGGAGGTGGCAGAGATAAGCACAAGTCATGCCTGCACTTACAGAGCCGAGCAGGATGATTTGAACACAGGCAACTCACAGCCCTTTCCTACCTGATTCTACAAAGCTATGATCCTTCAAGGACTTTCACAACCAAATGGTGGGCTGGTACCTAAATGCTTCCACAGTCCAAAGGGCATTTACAGGAATTGTAAAGGATCAATCAGTTGCAAGCTCTTCAGAGACCAGCCTCTGCTGTAGAACACTAAAAACCACTTTGCCCACCTTTGACCCAAACAGTTCTTAAACGACATTATGCAAAACCTGGCATTTGCATTAAATGCACGATTAAGGCACAAGTTACCCAGGGTCCAGAGATACCTCAATGAGGGGCTGAAAAGCCATCCAGGGGTCCCAGCACAGAAAGGACATGGACCTGTTGGAGAGACACCAAGATGATCAGAGAGATGGAGCAGCTCTGCTGGGAGAAAAGGCTGGGAGAATTGGGATTGTTCAGCCTGGAGAAGAGAAGGTTTCAGGGTGACCTCCTTGTGGCCCTTCCAGTACCCAAAGGGAGCCCACAGGGAAGACGGAGAGAGACTATTTCCAAGGGCCTAGAGTGACAGGACAGAGGGGATTAGCTGAAACTGTCAAAGAGTAGGTTTAGATCAGATATTGGAAAAATCTCTCCCCTGTGAGGGTTGTGTGGCCCTGGCACAGGTTGGGCAGAGAAACTGTGGCTGCCCCATCCCTGGAAGTGTCCAAGGCCAGGTTGGATGGGGCTCTGAGTGACCTGGGCTAGTGGAAGGTGTCCCTGCCCATGGGAGGGGGTTGGAATGGGATGATCTTTAAGGTCCCTTCCAACTCAGGCCATTCTGTAGTTCTGTGTTTCTATTCCTCATCTCAGCTTACAAATTCCAGAAGATGCACTGAGCCTTGAGAACTTTTGAAGTCAGGACATGAAAAGCCCCTATGTTCTTGTGAAAGGTCTATACAGGACAACAGGGTGCACAAAAATCCTCTGAGTCCATTTGAGAAGCAGTTGTTATAGCATGGATGGGATTAGTAAACACGGCATGGTGACATTTGTTAGCAATGAGATTCTACATTCAGTCAAGCACTAGTCAAGATGAGTAAAGGGGGCAAAATAAGGCTTTGTCTTGTTAAGTTTACAACCCTGGGCAGAATGAAAACCAATAGTTTCCAGATCTTTATCTTCTTTCTTTTTAAAAAGTCTAATGTTTGAATGTTTGTACTTAGTATGGCTTTGAGAGAAGCTTTGATAATGATAATACAAAAGGAAACTATAATAATGTCTAATGCAATAATGTTTGTCTATTCCTGTAACTCATCAAGGAAAGCACACCCTAGCTTTTATTTGCACAGGCACAAAAATCCCCACCCTCACTCCCCATCTTCTTGCTCTCCATGTGCTTATAGATCAAACAGGGGGAGGTGAGGGAGAATAGCACTTTTTTCCCCACTAAATTCTTTGCCATAAAACACAGGATCCCACTTTCTTCCACAGATGATAAAGCAAAAACTTCCCTGTACCATCTACAACTCATACAACTCCACATCATATTCCCTGTTAAGAACAGAAGTCAGATATGTTCCTTTTCCCCACAGCACTGCAAAGCCCCATAAAACACTGGCCACAGGTGCCAGCAGAGCACTCCAGTCAAACCACTCCCCCAGCAAGAGGAGAAGGACCTGAAAGAAGGACAGAAACTGAAACTGGGATGCGAAGAAAAGAAAACAAACCAGAAATGAAGGCAACACGTGGGTGTTTCAAAATGTTCACCTGCCCCAGGGACGTGCCCATTACACTGGGAGTGCTTTTACAGCACCCTTCCAAGGGGTCAGTTCCAAGAGGGTCCTGGAATGAAGGGATTTGTTTGATGAGGAGCAGTTTGGGGTTTCACCCAAGGGCAGCGAGCAAGCTGAGCCGCCGCTGTGCCTCAGGAACAAGCCAAAAGCCTCTGGGAGCTCTGTTTGTTAGCAACCCTGCAGGAAACACGATGCAGGGGAATAGGGCTGGGAACTGCAGTGCAACTGTGTGGCTCCTGCCCTGCCAAGCCTTGCTCAGAGCTCCTTGGCAGCTCCTCTTCAGCACCAGTACGTGGCCTCCTGCTCCATGTACTGTGCAAATGGGACTTCAGACTTCCTGAAATCTGGAGGTAAGGAACACCTTGCAAATGTGTCTTTAGTCTTCCTGAAGTCCGGAGGGAAAGAACAGAGAGAATAGCCCTTTTGCTGTTAAAAAGGGGGGAAGAATAAGCCACTGATTTATTCGAGAAAAAGAAAACAAGAAAACAAATTTACCCCATCCAAACTACCACAGAAGACAAATAGTGGAGGACACACAAGCACCATCCAAAGGTTACAGCCACTCAGAGGCCTGAAAAAAACCCTGGAAATCGAGGCAAAAGCTAATCCATTTGATGAACTGGCAGCAGAGTTTATTTTTATTGCAAAGAAACTTGCTAGTGGCAGAACACAGACTGTCCTGCTGGCTAAAGCTCACGTATTTTGGCATGAAAATAAGTTATGGTTACCAAAGCAACGAAGGATCTCAAGACCTGAACTCTGGCATCACACCAGTCACATTGCTGCAGGAACAGGGTACTGGTGGCCCTGGCCATGATGTGACAGCTGACCCCTGGCTTGTAGGGGCCAAGACTCTGATTCTCTTCATGCTGGATATCATCCTAGATTAACTTTGGTGCTGCTCACAGATGAATGTTTTGGGAGGCTTCTAGCACAGAGTTCTGCACATATAGTTACTACAAGTCCTGCTGGCTGGATAGTAAATGAGCAAATGAAAGAAGAGGTTGAAAAGGATTTCAATCAGCCTACAGGGATTAAAAGAATACAAATATTTTTTTTAATTGGTTATACAGACACTTTGGCCTTTATTAATGAAATCTCATGCACTTCAGAATACATAGTGCAGCAAAAGCCACTCTGAAATGTTCAGCAGTGACTATCTGCTGTTCTATTTAACCTCCTTCACTCATGTAATTAAGGCAAAAAATGGCAAGCAATTTAGGAGGAAGAGGAAAGCAAAGAAACTTAACAGTTCACAAATAAACAAGAGGCTGTAAAATTATTTTTGCTGCAGTGTTTGGTGGGTGTGCATGTTACACTTCAAGAAAGTGAGACCCAGAATAATTTACTATGGTCCAAAAAAAAGAAATTCTGATCACAAATCTTCGGTTATGGGTTTCACAGCCAATACCGATTCCTGCCTTTGTTGAGTGTTTGTTGGATTTTCTTCATGCTCACCATTTCATTTTTTTTATTCTATCTTCCATGTATGGAAAAAGCTTCCAATCATAAAGTGGAACGTGGTATCTTTCTTGATATATCTCTTTAAGACTTAGCCCCTGCTCTGTCCTTTGTAGACAAAGAACAGACAGCTGGTGTACCATGGCTGCTGCTCATTAGACTAATCTTAATCAGTTCACAGCTACCGTGCAGTCCTCCTGTCAGTTCATCTCTCACTATACAGGCACACAGCAAGAGCTCTGGGGCAAGGAATATTTATTATCATATATAAGCACTGCAGCTCTAATATCTGACGTATCTAGATGCTATCAGATAAGCAGGGAAATCATTTGACACAGCTTTTGTCACTACCATTAAATCATCTGAAGGAGTTTGATTTCTAAGAGCTCAGCAGCATAATTCTGCTGTTGTCATCTTCTATTTTTGTTTGCACAAAGTGCTCTGCATCAGTATATCAGAGGCACAGATGTTGCTCCACTCTTTTTGGTGGAGTCAGCCCTCACATATCCAAGAGCAGGTATTAGCAAATTTGAGTTTTTTGTTTTGTTTTTTTTTTTTTAGGCTGGGATCTTGTACGGAAACTTAAAAACACATACACACACCAAAAGAAACTTCTTTAATAAAAGAGACAGCAAATGTTACAAAGGCCAAACTTTGAGCTAGGACCAGGAATTCAAACTCTGGTGGAAAATAAATTGTTTTTAAGTCTTGGCTGCAGAGGTTTCCCTTAAAACTACCTTTGCAGCATCCTGATTTTGTGGCACGCAGCTTCAGCCTGACCTTTTCCCTTGGTTGGCTCAGAGTCATGTTTGTAGAGGAGCATTTGCCCTGCAGCCACTCATGTTAGTTATAAACCACTCATCAGCTCCTGGGCAGTGGCTGTAATCAGCTCTGATTGTCTGGCTAAGGGACAGTCTGCTCGGAGAGAGGAGCATCCACTTGCCTTAAAATTTCTCAAGAGCTCTGCCCAAGTTTCCCACAGAGTGTTGTTTCAGAGGAGCCACTCATCAGACAGCCCTTTTGCCTGCTGGTATTAGTGGCCAAGGCACTGCTGAGCAAAAGAGCAGCTTAACCAGATGTTCTTTATTTGTGGCTGTTGTGAGGAAGGGGAGCAGCAGATGCTCCCACTCATTTCCGTGGGACCTGAAGGCACCATCCACTAGTGAAGCTTTACAGAGGTGACTCAGCCTCTCCCCAGAGCACGATCGTCAGCTCTCCAGGAAAAGCCAAAGCTGTCTGACCACAGTTAGAGGAGCAGTGTTTTTACAACACAGTTCAGAGCACGGTGGAGTGAAACCACAGCTTTCAGAATGGCCCAAGATTAGCCTCTAGCCAAAATTCAACCTGTGAATCCAGGACCCCCAAGTCTGCACCACCAAATTACACCCTTTCTACATCTTTGGCTAACTCAGGGCTTAGAGGCAAATCACTGCCAGTGGTCAATCCATAACACTGATATCATACTTGGAGCACCTGGTAATGAGCACAGTGCCTTCAAAATAGCTCTCATTTAGAAATGTCCAGTTACCGTTCAGGGCAGTGTTAAATAAACAGGCCCTTTAAGCATTAAGTCCCTGTTGAGAATGTGCATTTTTTGCTTATAAGAAGAACAACTCTGCAGAGTAATTAAATCCCCTCCATGTGCTATTGCCAAGGCTTTAGAAATCACTGGCAGAGGTACTTACTTTTTATATCAAACAACATGTGTAACCTTGCTGCTGTCAAACTGAGCCACATGACTTTCTGGGGTCAGTCAATCTGCGAGAGAAACACATCACCATATGGGAAAGGGGAAGGCATTCTATAGGGCTGGACTATTGCTCTCCAGTGAGTGGGGCACCTCACAGCACTTGTCCTCCAGGGTCCCACCAGTGGGAAATCATGCTGAAAAAGCTCAGTGATTCTCTTATTCCAAGCTAGCCTTTCCCTGTCACCTTTCATGTGCCAATGGATGTGAACATCTTCACACTCTGGTTTCTTCTCTTCCATCCCTACACTGACTCTATTGCAGAGGATGACTTTTATGTCTCAGTAAAAAGCCAAACAAGCACAGAGGGCAGGAACATCTTTTTCACAACTAGGGATTCAGAACACAGGATTGATGTGGTAGAAGTAGATGTAGAAACAGTCACAGTATTTCTGGCTGGGAGTTCCCACCAGGATTATATTTTATTCAAAACCCAGAAATAATCAAGGAAAGCTTCCTGAGAGCAAAGAGGACACAAGCAGTAACTCCTCTGGCCTGAGGGTAAAACATGTGCCATTTGGCTTGAGATGCAATTTGCAGAAAGAGGATTCAGACTCAGGGACATTGTGTTCATGCACAGTGTTAGAAAAAAACAACATGGAAAAGTTTCTTATTTATCACGTCTATGGTTGGACTTTCTCAACCCCATGCTGGTTGGCAATTTCCAGCTCTGGTAGTGGATTCTCTTAGCACTGTTTCCAGCTCCATTCAATACCTTCCCTTTCTAGATTATTCCACCAATTTGTTCTCTTTATCCCTTTCTCTTGGCTTTTCTTTTCACCCTCTCGAAAGCAGCACATTTTTCACAACATTCAAATGAATCTTCCTGTCAGTGTACTGACTGTTGATGCTATCCATAGTACCATACTGGTTTGGGAACCTAGTCTTCCCAGGTGTCCCCTGCAGGGAGAGAAGGAATAAAAGCACCCCACAAACACCGTTCAAACCCACCTGAGAACAGAACTGCCCCTGCATCATGTGGCTGTCTCTCCCAGCAGTGACTGAAGAGGAGTCTAAAGGCACAGGAGCCCCACCAGGGAGCAACAGGAACAGAGCTGCTTTATGAAGGAAAGCAAGCAAGAAGCCAAGGGTGGCCACAACATTTGCAGATGCAGCACCCTGGTGGCCAGAGCAAAGCAGGTTGGTGATAGAAGCATGATAGGAACAGAGCTCTTGGGCCAGTGCAGGAGGTGCACAGGTGGAGGCTGCAGGTCAGGGCAGTGAAAGCCTGTGTGGTGCTCAGGGCCCCAAAAACTTACACGCACAGTTAGGGGCACAGAGGTAGGACCTGTAAACATAACCCAGTATGACTTGCTATCCTGTGTGCTGCAGCAAAGCTTCCTTCATGGGGGGCACAGTGAGGTGTCAGGAGAAGGAAGACAGGTGGGGTATCGAAATCCACATCCTTCTGCCTCGAAGTTGTTTCATTTCCCTTGAGACTGCCCAGAGCTGGCCACCATCAGAGGCAGAAGTCTGGGCTAGAGGAAGGTCACGTTTGAATAAGAATGGTGAATGCTGCATTCAGCTGAGCATCTCACACCCAGGCACGGGAACAAATAGGCTTCACCTTCCGAGTTGACATTGTGCAGTGTTCTTCCCCTTTTCACTGTAGCTGTTGCAGTGCACCATCACTAGAACCTGCAGAATTAGGTGAAACACTTCCAGTGATAAAACCTGGAAATCCCCACCAGTATTATAGTGGGAACTGAACCTTCTTCATTCTTCTGCTCAGCACAGGACAGAGCAGAGGGTTTCCTGACAAGTTGTTCCACCTCAATATCTCTGATTAACTCCAAGAATGTGACACTGAGTCACTGAGTAGGAATGACAGCTGGAATTCTGCCTCCTTCTCCAGATAATTCACCTTTCTAGCCCACACACACCTTGACCTTCACAACCCTATACGTGTAAACTGGAGTCACCCTGGTCTACAGCAGCTCAGCAGCGCTTCATTCTAATCCTTTTAGTTGTTACATAGCAAAAAAAAATCCCTTTCTTCACATTTTACATTTATCCCAAGGAAAGAAATCACAACTGATTAAAAAGAAAACCCACAGAAATACGCTGGGATTTCCTTCATGGGTGAAACCTGACAATAAGCACACTTGAATTTGTGTTGTTGTTGGAAAGGAAAGAGTGGTTCCCTCAATATTTAAAAAAAAAAATAATGTTTCCAATCTGAACAGAATAAAGAGGGTTTGTAGCCATGGTAACTTCCACAATCATTTATTAAAAAACTATAATATCCCTGAAGATTTGTGACACGATGCAGCAAGCATGTCACATTGTGTAGGCTGATGTTATGTCTTGAAAGCCTGAATGACTTGATGTGACCTGGCACAAGGCTATGGATATTTAGAAATTTTCAAGAGAAATTCTGGTTCTAGTGGTAGGTAGAAGGAAACAAGTTTTCACACAGGGTTAGAAAAGAACACAAACAAATGACAATCTTAAATAATTCCTTACAATTTAGGCATTTGACTAATTTCAAAGAGTAATTTCACAACCTGGAAGGTGGAAGGTAGAAGGATATAGAGCCTTGTTGCTGCACAGGGAAAAGTTCTTTATCCAAGACATGGCATCTCCATTGGGACTACACAGTTATTATACCAAGTAGGCCATGTCTTTTTCTTTTTTATTCAATAAACATAAAGACACCATTATTATAAAAAAAAATTGAAAATAAATTTGACCATTGGAAAGTTAATATACATTGCATTTTTCACACTTCGAATTTTAGAGCGTTCATTTAAAAGGAGAGCATAAAAGCTTTGTGATTTGATGTCTTCTTTCCTATTTTGAATGAAAATTAAGAGTTTAAAACAATTTTTGAACATGTGTTCTTGAAAAAGTATCCTTTCTGCAATCATTAGAGCTTCAGACACTGGATCAGACTTTTGTTTAAATGATCAGATCAGGCACGGTATATGAGATCAGGTGATTGCTGGTCAAAAAAGGTTCATGTGATTCAGAATTGATATGACTCCAGCAGGGCAGCAGGGCAGGGGATTCTGCCCCTCTGCCCCCTCTGCTCTGGGCAGACCCCCCTGCAGAGCTGCCCCCAGCCCGGGGGTCCCAGCACAGCAAGCACAGGGAGCTGTGGGAGCGAGGCCAGAGCAGGGACACCAAGGGGATCAGAGGGATGGAGCAGCTCTGCTGGGAGGAAAGGCTGGCAGGGCTGGGATTGTTCAGCCTGGAGAAGGGAAGGCTTTGGGGGGACCTCACTGTGGCCTTGCAGTGCCTGAAGGGAGCCCACAGGGAAGGGGGAGAGAGACTATTTCCAAGGGGCTGGACTCATAGGACAAGGGGGAATGGTTTCACACTGACAGAGAGCAGGGTTAGATTGGATATTGGGAAGAAGTTCTTTTCTGTGGGGATGGTGAGGTCCTGGCACACGTTGCCCAGAGGAGCTGTGGCTGCCCCATACCTGGAAGTGTTGAAGATCAAGTTGGATGCAGAGTTGGATTTGGATGATCTTTGAGGTCCCTTTCAACCCAAGCCATTCTAGAATTTTATGATTCTATGGCTCAGGGAAAAGACCAGAGGAAACCTGATGTTTTTTATTTTAACTCCACCACCATCCTTTGTCTTCAAACTCCAAGGAGCATCCTAGAGAAAGAATAGATTGATTACCAATGGATTCCACAGGCCAAGTCTGCATGGGAGGTGCAATTTATATCCTCTTTCTCAAGGGCTGATCCTGCAGCCTAATGCAGGATTTTAAACCCATGCATTGCAATGAGACATCTCTGACAGAGAGGTAGTATTCCCAAAACATCATTTGTCATCACATTATAGTAGGCACTGGCTTGTTGAAGAGCACTTTGTGCTAAGTTAGTATTTTGTAAGTTGCCTGAGAAGTATCAAGGATCTTTTGTGATCAGTTTATCTGTTAATGAAAGCAGTATTTCATGGTACAAACTAAAATCTCTCCTGCAGCACCAGGCAATGATTCCTCCAGGAATCCACACTGGGAAACAGTCTTTCTAAGAGCAGTTGTAAAAATTTCTTTCCTAGCCGTTTTGGTAAAGTTTTGACAAAATTTCTTTGGAGAAGCATTCTGCGTGGAAGTGTTTTGCACTAGCTCTGGAAGGATAATGATTATTTGATTCTTTGGAGGGGTATAAACTATCAAGTAATGGTTAGGAAAGACCATCCACTGGACCTCACAGTCCTGTTGGACTTGATCCCACAGGCTGAACTTATCTCCATTGTGTCCATGGACATTATTCTCTCTGCCCCAGGGATGAGCTCCTTACCTGTGCAATGTGTTCTCTGTATCACAAACAACAGGCTGCACCAGTAGGAGCAGCAGGAGGTCACAATAAAGTTTCTTTTCCTGATTTGGACAAATTTTATTGCCCCAGGTACTTTGTCATTGGTCCCACTCATGAGTGTTCAGTGCAGCTCAGCCCTTGTTTGTGCTCTGCTCTGTCACTGGATCATGAACTACTGGTTGAAGGATATTGAATGAACTAAAAAGTTTAGTTTGCTTTTTTTTTTTTTCCCCCCCAAACCTCAGTCATATTGATTTCTCTCAGGACATGCCAGGAAATGTTTAGATCACCCACTGGCAATAGGTTCTGCCTTAACTGTCTAAGTGCATGACCACTCGATAAACTACAGGCAGATTTCCACTCAATAGAGTTTAATAGCTAATATTTGCTTGGAGACCTCTTGTCTGCCCTCCACACACAGGACCTGCTTCCTTTTGGAGATAAATCATAAAGAGATGAGCCATAACTGAGACAGAATCTGTCCATTTAAATTTCTTCTCTTCGTCTTGTGGAACTGGCTAGAACACACCGCATGCTCACAGACACTGACAAACAGAGATTTGAAAACAAGAAAGATGGAGAGAGACCCTTGGCCTGTGTTAGGAGGGACCTTAAAGACCATCCCAGTCCAAACCCCTGCTATGGACAGAGACACCTTCCACTAGCCCAGGTCACTGAGAGCCCCATCCAACCTGGCCTTGGACACTCCCAGGGATCCAGGGGCAGCCACAGCTTCTCTGCCCAACCTGTGCCA
>JAWWTY010000037.1:55489299-55500720 GCA_035222235.1 Margarornis squamiger
CCAGCCCTGTCACAGCACCCACAGCGCCTTTCCCAACACTTTTCCAGCCCCTCTGCCCAGCCTGGAGCTGCAGGGGGTGTTGTGACCCAAGGGCAGGACCCGGCCCTTGGTCTTGTTGAACCTCATCCCACTGCCCTCATCCCATCAGTCCAGCCCATAAATCTCAAAATTAATTCAAACCATGTGATAACATACCTGGTAGTAACCAAAACCTCAACAGACAGAGCCTTTCAGAAGCAGCGAGGTCACCACTAATTTACCTCATATTTGAAACACCTCTGAGTTAAGTTTTGTCCTCCAAACTGTCAGTCGATCTCCCATGTGCTACCACGGCACAACAATGTGAAACTACCTGTGCTACTTTGTGCTGCCTCACCCTAAAGAATTCTGAGGACAAACACATGACTGAGAAAGATCCACGTGACCTGTCAGATTCATAAGGGTCAGTATTTCCTACCCACACTGCTAATTAGTTTTGAACAGAGAATAAAATTTGGGAGATAGGGTTCCTCCTTTGGTACTTCCTTAGCAAGCACAGACTCCTTACTGCTCACAAGGCAAATACAACCTTGAGGTTCCCTAACTTCAGGTCAGTTTTCTATTTCTTAATGCACACTTGAGTATACCTTGAGTGGATTTTAAAGGGTTTTCAAGCATTGGAATGGGCTTCCCAGGGAAGTGGTGGATCACCATCCCTGGAGGTATTCAAGGAATGACTGGACAGGGCACTAGTTGACGTGGTGGTATTTGGTCAAAGCTGGACTCACTGATCTTGGAGGTCTTTTCTAACCTTAATTATTCTGTGATTCTGTGTATGCCAGAGGGGACTTAAAGACAGCTCTTTAAAGAAACCACATGTCAAAATACCAAAACAAACCACCAACAAAGCAACGAACCAAAAACCCCCATCCTAAACCCAAGACTTAGGAAACAGTTAAAAGTCTCGCTCAGAAAAGTCTCCCTGTAGGGTCACTGGAACTGTCTATGATTAGAACAAACATTATATGATAATAAATATATTAGACACAAATTAGTCCTTAATTGCCTGATTTCTTCAGATACACATTTTCTCAATTTAATTCTGTCAGTCTTTCATCTCAAATGCACAAAAGAAGCACAATAAGAATAAATCCCAGATGAAGATCTGCCTTCCTCACCCTACAGTGAAGAACACCTTGGTGCTGAACCACAGTAGAACTTGCATGAGAGAAAACATTGCTTTGTCACAGTACAGTCCATTTGAAATTGGGAACAGCTCAAGACGAGATGGACACAGAAAGGTCACATAATAGAGAACTGCTAAAACAAGCTGTTAATTTTCTGGAAAAGTAATAGCTGATCTGCCTGCAAGCTACTGATCCATAAAAAGACAAATCACTTTGACTGAATCTACTTGAAGTGATTTTTGCTGAATCTTCTCTCCCAGGAGAAGAATTCACCCCCTCCCCCTCCCAATTCCACTCCCCAAACCTTAATTTTCTGAAACATACAGGAAGATTAGTGCATAAAGGAGAGACCATCTGTTTCTTTTCATCCCTAAACCAGGAATGGTTTCCTCTGGACAGAAGATCGAAGCCCTTAAGATCTGGACACTATTTCTTATTTAAATGCAAGCAGGCAGGAACCTAACGGGTCATTATTTCCTTTTTAAATGAATAAAGGAAGTTGCATCATTAATCAGTTATCTTGCTTTATTCCTCTGGTGCACATTAAAGGAGGAGGGGAGCAGTTCAGGTAATCTTCACATTATTTCAATCTTCCCTCTTTTCTGGCTTTAACAGGCAACCTCACACCCATGGTCAGTAGTATTGAGTTTCCACCAGGATTTTGGTTTGCTTTCCTCCTGGAATGCCAGGGTGACCCCAGGTAATGAGACACATTTTTAACACACAGACACATGCATCACTGGAAAGATCCTACTGGAAGCAAATGTCTGTCTGGTACAAACTATTGACACTGTGGGTTATAGTTATATGGTTGTAGATGACGAGCTCGTTCCTTTCCTAAGGACTGGCACTGTTGGGATAATCAATTTACATAATTAATTAATATAACACAAACTCAAGTGCAAGCCTGCTTCTTGAGTCTTTGTTTTCCCAACTCTCACACTACTCTCCTATATTCTTTAGTACTTTAGATTCCTAAGTAAATTAGGCCTATAAGTGAGTTACTGTTGTGATATAGTAAATATCTAAACAATATGCTAAATTGTTTAAGTTATCACTTAATCTATGTTAAATGCTGCTAAATTAAGGTGTTGTTAAGTGCTGTTGGGTCTTTAGGCTGTATTCCTTTTATCCTGACTCTCTCCTATCCTTTTGGTCCCCACCATCCAGCCTCCACACAGATAGTTGTGGGGTTTATTTTGGTTTGATTGACTCTGGATTTTTGTTTGCTTTTTCTCAGTGTGCTTTAACCATCTACTAAGTAGTAGAGTGAACCTTGCCAACAACCTCTGTCTTGCTGTTGCTTTTATATTAAACCTGGGTTTCTCTTGATACCTTTGCTGATGATTTCTTAAAACAGCCATTCACAACACCCTGTCATAGATTCTATTCTGCAGCTGAGGATTTAAAGGTGCCCAGTGCCTAATTGAACCCATTCTCCAAGATCCATTGAAATCTATGGTGTCACTACCTGGCATTCACAGCTTCAATCCAGAAACTAATATTTCCCTTCTTCTCTCTAGCTAGGACAAATGGATAAGCCAAAGAGAGATCCAAAGCTAGGAGTGTTTGGATAAATACTTCCTTATTACTTTTCTCAGAGAATCAGAGACAGCAGGGCTGGAAGGGACTTTAAGATGTCACCTGGACCATTTTTCTGATCAGATTTGGGAACTATTCGCTCCAGACTCTCTTCCTATTCTTACCACTGCAAAAGGACAACTGATTTCTAACCTGGTTTTCTTTTCATAAAATCACAGAGATATTTATGTGGGAAAGGGACTTCTGGAAGACTGTAATCCAACCTTCTGCTCAAGGCAGGGCTAACATGAAAATTAGCTCAGGTTGCTTGGAGCTTTGTTCAGTTGAACTTCAAAAATTTCCACGATTTCCAGTGTTTGATGAGTTTCATTATGAGTCTTCTTTTCTCCAATATAGGTAGTTGAAATTTTCTTTGCTGTGAACTGTATCTGTTGCCCCTCAGCTGATCATTGTGGATCTCAGAGAAAGAAGCCTGTGATCCTCTGTTCCCTGTAACCACCCAACAGGTAACAGGACATAAGCAGTAACATCCCTCTGAGCTTCTCCCAGCTGAACAAACCCAGCTCTCTCATCCTCTCCTACATCATGAATCCCCTTGGTGTCCCTCTGCTGGCCTTGCTTCCATTCATTCCGGCATTCATCCCACTTACAAAATCCACCAAACAATTTCATCCTCTTTGCCCGACATCAGAACTCTCCTCAAACATCTGCTCTCCAAACCAAGCAAACCCAGCTCCTTGATGTTTGCCCAGAAGACATGTTTGCTGAGCCTAATTTTTCTTGTTCTCATGGGGGACTCCTTCCAAACTCTGCTCATTTTCCTTGACCTGGAGAAAGGGTGTGGCAGCCAAATTCCTGTTTATGATCAGTACAAAGGAAGGATTATTTCAAAGGTATTTCATTTCATGTAGTTATTTATACATACCACAGTAACTAGATTTTCCCACTGTATTACGATTTTGCAGATTCATGGTCAATTTGCATCCCAGTGTAGCTATTTGGCCTGTTTCTAGTGAAACATTGTCCTACCAATCATTTTCCATTGTGCATTTACATTAAAATTAGCAACTACCTGAGTTTAATGATATCCAAGAACTCCCACTCAGCTCAGACAGGAATTGGACAGACCTGACTATCAGTATGCACATCAGTATGAAATCTACCCCCATCCCTAAAGCCTACTGGTCCTTCTTAGACTCTTCAGAAGAAATTAAAGAATCCCTTTGTTTTGTTTTTAGGGAGAAACTATTGCCAATACTTCCTTAGTAAACCATTTATTCTAAAATTTATTCTTAACGCCAAGTTTTCTGGCATCCTAGAACGACCAAACTCTTTACACATCACATATCTGCAAAGGAATACCTTTGGCCTACATGTGATATAATTTTGGCATCTGCTTCAAAATCCATTCAAGTCAGTGGACTTGGAGGAAGAGGGAACAATGTGAGCCTACATGGGCCAAAAAGGTCCCCTTACAGTGACCTTATTCCAGGCTAATGTCTCCAAGGACAAAAAGCAGAGCCATTTGGCATTCTAGCTGTTACTACTGGGTACCCATTTCACAAAATACATTTGACAGCTATTTAAAACAACAAAAAGCAGCCCCAAAGCAGCATGTCAGAGAGTAATCAGCCCAGCTGCACACTCAGTCTGATTGCAGGTTCCTCTCTTCATACTCAGCCTGACACTGAGAATGAAGAGAAACCTTTATGATTAAGAATCTTCCGTGTATCTCACACCTATTTCACTGGGGAATGAAAATGCTACATGGACTCTTTCACAGAGCAGAAGACAATGTCCCTCCTACTCTTTTTGTCTGCCTTTCTCATCACATCTCCACAGTCTGCACCCCCACCTGTCTGCCTTGTGTACCCATCAGGTTCTGTATTCCCTCCCATCCCTTTAAGGTTATTCACATTTTGACTATTTTTCTTCCAGGGCTATGTAGTATCTTCCCTCTCCAGCCCCTGGCTGTCCTTGTGGTGGGAATTTCACCCTCACAGAGGAAATCAAATAAAAATCCAGGCGTGTTGGCTTTGCCAAGAGCCATTTCTTCAGAGACCATTTGGAGGGCCCTGCTGTCCCACAGAACTTAAATTGGGACCTTTCAGCAGCTCGTGATTTTACTTGAAAGAGAAAAAAAACAAAACAGAGCTGTTGAGAGAAGTTTCCCAAGTGAAACTTTAGTCTCAGAAGGCAAGGAAAGAAGGCTCTTTTTTAAAACATGAACTGCTACAAACTATAGCGCTATAAACCGCTGCTCAGGAATTGAGATAAATTTAGCATGGATTCATCACTGAGAAGTAACTTCTCCTGGTATGTGAGCTATCTGTGAGCTTTTGAAGCTGCATGCACTGGGCTCTATAGAGGAGTAAACAGACTGGCATGTATCTCACTGTATACGTGCTCTCGCATGGGAAAATCCAATTTAATCCCTGGAATTTCAGCTCTCCGTGTTCTGTTCTTAGCCAGGCAGCTGCTTTTAGGGAAACCTTTCATCTTCAAGCAAGACAAGGAGCAAACAGTATTGACTGCACGTGATCAGGAGCAAAGTTTCTGCTGCAAGCACCGACTGCTCTGAGCTGTTTGAAGCTTCTGATTTCTGGTGAAGAGGGTTCTGTGAGCAAAGGACAGAGGACAAGAGGGAAAGAAAAGAAATCACAGATATTCTCAGAATATTCTGAGTTGGAAGGGACCCACAAGGACCATCAAGTCCAACTCTCAACTGAATGGCCCATGTGGCGATCGAACCCACAACATATTTTTTATTTTTTTCTCACAGAATTTTCTTGAAATCATTTCCTGCTTTTTGAGTTGAAAGACCACACATAGGACAAAACTTTGCCAGGTCAAGCCAGTGAGTCAAGAACTTTACATTCTGAATATTTGTTTTCCATCTTCCAGTGCTCTGCTGGCTGTCAAACTAATGCACATTTCATGGTGCATGAAGCAAATCACTGGAGAGAAAGGGGAAAGAGCCACTGAGGTCACTGATCCTGCAGCTAATGTGGGGGCAGATTTTGGGTTTGTCAGGTCAAGTTTTCTTCATGTGCTGATCGGTTCAATCTCTTTGGCCTGGAATCTTCTCCCACTCACCTTATGTGAACTGAGCTTATCTGAAGACCAGAGCTTAAACTTCTCCAAGTATGACAAATAAAGAGAAGGGAGAAGTTTTCCCATTGGTCTTTACTTTGTGCATTTATTTGCACTTAGACTGAGTGCAACTCTGCGGTGTTTCACACTCATTCTCATTTTACTGTCAGATGAGTGTTAGGGTGGAGAACAACCTAAATTTAATTCTGTGTGAAGAAAATAAAACTGTTTTGGAGACACTTTGACCACCAGACATTAGTAGGAAGCCACAATCATTCAATCTAAGTTTCACGGCCACGGATGGAAAGATTATTTTCTTAAACATCTAAGTAGGAAATACAATGAGTAAATAAAGAACAATCCACAGAGACAGGAAAACTTCATGGGATACAATAAAATGGCAACAAACGCAAATGTTTTTCCTTACATTTTGAGAAGGATAAATAATTCCAATCAATAGAAAAATAAATAAATATTTTGAAGGACATTAAAAAGGGTTAGGGCAGAAAATCTTTCCAAATTTACTAAAACTCAAAGAGTAGGTTTTTGGGAAAGGTGGAGCTTTTTATGGGAGTGCCTGCAAAAAGAGTGTTCACTATCAGAGCACTGTCCTGGTCTCAGACTGTTTTAACCTTGAACTACATAAGAGAATGAGATGCAATCTGACCATTTTATCTTAACTTACATATAGTAAAGGAATTTCTATGCCTTATTTTCTGGTCAAGGGAATTCTTCTGACTTGCTAGAGCTCAAATTAACATGAGGTCCGAACTGGATCAATGCTACTGAAATAAAACTTTATTACTCCCCCCTGAGTTGTGTTCTGTGGTATCTGAGACATCAAAATAAGATGTTAGGTACTGATAGAAACCTTAACCCCCATTAAGCTTTCTGGCAATAGAGAAACATTCACAAGGGCTGTTACACCAGGGTGAAGCACAGCAGAGCTGTTACCTCAGTAGGGCTGGTATTTTTTCAAATCCTATTCATTATTCTTAACTCTGACACAAGTGTCAGCTGTTTTTTACTTTTCTTTCTTCTGCTGCTTCATTGACAAACACACTTTGAGATACGGGCTGTTTATTCACTCTAATTTAGGGTATATCTGGAAGGGAATGATGTTTTTTCCAGGATGGGGATCAGAGATATGAGATTGCTCTCCTCACAGATTATTCTTCATATATCCACTCACTCTTCCAGCACAGGGTTAGATCAGCATGTTTAGTGCAGGACTTGTTTTCTCCACGGCTTCCAATGAATTGCTGGAGGTGCTTTGAGAGTACAAGGACAGAGGAAAGCCTACAAAAGGCTGATGGGAATCCTGGATGAGAGCCACAGAAAGCTGACCACACACATCAGACCAGATCATCTTTCACAGCAGAATAAAGCCAGACTTCATTTACTCTCAGTTTCTGTCTTGACATCACTGTAGTTCTCTCAGCCTCTAACTCCCTGGCAAATGGGAAATGTTTCATGCAATTTTGAGCAGAAATAGTGGAAAAAATTAGAACAGCGTTCTGCTGGATAACAGGATTTAGGTGAATGAATCCCTTTCATCCAAAGTTTTGTTTCACTTTCTTCTCTGGTTTCTGTGACACTTAATGCAAATAAAATGATTCAGGTGTAACCATAATTTCATGTATATTCTCTTTATGGCATTCTGTCTCATCTGAGTTAGCCAAAAATATTGCTGAGTTACAAAACATTTCAGTTTGACCTTTCAAAATTTTCACTTCCTTTCATTAAATATTTTTACTTCTGTTCTAAATTTTGGACAAAATACAAAAAGAATTAAAAAAAAAAAAAAGAAAAATAATTTGAGAATTAGGAATTTCCAAAGTGATGGAAAAAGTCACCATCCATAAACTACTATTATGCATCAAACTACATCAGGAGAAAGCCAAAGTGTTGCTGTTTTAAGTCACACACACTGTGCCTCACAATCAGAAACTTATGTTGGAATGGAGCTGAGGTCTTTACATTATTTCTAGGCTCTTTTCAAAAGTGGTAACACTGGTAAAGTGGCCCTTGAGTGAAGCTGCTTTTTGCAATTTCTTTCAGGAAACATCATGAAAACTGCTCTCAGTGCCATGGCTACTTGAGACAACAGATTGATGGAAATTTCCTGTACATCCTTTTTCACTCCAAATATTATCAGCAGAATCCAGTTCAGAGATACTAATATCACTTTAGTCAGGCGTTTTACTGAAAGGAAAAAGCTGATGGAATCAATTCACTCTATGAAAGAAAGATAACACTGTGTCAGCATCAGCCTTTTAAAACTCACTGGGATCCGTGGCTATGGAATCAGTTGGCCATGGAATACTAGTTTGTGCAAATTTTCCCTCTTTCCCCTTCTTCTGCACACATTGTTCTGTGCCTAACAGAGACACAAAGCAGAGAGACCAGAATGCTGTCTGATTCAGAGCATCTCCTGACAGAGGTAATTAGTATGACAGCGTAGTGGGAAATTAGTTTGGGAGAGAGTGATGCTCTGGAAAGCTGTGAACTCCCACAGGGTTTGAAATAGCAGCCCTAAACTGTAGGATTGAACAAAGCTCAAAGAAACAGAAATGTGGGGTGGTTTTCACTTCAGCCTGTACTTATTTAGATCTTGGCAGGTTCAGGCTGGTCATCAGGGAATGTTTCACCACGAGGAAGTTGCAGCCCTGGAGCAACGCAGTGGAAATTCCATCCTTGTAGATTTTCAAGGCTTGGGTGGAAGCAGCTACAGCTGATCTCCTCTAGCACTGGCAGGAGTCCTGCTTTGAAGCTGAACTCCAGACCTCCAGACAACCTTTCCAGCCAAGAGGTCAGTGATTCCACAATCCTGGCATGCACAATTAATAAGAGCTGTTTACAACTTTGGTATCAAACAGGAAAAGATAAGGCTGGTTCAGCACCTGCTTGCTGGCTTCCAAGGCACCCACAGGCTCACACTATCGTTAAAAAGCTGAGAGAAAGGATCTCACTGGTGCTCTTACATCATTTGTGAGCTGCAGTATTAAACATGATTTGCCTATTTTTTAAAATTCACTGGTTGGACACTTGAGTACCATCTATGGGAGACCCTCATGATACAGCCCAGGAGATTGCACTGAATTTTTGGACCTTCAGTTACTTTTTCTTTTTAAAGTCATTCCCTATTATTTTCTTCCCCACTGCACTACCTTCTATAAGCCTTCTTTCTCCAAACCTTTCATACCTTCTTTATATGGCTGTTAGCAGCCTAGCCTTTTAGAAATAAGGTGCATTTATTTGCTGAGATGGATCTTTTGCTCACTTCCCTATTGAGAAAGGGAAGTGGCATGTAGCCTGAAAATAGCTTCCATTTAATCTTCTTCAGAATAGACCTGCCACGTCTGTGTGTCCAAGGGGAGAACAAGGGAATATTCTTATCACATTTTCACCTGATTCACCTGCTTATCAGTGATCACATCTTCTTGGCCTTCAGTTATGGCAAAAGATTTGTTATCCCACATCCCATCCATACTCTTTCATGTGCTTCTGCTTTTACTTGGACTAAGCTCTCCAAAGGACGACTTTCCCTTGTGCCTACCCTGAAATTTCTCCACAGTGTAAAGACCCTTTTAGGCCTCAGCTTCATTTTTTTTGGAGTGTGAGTCAGGAGATACTTAGCTAGACTTTATTCACAGAATCTCCTTATATTGTGAATAAAGTTGTGAGGAAAAGTTTTTCTTCTTATTTGCACCAGAACAAATCCAGAGAAAGGCAAAGCTCACCATGGAGTCCTTCGGGACACTACAATAGGGTAAGTCTTCATCTCAGTGGAAGGCAAGAGATCTTGTTTCACCAGCAATTCATACAGACAGAGTCAGGGAAGTCAGAGTTTTAGCTGTCACATTTACTTGGCTGCACTAACCTGGATTGCTGGTTTTAAAAACTAGCATTAACTGTTGCCTGTCCCTTTCTTTTTCCCATATTGCTCCTATTCCACATAGAAAAGCCTGTTAGATGATAAAAGGTAAGTGATAAAAGCTGCCTCTGTGTATATGTTAAGAACTGCATCCTGGTGTATTAAAATGCTTTAAATAAACTTAATTAGATTGTTTTCTATTAGAGCTTTTTCACTGAGGATGTCAAACCTCTCCTAACAAACCCCCAATTTAGGTGAAGAAAAGTTTGGACAGCTAGGGACTGTTGGACTCATTATCTTTATGGCTGTTTGTGCTTTGAAGGTTTTCAGTATGGGCTTTATTTGTGATGATTTCCAAAGGAGGCTGATCTGGGAGTGCCAGTTTGCAAAGCAGGCTGGAAAAAACTACTGAGGAAAATATATCCCTCAACATTTCAGATCTTTACTCTTTCCTCTCTCTGTGCATAACAGATACAGGCAGGGAGGAGGCTGCCTTTTTGTCACACTTAATGAAGCACCAAGGGCATGGAAAACTCAAGCAAAGCTGAAGCAACCCCAAGGCTCCCCTGGGTGTGGTGCTGAGCCTGGGAATTCTCCACCTACGTAGCCAGGCAGTGCCAGTGGGGCCCAGGTATGTACAACATAGGATGGAGAGTGGCCTTGGGAAGGCTCTGAAGAGAGTTTTGTTTTCTAGTGCATCATTCTCATAAAGTACCACTGAACAAAGGCACTTCTTTCTGAAATCAGACAAGAAAGGGTTTGCTCTACATCCTATTTGCCTTTCAGCCTAAGCTGAAACAGTAGAAAGTAGAAATAATCTTGCCCAGAGAAGCTGTGGCTGCCCCATCCCTGGCCAGGTTGGATGGGGCTCTGAGTGACCTGGGCTAGTGGAAGGTGTCCCTGCCCATGGCAGGGGGTTGGAACGGGATGATTTTTCAAGTCCTTTCCAACCCAGGCCACTCCAGGATTCTGGGATTCTACAAAACTCATGGAATATCAAAGTAAGGAATCCTAGCAAACAGCGTAATCAGGTTGTTGTGTGAGAATTCTTCACTGACAGATGGTTTTTTTTTTCCCCTCAGACTTTTTTGTGGTTGTCCAGTGAGGTGCTTGAATGGACACCTCAGTTCCAAACTCTTGCAGATGACTGTAAATCTTGAGGGAGCTTCTATTTAGAGCTCAATAGCCATGACATGCCCCTGCCCACCAAAGTCACAGGAGTCTCTTTTCTGTTACTCATATCTGGTCAACTACTAAAACCTTAAAACTCTTTCAAAATGGTTACAACAACCCTCCTACTGCACAGTGATCTGACAATCCATGTTAATTAGTTATAATAACTCCCAGCTCTACAAAAAGCTGAATCACAGAATTATGTGAAGAAAACCAGGTTGCAAAGCACTTTGGTGAGTCCACAGGAAAGTAAATAAGAGAAAACTGGTAATTTCGTCAGCTTTTCATCTTTTTAATGCCTTAGGAGCATGCTTGTCTCAAAATGGCACTTTGCATTTCGTCTTTTGAGCGAGTTGTCTTGTTTAAATTAATCCAAATGATGTGCTTGTTATCCTTCACAGAGGTCTGTAACCTCCACACAGCTGAGGAATGATAGCTGTGGCCCATTTATAAAAGAAATCCTAGCTCACACATAAAAAGCACTGAAGCTGCTGCCACCCCTTCCCTTCCCTTCCCTTCCCTTCCCTTCCCTTCCCTTCCCTTCCCTTCCCTTCCCTTCCCTTCCCTTCC
>JAWWTY010000037.1:55500820-55516270 GCA_035222235.1 Margarornis squamiger
CAACCCTTCCCAAACCTTCCCTTCCCGTCCCAAACCTTCCCTTCCCTTCCCAAACCTTCCCTTCCCAAACCTTCCCTTCCCAAACCTTCCCTTCGGCTGCTCAGCTCATTCCTCACTCTTGGATGCTTCTCCACGTTGGAATCCCCGTTCAGACTGGAGGATGGCCTGTGGCACAGAAGCAAGCACTCTGCTGTGCTCCCTAAGCAGGGAGGGAAGCAATCACTCACACTTCATTAGCTGCAGGAGCACACATCTGTTCTGAGCCTCCTCACCTCACCGATGGGTAGGAATTAGTAAAGGAAAATTAATTCCTGCTTTCTACCCCCATTTCTTCCCAAAAGCTACTTTAAGCTTTGCTCTTTATGGATAGGAAGTAAGAGTCCTTGACTCAGCCAGGACACAGCACAGTTCAAAAAGATCGCAGAATCACAGAATGGTTTGGGCTGGAAGGGATCTTAAAGATCCTCTTGTTCCAACCCCCTGCCATGGGCAGGGACACCTTCCACTAGCCCAGGTTGCTCAAGGTACTTAGTCCCTCCTTGCCCTGGCTGGCAGAGGTGGGGATAAGGGATCATTGTCACTAGATGACCTCTCTGCAGGAGCAATGATCCTTCCACTTCCAAAGCAGACCAGATTTTGGCCAGTCCCATGCAAGAAAAGCTCCCTCACCCCCACAACCCATTGACTTAGTCTGACTCAAAACACCAGGTTCAACTCGAGCCTGAAGGGAACTTTGAAACCCATGAGCACATGAGCACAGAGCTTCTCTGCCTGGATTTTGTGGGTGAGACAGTTCAGGGCTGGGGTGGAAGACTTGACTCCACCCTGAAAATGAAGTAGGATGCTCCCTGCAGAACTCAACCTGTTTATTCTGCAGCAAGAAAGATAACCCTGACCCCAATCCAGCATCAAAGGAATGTTTCCTTCCTTTGCCTTTTGCATATTACATAAGTGGGGAAGCCCCTCAGAGCCAGAAGAGAGGGTTGTTGTGGCAGCTCCTGCTGCCTCCGAAGAGAGGGAGAGGGAGCGGTGAGTGGAAAGGGACTGACAGGAGCAGAGTAGCTTAGCTGCAAGTGAGGGCTCTCCAGCTGGGGCTGCGTGGGAGGAAGCAGAGATTCTGCCAGCAAGCACAAAGGTGCAGCATTTGTCGTGATGTGCTTATGCCTTTCTTTTTAAACACAAGCTAATTTCGTTCTCCTGTGGCCCCTTCCTCGTGTAGAGCTCTTGAAGGTGAGAGTTCGCAGCTCTTCAGACCATGCTAAGGACAGACTGGGCTGGCAGGGGCTGTATCAACAACATCAAGCATTTCAAATCAAGAGCAAAGAACCCACCTAAAAGTATCTCAACAAAATATGTTTGCCCATTATCACATTTCTCATCCTAAGACAACTCCTAATGTTTCATTCTCCTGGCCCATGGAGCTGGAAAATGTATGTGGGTACATGTATGAAAGATAGCAAAATGACAGCTGAGATCCTTTTAAAGTTGTGGAAATCCAACTTGATTTCTAGGGGGTCACATCAGGGGGGAAAGAATAATAAAAACACCCCAAACAAATCAAACTCTTTATGGTTCTTTCCCACCCTTAATCTGCTTTCACTCTGTAAACAGGGGTGAAAGCAGCTCCCGCAGAGCACAGCATCAGTATTTTTTTGCCATCATCTGCTGCACCCAGGCAAAAATGCCTCAAGCCCTGCCCCAGCTGTACATCTCCCAGTGCAGTTAATGTGCTGAGAGGCACTGTTTTGCCCTAGTATGTAATCTTGTTTACACACGTTTCCGCTGTATTTTATTTCCTGCATGCCTGTGCTCCTGTAATCTCATTTACCAGCCTCAAAGGTAAAAAAACAAACAAAAAAAAAGAAACCAAAATGAGAAGATCCCAAGAAGGAAACAGAAAAGGCAGGAGGCTCACAGGGATGCCCTCGCTCCTCTCACGTAGGCAGAAATGTGCTTTTTCGCTGCTGCCACGTGACAAGTTGCACCTCTGTCCTCAGTGTTCCCCTGTTTTTCCGGCTGGGCAGCACAAAGCAAAGGGATTTGTGGGCAGTTAATTCAGGTAATTGTATTTCCCTGCTGCCTGTGAATCGGAAATGCCGGAGCTCTGGGGGCAGAGGATTCCACGTGTGCTCGCACGCCTTATGCAGTGCACCGTATGCCTGCAGCTGCCCTCCTCTCGGCCCATCTGTTGGAGATTGACGCTGATTTTGCTCATCTTGCCTCCTAAAAGCCCAGCAATAATAATGAATGGACTCGGTGCCGATTCAGCTGCAGGCACGTGCTCTGCGAGGTCTCCGTGCAGCAAACACACTCACTGGATCCGGCGATTCAGGTCTTCGCACCACGTTCACCTCCGTGGATTTCAGTCCCTTACCTTTCTTGTTGTTAGATTTTTCTCTTGTGTTTCCTGCCTGCCTTGGGCTTTTTTCCCCCTGTAATTACAGGCACAAAGCCCAAGCACAGGGCTAGGAACTGATTAGGGATAGAGTCAAATTCTAGGCAAAGTTCCCTTCTCAGGCTGAATATACTTTCATCCAGATTTAATTTTTATTGTACATTGCAAGCTGATAGGTAGAATCAGTGTAGTTTGATTACCCCAGTCTGAAATTCAAGCTTTTTAAACACAAACATATTTGCTGGGCTAGCTTTTCATCCCATCCCAAAGGGGAAATTATCCTCAGAAGCTCCCAGTTCTAAAAGAATGAGTAAAACCAGTTGAGCTATCTATGTGTTTGATCCTGGCATGCAACTTTGCAGGCTTTCGAGTCCACCATGGAAATACTGATCCATCTAGATGTAGAACACTTACTAGAGCAACCCACATAGCCAAGATTATAATTCTTCAAACTGTTATCATTTTTATCATTGTCCTTTGCTTGAACCCCCTTACCAGTTTCTTCCTTGAACAAAAAATTCTGTACTGGAGCAAACCAAAATCTACTCATCCTGTGGCAGATTCTTAAGGAGAAATGTTAGAAGCAGCCTGTATCCTCCTGGCTCCCCTCAATCAATTTTAGAGGACTTCTTGAAGTGAGGGCTGCACTCCATGATACCTTATTTCTTTTTCAAGATTTCTATCCAAGCTGTGCTCTGCTGGCTTGAGCATAAAAAGGACACAGAGTCCTGGGGCTTTTTTTACTGTGCATATGTTGCAGTTCCCTGCATTTGTCTGAATTCTGCACAAGTTACAGCAGTCAATGAATTATAAAGAGAAGCTTTGTCTTTGGATTGTGAGAACAGAGAACAGTGAACAATGTAAGCCATGACTGTCCTGGCAGCATTAATCAGAAGAATGGAGTAAAAAAGGGAATAGACAGAAATGCCACTTGCCATACGTAATAAAAGCAATTTGTGAAAACAAACAAGTTTCTCCAGGAGGTAAAAAACTTGCTTCCTATCCTCTAATAATGACAAGATGAAGCTAGAAAGAAATTAATGAACATGCTCCTGGCAAAACAGCAGCAGTAGTTCACCTAAATGAAAGAAGATGTCTATAAATAGAAACCCTAATTATAAGCCAGCCCCAGCTGTTTGTTTGCAGGAATAGATCTTGTTTCTGATTGGAGATGTCTACGTGTGTTTATACTATACCTCCAACATGTGAGAGGAGTCACATGGTGAGAAGCTGTCATTTTAGGGTACATGTCAAAATAAAACTGCAGTCAATAGCTGAGTGATGAAGGAAAGTCTTGGTGTAGGTAAGCCAGACTAGTCACCTGTCATCATGACCACTGTCATCTCTCACAACCCTCAGACATTTCCTTGGAGGTCCTGTTGCCCTTCCCCTGTGGTAAATATGCCACAGAGGAGCAGACTCAATGGGTTCAGACTTCAATCTATTTAAACATTGCAATTTATAGGATTTAAAAGCCTGAACAGAGGCTTGGCAAACAGCATTAAATGGACAAGGATGAGAAATGTCTTCCCCTCTTTGACTGCTTTGTAAATAACTGCACTTGGTGGAGTCTTACTTGCAGCAAGGACATGTTCCCAACACATTGAGTGTGACAGAACATTTCCCACTGACTTCACTAAACTTTTGAGACCCAAAGGGATATTACAGCAGTAAAAAGCTAGTATTGTACAACAGCCTCAAGTTTCTCCTGGCAGTGAACGTCATCTAACAAAGATGCCAAAAAAAGCTAAGTCTCCCCAAAGCAGAAGAGACATTGAACGGTTTCATGTCCTTGCTCTGAGGGACTTTAATGTCCATGAATGCTTGGAGCACTCAGAATTTTGATAAGTTCACTCTAAAATCAAAGCCTGTTCCAGAGACTCAAAAATCTCCTCATTAAAGCCTCAGTCCCACATCCATTTGTGCATCTGTTCATGTCAGCCAAGACTGTACTTCAGCACAGAGCTGAGCACCTCCCTTGATCTATCCAGCAAAAACAAGCACAGAAAATCAAAGGAGTTGCAAAGAACCACATGACAAGGATGAAGGTCCTCCAATTAAGGGCCTAAGACTTGCATGAGCCCACAGATCCCCCAGGTCATGTTACTCTTTTCCTTAGTAGAAAGGATTTAAAAAAAAAAATAAAAAATCCCTTTACAAAGGTTGTGCTTCATATAAATAAGTTTCATTAAAATTCAGCTAAGCTCTCAGGTTTCCAGTGGGTAAAAATCAGAAAAGCTGCACTAATGTCAAGGAAATTAGGCTAGTTCATGCCAGCTGAGAATCTGCCTTAAAGATTTTTTAAAGGCAGAGCCGGGTCCTACAGCATTAAGTTCAAAGAGTAGCACAGGAAAGAACTGACATCACACAAACTTCTCAGAGCCTTCTCTTTTGTTCTAACTTCAAATGCTGGAGCAAAACAACCTCCATCTCCTAGACCTGCTGCTTTGGTGCTCACCAGGCTCACCCACAGACACTCATTCATCAGAAGGCTTTTGTCTGTGCTCTCCCTCCATGAACAGAAATTTTGGGTACTGTGCCCAAGGTAGCATTTTCTAACTTCCAATGAGGGTCATCTGCTTGGAATTCCTCTGATATACCTTCTCTCACCAAGAAAACCCAGGCCAGTCCATCCAACATAACCCAAGCCTTTGCTGTTCCAGGACAGTAGCAGATATGCTAGAGTATATTCCTTTCGAATCTAATAATGACTGAAAGGTTACTCCAGCACTCCTTAGAAATTTGCATATTCTATGACAAAGGGCTTCTCGCAGTCATTTATTTATCCCTGAGCTGTAGTGACATAAAAGACACATGCAGCCTGATGAAGTGGGTTGACTCGTTTCATTGAACCCTCCATTGACTCATGTAATACCAGTTCTAAACTTAGCCATGATGAGAACTGAAATAAAGAACATAAACCTTTATGGAACAGGAAAATCTACTTTTCAAGTCCAAATAGCCTTAAGGAGAATTATTTCTGAGCTGAGCTTACTGTTCACTGTTAGTTTTTTACCCATCTCAAATCCCACATCAGAAGAATTTCAGGCTGTGACAGATATGTATAGATTCGATACAGATATAAATATAGATACAGATTAACACATTTACAATTATCAGTCATTATTATTTAAAAACTGTCGTCACTGTTACGCACATGTGATATGGTTCTGCAGAGTAGGGACATTATTTTATTGACTTATAGATGGGGAAAAGGCATAAAGAATACAGGTAATGCACATGTTTGAAATAGCCATATAAACAGAAACAGAAAAATGTTCAAGTCAAAGTCACATGAAAAATTAGACTAGTCTTCAGATGCATTCTAGACTTGTATGTACAGCATTTTTACGCTAAAAGTAGAAATACAGACTCCAGAGATGAAGCACATCTCAAGAATACAAAATATATAAATAAACAAAGATGAATGCCAATAAAAGAAAGAGAACAAACACTTGAATCTTCTTCCAGAACAATGAGAAATTTTGATATGTAAGAACCACGGTAGAAGATGCCCGATCTATGACAAGAACTCATTTATTTCCAAACAAAATCTCAAATAATAAAGTCTTGTGCCTGGGAGTGAATCTAAAGCATTTTAACTTCTATCACTCCTTTTGTGGAGCTGAACAACTCCTCTACAAAAGAAACCTCCAAGCAGGACAGTGTTTCAACAATCCAAGTGAAGAAATCCAGCTCACTGGAATATGTGCTTGGTGGGGACCTCACAGTTATTTATCCAGAAGGAAGTTTTTCGGCAACTTCTAACCCAAGGTTTCTTGAGAACGAGGAATAGATGGGTTTGGTTTCAGAGTCTGCAGCAGTGTCTTCCTAATGGTCAGGGTCTGCAGGAGGAAAACAATCAGACTGTAATGCAAAAATCTGTAGTAAATATTGAGAGAAAAGCATTGGGCTCCACACTGGATACAAAACTACG
Organism: Margarornis squamiger; assembly: GCA_035222235.1. Taxonomy (NCBI): domain Eukaryota; kingdom Metazoa; phylum Chordata; class Aves; order Passeriformes; family Furnariidae; genus Margarornis; species Margarornis squamiger. The sequence goes on from JAWWTY010000037.1 coordinate 55,507,153, forward strand.
GCTTAGAACCAAGTAGTGGAATATGTCCCTTCCCATGGCAGGGGGGTTGGAACTATATGATCTTTAAGGTCCCTTCCATCCCAGGGCATTCTATAATCCTCTAAAGATGCACCATTATTTCATTTTCATTACTATTAATTGAATGACACCAAGGACCATCTTTGTTTTTTGGTTTTGTTTTTCTTCCTGCTGGAAATTTCTTCCTCATCAATTTGTTTGCATAACCAAATATCCTAGAGAAAAACAGCATTGTTTCCACTCCTACAGTCCTTGCAAATTAGATTTTTATGGTAGGGTTTGTTTTTGGGTTTTTTTCTCTCCAGAAAAATAGGTCAGTTCCCCTGCAGTAATGTACACAATCCGAGGCCCACGTTTCTGCTTGGAATGAGCACATGGAATGCAACTGCCCCTTCGAGCTGGGCATCTGCACAGAGCATCAGCTACTTCAACTGGTCAAATAACTATTTGCAAGGCACAGATTTCCCCCGACTTCAGAGCTGAACCGAGGCCTAAATACTTAAGCCTTTTTCTACTTCCAATCTCCCTCTCTGAAAATATGGACCATAAATATCCTCTCCCAGGAGATTAGTCCTGGAACCTTATTGGGCTTACAGTTACGTTCAAACAATGTCCTAATAAAAACAGTGGCTATTGAATAGTAAATAAAGTGTGTTCCAAGGACATCAAACCATGATTACAATGACTTCCATTTTTGTAGAACTTCAAAACTAAGTGTTTCTTTCTTTACGTATTGGAAAATAGAAAGACTTGGTATACAAGAATAAGTCAAATAGATGGAAATATAAATGTAAAAAATAACAGAAGATTGCTTAAGAACGGTAGTTAAAAACAGAAAAGTTATTCCCAAGTAACTTCCCAGGCAGCCTCTGTAAGACAAAATGGAAAAGAAAGAAGAAGGGGAAAAAAGGGGTTTTTCAAAGTAGCTTCAACTTAGTGGGATGAAAGAAACTGGTTTCAACAGGGTCTGAAAGGGAGCAAGGAGTATTCTGAGCATAACTGCACACCTAAACTACCCTACTTCAGCCAGTTTTAGATAAATAGATCATGACTGAACATCTTTTCTCAGCCTGTGTGCAAATGCTTCCCTTCCTAAGGCAGCCGTGAAAGGGCAAAGAGGAGGGAGAGCCCTGCAAATATTGGTCCCTCACCCCCTGAGCCCTGCAGAGTGGGCACCACAGAGCCACCTCCCTGCCTGTCTCAGGAGGTTGTGCTGTCATTTGTTTCCAAGTGCCCCAACTTTGGAGAGTTTTCCACAGTCTTGATAAAGCCCCAAGGTGACTTACATGAAAAAAAAATAAAAAATAAAATAAATTAAAAAAAAAGCAAAGTGAAATCCTTTGGAAAGGTTTTGAACTGAAGCTGTGTGAAATAAATGTTTCTCCCCCCCACTCTGAAATAAAAAAGGCACAGTCTCTATCAAAAGAGTTGTCTATGTGTTAATCTGCAGCAAAGCCTCAGTGCCAGAGCTGGCACCTTTTGAAGTTAAAGGAAAAGCTCCTGCTGTCTTTATGATGCCCAGATTCCTGACTGAATTGAAAAATAACAAACTAATAGGCTTTCTAAGCTCCCAGTAGCTCTCTGAAGATCACAGTCCTGCTCCAGTGATTACGGGAGATGCCAAGGGGACTGGGTTATGTACCACACACGGGCTGAGCTGACAACCAGAGCTCCCTAGAATCCTCCTGATTTTGTTGTGAGTGATCTCAGAATGCCCCTCAGCCAGGACAGTGTCAGATTTGAGTAGAAAAATAGACATTCACACCTCAAAATAAAATACTTGGCTTTTCTTTTGATTTTACGAATTTCACTTTTCCTACTTTTTTTTTTCCTATGGATTCATGTTAGCTAGAATCTAATTTGAATTTTGTGGCAGTTTTTCATGTTATTTTCATACTTTCCTTCTTTCTTTTCTCCTCCTGAAGAAACAGGGAAAAAAAAAGAGAGAGACTTTAAAAGAGATGTAATTTAAAGTTTGAATAAATAATTTTTTTCAGTTGATGCTAAATTAACCAATTAACCAAATGATGTTTGCATGTAAAATTCAAAAAATACAAGTGCAGCACTTCGATACTCTTTGATTATATATTTTCTACTGCAGGAACTTCTTGATTAGGAATTTTCAGCCAACTTAAGAGGCACAAGTATTAGAAGTCTCTGCAATCTGGCATCCTGAGCCATAATCTTTTGGAGTAGCACAGAGAGATCTGTTTTGAGCAGCAGAGCATCTCTGGTATAACATAGTAGTGTATGCAATACAAGCTAGGATAACACAGGGTAAGAGATTAATATTCTGCATCATACCGTGCTCTGTTATTTTTATCCTGCTGTTTCTTTCACTCACCATCTCATGACTCACACCCTCCCCACACTGGAATTTCTGTCTCAGTCTCGTGGCTCACTGGTGCGTTACAGAAGACGATGCTGTGGAAAAGCCATCTGGAGAACACCGCTACTGCCTGAGCCCCAGGTCGCTCTTAAAAACAGAGAGACACAACAGCGCGTACTGATTTATCACGTAACTCCTCTGACTGTCGCAGTCTCTTTGGCAAACACTCCTCAGTAGTTGTGAGGGTTGCAGCTCTCCCTGTTTTTACAGCCACAGCGATGGCACTGGAGGCAAGTCCAAGTTGTGGTTGCATGGAAAGCTGACACTGCACAAGCCTTTAGAGAAATCACAGGACTCGTCCTGCGAGGTGACAAAGGGCTCTTGTGAGGCAGGTGAATGTAACGCAATGCCTGTAAAAGAGCTGCTCCTTACACATTTCTCAGTTAACTTTATCACCTCAGGGACGTGGCCCTCGATGCCACACAGACATCAAGGATCGACGTTTCCTTAGGCCAAGCCACAGGTACTTGATGTGGGCTGGGAAGGGCAGGTCACAAGAGGAATTAGATGTTTAAATCCTCACTAGTTGCACATATAACTACTGTGATCCAAAATGCAGAACAGCTAAATCCCAGCTGAGTCTGCTGCTGCAGAATCCTGCACTCATGCTTCCTAAAGGACTCAGTTTCCCAAGTGCCTGGACTCTGTCCTCTGTTTAAATCCAGAGGTAACATCACTAGTTAGGAACCTAAGTTCTACCACATCCCAGAAAGTAGGGAGATCAGTGGAAATGTGATTATTTTTTCCAACCTCAGAACTGACTGTTAAGAGCCCCTGGCTCAAGAATCACAATTCCCTCCTTTGCCTGTATCTGAACTTTCATTTCCACCTTCCTGAGGGCTATTTCTAAGCAGGCAGAAGCCAAGACCACAGAAGGTTCACTCTTTAAATAAACAAACAAATATTCCCTAGGCTAGAGAGAGAGTACTTAAATCAGCAACTGGACACCATATCATGCTTCAAAAAATATTCCTACCAGGAAATAACTAGTCAATCTCAGGCTAGAAAATCATGTTTTCTCCTTTTTTGCCCTGTCACTTTGAGAAGTGAACTCCATTGGAAGGAGTCAAAGAGGCCTCGTCCACAGAATATCTCCATCTTGCCAAAAAAAGGCATTTATGTGGGGAAAGGGGACTAAAATCCTAAGCCAGGTGTGAGAATTCCTCAGCGGCAAGATTCCTCTCATGGAGGTACTGAAGCAAGGAGCTCTCCAAGGACCTTAGTGTGTACCCAGCCAAAGCAACCTGCCTTTTTGCTGAGACAGCAGATGGGAGTCAGCTTGGACCTGGAGTAAGTTTAGCAGAAGGATCAGTCATGCTCCACTATGCTATTCCAGCTTGCACAGGAAAACACACCAAAGGATGTCAACCAGCCCTTTATCACAAGCTTTTAGATCCACTGACCTCCTGCTCCCCTGCTCTGTCAAATCTGCTCTGCAGGTAACACTGGAAAACATAAAGCATGTTTTATTTCTACGAATGTTTTGTTCTCCAGATTTGCCTCGGGGCAGGCTTCCTATCCTGTCACCTCAACTCAAGTCTTTCACATGGATTTCTGGTGGTGACTCAGGACAGTCCATGAGTCTTTTTTTTGTTTTGGTGGAAAAGCCTAATCCAGCAGAGACACTTTGTTGTTCAGCACCCAGACACCAGCTCAAGTCACCCGTCACATCCTCTGCTCTCTCTTCTTGTCCCTTCCCAACATAACTGGCTGCCTGGAGGGGGGCAGATGTGCATGACAGAGAAGGAAGGCTGAAGGCTTGCACATCCATGACACATTCAAATGTCAGGTCTCCCCTGAATCCAAAGGGCAGAAGCTTCCCTCAGCCCACCCTCAATCCAGAAATGTGACCTCAACACAACAGTCACGTCCTTCCTTTCAGACAATTCCCCCAGCTGGGGGGTGATCAATGCAAAAGCCTGAGGAAAGCCTGAGGAGGATGTGATTAGTGACCTGAAATGAAGCCTGTGCAAACTGCAGGAGAAGCTTCCACTAAAATCTCTTCCACCAGAGTCAGCACCTCAGGACAACAAATGCTGCTGCAGTTTGAAAGGCGATTACCGGGGGAAAAAAATTAGGAAGAAAAAAAAAAAAAGCTATAGGGAATTGGAGCAGCCAGAGAAAATCTTGTTAATGCAGCAGTGTCCTGCTGTGAGCTTTCTGTTCAACAGACAGGCTCCTCGGTACCACTGAGTGAAACAAGTTTTAGCTGTCTAACCATCAGCAGTCCTTCAGAGCAATGTTTGTCCTGAGCTGCAGCCTCTTGTCCCGAACCTGTCTTGGTCCGCAGCTGTTCTAAATGGACTGTATGAATTAAGCAGAACTCTGACAATATCTTACTTTTCAGCTCTGTCTTATCACCTGAGAGGCACAAAAGGCCAGGAAAGGACATGGAAGGCGGGTGTCAAGAGGATGGTGCCAGGCTCTTTTCAGTGGTGCCCAGGGACAGGACAAGGAGCAATGGCCATAAACTAAAACACAAGAAGTTCCAACTCAACATGAGGAAGAACTTCTTTACATGGAGGGTGGCAGAGCACTGGGACATCTGCCCAGGGAGGGAGTGGAGTGTCCCTCTCTGGAGATATCCCAAATCCACCTGGATGTGTTCCTGTGTCACCTGCTCCAGGTGACCCTGCCTTGGCAGGGGGTTGGACAGGATGATCTCCAGAGGTCCCTTCCAACCCTGAACAATTCTGTGATTCCGTAAAAGCAATTGCTCAGAACAGTCAGGAAACCACTTGTAAAGAGCAGCTTTCCATTCACATGAGGTTGGTCTCTGCACTTGCTTCCACTCATCTCCTCCAAACACAAGATGGGGGGCCCTTCCATAGTTAACTGAAATACAGGATAGAGAAAAGCAAGGCACTTTCTCCACAAACTGTTTTCTTTGGAGGATGCTAGATCCTCAGAAGATACATTTTCCATGGAAATACTCCTGATTCAATTGAGAGTTCTCTGGGAAGGGTTTCCTCAGCCAAGTGGGAGACGGGCTCTTTACCACCTCTAGCAGACAGTAACTTGCAGTTCCAACCAGCTGGAGAAGGCTGGGCTTGGAACACCTCTTTGGGACAGCTGTGCGTGGCTGTTGGGTCACAAGTGCACTGTAGGCTAAAAGACCATGTCCTGGATGTTAAGTGTACAATATTCTTCTTGAGCAGCCTAAGCATGTTGCTAACTAAATGCAAAGAATGGTCTCACTCAATGGGACCTCACAAGGTAACAGTGACCACGAGCAAATGTACAGCAGAAGATCACAACAGAGAAATTAAACAACGGGATTTCTGCATCTTGCCACATTCCCAGATGGAGGAGCCAGGAGACTGAGGGAAGGCTGGCCTATGTCAGACACTGGATGGGATTGCTTGTGGGGGAAAAAAAAAAAGAGTGCAACAACAGAAATCCAACCTTCAGCAGACAACCCCTTGTAATTTTAGAGGGCCATTTCATACCCCAAGCTGGCAGCATTTGGATGAGGAACTCAAACCTGAGTATCTAATGTTGATTCACATCGATGAAGTGCCCAGTCCTCCTTTCGTGTCGCATGAAAAATCATACGGTTGGAGTTCATGGAGAAAGGAAAAGAGAGATTACTGTGTGGGAATACAGTCTGCAGTGAACTGTAATGTGGGTTGTAAAGGACTTTGGTCAGCTGGCTGTCAAACAGAGCAGCCCACAGGTTTTTTTCTCACTACTTTGAGCCTTCAGGAGGTTTCATCCATCTCTGATAGCCTGGGACATCAAGACCAATCCCCTTCCTTGCCCTGATCAGTATGGGAAGCTCTGATTGTACAACTGCTGGTGTGTGTCAATCCCATCTTCTAGTTTATATAGTTATATCCTGACTGTTAAGCCATAAAGCCATGTGTGTACTGTTCTCTTCTGAATTCACCCCATTTTAATCCTGTGCCTGGAAGTTTCATCTTTATCTGCTGGAGGATTTCCCATACTCATTTTAAACTAGAATTTTAATATGAATTTAAAAAAAAAATAAAAACAAAACCCCTCATAATTTTCTTTTAGTGATTCAGAAGGAGGAGTTGGGACCTAAAAGGTAAACTAAATACAAAAATATACATAATTACTACAATTTCTAGGGAGCAATGATCACATCATGTATCATCTCTACACTGCATTCCCTGTAACTGCATCTTCATGGCAAATGAATGTCTGCCATTGGATATAAATATCATCCACAAACCAACAAAGGATGCTAGTTCCTCGCTCAGTGAATCACTGGAAAGCACTTAAAATTATTGATGCAAGATTAAAGCCTTAAAATAAAACAGCATCATTAAAGAGCAAGAATTTTGCCTCGAACATGAAGTGTCACCAGTTTTAAGACTAGTACTATATTTGGAACAAGAATTAATAGCGAAGGAGTCTGCAAAACCCAAACATCACTACTTGAATACTACTTCTGCATAAGAAGTGTGTCAGGTATTTCTCCATCTTACAAATAATTTCTGTCCTAGGAGGAAAGGATCGCAGTTTGCTTTTTCAAGAAACAACAAGTTTTGTACTTTCTAGTATTAACTGATTTGGTCAACTTTATTTATACTTATTCGGTCTGTGAATTAATTAGTTGCCAATCTCACTGTATTTTAAGTACGATCAGCACCAGATGGAGAGCAGACTTGCTTATTAAGGGGTTTTATCAAAAGAATAATACAGCAAATATATGTCTGAAATCCAGTGTTGATACTGAAAAGTGCAACAAAACTTCCTAAGAAACGACTTAATGCTGTGGCAACTGGATTCAGTGTTAAGTTATTGGCAGAGATCAGTATCCTGCCCTTGAACTGTGCTGTCTGAAGCGTCTAAACTGAGCACTGAGCTCAGTTCTGAGCTCTGTGAAGTCAGTGACACAATGCCAAGTGTCCTCCACTGCACTGGGACTGTGACCATTGTTTTTAAGACAGACACTGGTCAATTACCTAAACTGCACCCTTTGACTGCCATGGTAAGGCTGGATTAACTCTTTCATCTCCATGCATGCATCTTAATTACATCAGCCTTGATACTTCCAGCACTGAGAGGAATTACCAGGCATCTTTTTCCTCTGTTCCTGCTTCTACATGGGCTCTGTGAGTGCAGACTTTGTGAACTGGGAGTGTAGACCAGGAGCAGCTTCCACATCATTAAAACACAGGGCTTACTGAAGAAATCCCTTAATGTAACGTAGCATCAGGTCAGGTTTGCCTGTCAGCAAGGCAAACTGAGGCTGGCAAGGCAATGTTGAGTCTGACAGTGTGTGACTTCCACAGGTGCTGGTAGAGCCTGTAGGAGGTGTTGCTCTGACTCATGGAGGCTGTCAGAACTAGGAGGACAGCTTGATGACACAGCCTGGCTAACAACTCGGGTGGTTGTACAAAGAAACAGGCCATTCACAAATTGAAAAGGAGCACAAGATGTTTCAGGAGAGTCTCACCACCAAGGCCCGCAGTTTTACTTTCACTGCAAGAGCTGAGCATTTCAGAAATAAGATTACTGCACACAGAATGAGTAATGGACAAAGCCAGTGCCCAGTGGAGTCCTAAATAGCTGTGTTAAAGTACTCACAGCCTAACTTCGCCTCCTACAACCCACAGAAACAACTAGACCAAGCAGGTCATAACATCCTTGTTCATGTTCAATGGACAGTAAATGCATCAGTCACTTCAGAGAATCATAGAACGGGTACCAAAATGGGCTGGAAGGGACCTTAAGGATTATCTTGTTCTAACCCCCCTGCAGGTGACACCTTCCACTAGACCAGGTTGCTCAGAGCCCCATCCAGCCTGGCCTTGGACAACCTCAATTTATTTACAGCAGTTGAGACAAAAGGGATTTCGAGTTCCTTCAGAGTAAGGGGGAAAGCTGGACGAACACAGAGCAAACTGGCCAATCTGTAAGAAAAAAATTCATAAGGACCTAAAGGTCTGTGTATGTTTTGAAAAAGGGGTTTAGCACCTCCAGGTATTTATAGATACGCTGTTTAAAGAGAAGCTAGCCCAAATTTAAATCTGAATCAGCCTGACACTTAGCACAGTGAATATTCAAGAGACCTGGCTGCCACCACCTGGGGTCAGTGCTCTGAATTTGAACTGTGAAAGATCACGAGTGCACTTCCATTACCTGCAAATGGAAGGCTTGTGTTCACTGTGCAAGGTACACTCAAAGCCTCAAAGGTGACAGGGTGCATGTGGAAAAGAGAGTGAAGCTGAAAATGTCATGTCATCTTTACATTAAGCAGTACATCAGTCTGTTTTGGGAATCCAGCTTGAAGTCCTCAAGCTCAAAACAGATGATAAGGCTTACAGCAGATGTGGGAAGACCAAGGGCCTTGATAAACTCCCGTACTGAAAGTTGTTGGAAAGACTGGATTATTTGCCTTATAAAGGATGCAAATAAGAAGAATCTAGTTAAAATACGTGCTATATAGAGCATGGCAAATCAGATAAACTGGCACTTTTTGTTCACTGAAGAAAACCCAAAAAAAAGCCCAGGGACAGTGATATAAAAGGCATACAATTTAAAAATAGGAAAAGGACCAACATTTTGCACAAAAGGGACGAGGCAGCTGCAACTTTTCTATGGGCAACCTGTGCCAGGGCCTGCCCACCTTCACAGGGAGGAATTTCTCCCCAGTATCCAGTCTAACCCTGCTCTCTGTCAGTGTGAAGCCATTCCCCTTGTCCTGGCACTCCAGGCCCTTGGAAATAGTCTCTCTCC
>JAWWTY010000037.1:55527920-55541131 GCA_035222235.1 Margarornis squamiger
AGGGAAGGGAAGGGAAGGGAAGGGAAGGGAAGGGAAGGGAAGGGAAGGGAAGGGAAGGGAAGGGAAGGGAAGGGACTCTGCCTCCAGATGCAAGCCACTGTTTGCCTTATTTTTAAGCACAACTTCCTGCTGTTATTCTCTAAATCCCATCTGATCAGTATTTGCAGCACTTGAGAAGAGTCTGTGAACACACCAGGGCTGACAGTGCATTTCATTCACCATGTCTGCCCTCTTTTGATAGAGCAGCAGTTTAGGAGAGCTAATGCCACACTTTTTGCCTAAGAGAAGAACTTTTCATTCTGGTCTTTCATTCCACCAGGCAGTCAGCTACGTTTCCAAAAGCTGTACAAAGACATTACCTTCTTCAAAGCCTTTTGCCAAGTTTGGTTGAGAGAGCCATCCCACCTAAGCCACCACAAAGCCTCAGTGTCCCTGTGTGGGGAGTCATCCACGACACGAGCCAACCCTGGGAGCGCTGCCAGGGCTGGAATATGTGCTCCATAGCACATGGGCTGGTGTATGGAGCATAAGGCACAGCCACATCCCCTGGGCCTCGCAAACCCCTGAGTGTAAGGCAAACAGGAGGGAGATGGTGATGATGATGAGACAGAGCCTCCTGCCCCTGCAAAGGAGAGAGAGCGAGGGCAGAAGGATGGCACGTAAGACCACACTGCAGAAAAGCAGAAAAGCACCCTGCCATCCAGGAGGGGAGAGCAGAGGGATGACTGCTAGTGAGGCACCCACCAAAGCACAAGGACAGCCACCACCAACCACGGGGCAACTCAGCAGATTCTGCTCCTCAGCGAGGCAGGACACTGCTGGTCAGCAGAGCAGGCTCAGCACTGAGCCCTGCCACTCACTGAGGACTGCTTTGCCTCGGTGCAAAGCACCAGCTCCTGGCTCCAGGCTCCTACTGAGATCCAAACTCAGCGGAGCCAGCAACCCAGCGGGAGCTGGCTGCAGCCCTGGGTAGAGACGGAGCAGATCTGCTCTCAGCGAGTTGATACTGCACCCTCAGAGCAAGTTCTGCACTGCTTTAACCCCTATGCACTCACTGAGCTGCTAACGAGACATTAGCTCTGACGAGGCAAGTTAATAGGAGCACGCTGAAAAACCTATAAAAATTACTGACACTCATAGCATCCTTAATCAGCTGCACTCATCCCCCAAGTTCCAGCACCTCGCCGGGAAGTGGAAAACTGCAGGTTTGGTTCACTGCAAATCAGCTCAGCTCTGCCCTGTTTTTATCCTGGACGTGTCAGCACCAAACTGGAAGGCACAGCCATAGATCAGGCAGATTTGTCTGAACCTCTTTGTTACCCTCACAGCTAAACTTCAGAAAATCCATTTTTTGCCCGGAACTTTTTCCTGTCGCTGCCCCTGAGGAAGATCTTTCCCTTTGGGAAAGATGTTAATTGGCTGTTTGTCATCTGGTCAGATAGGGGCATTAAATATCGCCCGAATGAGTCACAGCCTGCTGAAATTCATTCCTGCCCTTTCCTTAAAAAAGGAAGGCAAGCAGGGCACACACCTGAGTAAGACACTCCATAAGTAAGGTTTCTTTTCAGCACAGGTTCCTATTCAGCAGAGACTAAAACTTTACGAAATCAGCCACTGGCAGCACTCCCAGGATATTTTTCCATTCGCACATATTTCTAAAAATGTCAACGCCAGTCTAACCATTCTCATCTGGGAAGCCTGACATCAGATGTACATTAGCCCGGGAAAAAAAATATCCAAAATACAAGCCCCTTCTAAAAAGGAAAACAAATTCAAACTATGTTGCACTGGCTTCTGCCTGTGGGATCTATGCAAACAAGAGGAGGAAATTTTACAGAGTGATTTGCACCCATGACAATTTCCATTAGAAAATTAGGTAAGGGTCTCACAGGGATGAGAAGTAGATGGTATGTGGGATTCTTTTTCAGGCCTGATTCCTGGATGTTTGGGTTTGTTACCCAACAGCAGACACAAAAAAAAAAAAAAGAAAAAAAAGTCCCAGGCAGAACCTTAAGAGCCATGTGCAGTCCTGGAATTAAATCCAGACAGCTAAACAACGCTGCATCTGACTGTAGGAGAGCTTCCCCAGGGAGAAAGCATTTTGGCTTGAGCATTTTGTTCCAGTCATCAGTCTTGTATTATTTTTCTCTTCCAAATTCAGACCCTTCACACACCTCCCCACCATCACCTGCTTTGCCTGAGAGACTTGTGCAGGCAAGGCAAGCCCTGCTGCCATTTTGCAAGCTGAGTTCAGGCAGTAAGCAATATTGTTTGTTTCCACACTGTCCTCACAGCACATGCCATCAGCATTCCATCACTGTTAAGAGAGATCTCCACTTAATCTGGTCTGTCAGGAGTCAAGGAAAACAAAGGATGTGACTGCAGACCTCGAGCCTATCTGAGTAGGATTCCTGGAATGGAACAGAAGTTGCCTTCAGTAGGACTCATCTGTAACTACAGAGTGAACAGAGAGCAGGACGTGCCTCTGAAATATTTTAAATACATATTTCACTGCCCATGAATGCTGCAAAAATGACTGTACAATTGCTCTCTCTCAGGGAAATTAATAGAAAGCCCTCCCTTCCCTTACTGGCTTTGCGGATGATTGAATTTTCCTCTCTCCGTGAAGGGCATTACACATTTGCTTTCTTGCAAATCTACTTTTTCTACACATGCATTTTAACTCTGTATCCTGTCTCTAAATAATAAACAGGGGTTTTAACCTTACTCATGGTTGAAACAGACCTCAAAGTCTGATACCCTGACATAAAAACTTTCATCAGACATTCCAAGGGGTGGCCCTCAGCATTCCAGACTCCACATTCTGGTTGTCTTCTCTGTATGACACCCACACTAAACCATCTGCCCACTCATCTGCTGAAGGAAACCACCTCCACACCAGAAGTTCCTCAGAAAGTCTCTTGTCCAGAACATTTGCCATCACCAAAGAGCCCTTCAGTACTCAGAGGTCTTGTGCTGCCACTCCTACTGAAGAGTGACAACCTATGTCAGAGGATGGAGACAACACAGAAAACTGAGTCACCAGGAGAAGGACTGTGTTCAGTGGAAGATTATGTGGGATTTTTCTGGGAAAAAAACCAAAACCAACTAAAAAAGGAAAGCCCATTGATAGGTTCAGCTGTTCTTAGTGGTCCCTTCAGAGGGACTTACTTTGTTGGTGGGGTTGGCAGCATTAACATCTTAAATTGTTGTAGTTAAGAGTTGTCAAGATCCATGCATTACAGTGTCAGAAAAGATTTTAAGTGGAAGTTTATTTCTAGACATGCACTCTTTCTTCTCATTCTCACTGAATTTAACTCATGATCCAGCCCCTGGGGACTACAGCAGAGCCACTGCTGGGATACAGATTCACTTTGAAGTCACAGAAGAATTCTAGTGGTGGCACTTCCTGCCCATGATGGGTGGTCCATGGTTTCTACAGCACTACAATACATTACACATTCTTGTAATACTTTTGCTTCCAGTATTACATCCAAAAATCCCAAAACTTTGTGAGGGAAGCTTAGTGATGCTTTCATACCAGTCCCTGCATACCTATTTTTCTGAGTCTACCTCAAAGCATTCAGAAAAGTCAAAACCATGTAGAAGCTAAAGATGCTCAGAAAGTCCAGATTTGTCTTTTCCTTTCATTACTTCTCTTTCAGGCTGCAATTAGTTTAGGATCAAATTATCCTTTTAGCACATATGCAAAGGAAAGTAAACTTAATCCACAGTGAAAATCCTATGGACCAGCACAGAAGAGTTTTGTCCATGTCAGAGATGCCAGGCAGATCATTTAGGTGAGGCTGGCCATGAACTTTTTTGCACGCACGGTGTCTCCATCCCTTCCTTATTTTTGGTTTGTTGGTTGGTTTTAATTTCCACTTATTTTCTGGTGCAGCCTGATGGATAAGCAAGACCAGAGAATGTGCTTGCTCACCAGGGCCTCAGTTGTGATTCCAGGCAGAATTACAAGATGCAGTGACTGAAACACAAGGCACACCCTACACTAGGGCTGTGCAAACAGGAAAACCAGTCAAAAAACAAAGCAACTCTCAGAGTTACTTGTGCTCCTCTATGTGCAGTTCAAAAAGTCAGGGGTTTGTGTGGTGACTTTTAGTAGAGTTGAATTAATGATGAGCACAGGTGGAAGCAGAGTTAGATGAGAACAGATTTTGGGGGAAATAACTGTGCTCAGTGGATAGAGACTGGTTAGTGTTTAAGGTAAGAATGTACCAACATGGGGAACTTGTAAAGCTGTTAAGATACTCCAAGAAATTGCCTGAGGGCAAGATGCTGTGTAGCATCAAAGCAGGGCTTTATCTGCACTTGTCACCTAAACAGTTTGAGGGAATATTCTCAAGTAATTAATCACAATCAACTGCACTGCTAAAGGCTCCTGGTCAGGCTGGTAAGTCTGTACCAAAGAACTCTCTCCCGAAATACTTCCTAGGCACAATATGGGAATGAGCAGAGGCCAGGAAAAGAGCCCATTAGGCTGTGTGCCGAACACCTTGTTTGAGAGGGAGCCTCCAGCAGCATGAACACAGGCTGCTGTGCCAGCTGGCCTCGGTGCCAGAGAATGGTCCTGGGCACATTTCGTTTTCTAATATAGATGCAGTCTGGATGTCTATGAGAATTCGTATCTCCTCCTTAGTGGAATATCCAGCTTCCTTATTAAGAACAGAACCTACCCCATTTTCCACTAGCAAGAGGCAGTGCAAATTCCATTTTGAAACACACAGTGTTTCCAAGCCTCCCAGAGAGATTTCTCTCTCATGCTCCAAAATCCTATACTGCTTAGCCTCTGCTCTTTTGCCAGTATGCATCCCTGAGATGGAGATACCCTGTGAGACAAGTGGACAATGGGAATCTGACCAAAATTTTGCCATTTGCTGGGACTTACTCCCCCAGGTCTGCAGGAAGATGCCAGTGTCTGCTTTGGATCCACGCTTCAGCACACTCACCTGAAGATGGGTGCCTGTATCCTTTTTTTCAAAGCACTGAGCAGACCTTTAAAACACGATCCTGAGAGATATTGTGCAGGTATTTTGCACAGTGGCTGAAACCCAGAAACAACTCTGGGAGAAACCATCCTTTCTTAGGCAAATGCTCTGATATCTCAGCTATAGACTCCTGCTCTTGCCTTTACTTATTTGGCTCAAGGAACATTGTCTCCTTCAAAGCACAGTGGCTGAGCTTTAGCTAGAGGGTATTCCTTCCCAGAACAATCTTTTCACCCTCCAGACTGACTGTTTCTTTCCATCATTCTCTTGCATAATAAAACAACATGTATTTTCACATTAACCTTCCTTTAAATAAGCCTCTTATGCAGCACTTCCTTGAAAATTATAGTGTTTTCTGAACTAAAAAACCCATACAATTTGCTCTGCAAATTCATGGTAAAGCCTTCCCTCAATTACACCCCCGCAGATTTTCCAAACCATTTTAAACAGGACAGAAAAAAATTATAAGGCTACACTGCTTACATAATTCAAATAATTTTTCACCTCTCCAATCTACTTACAAACAGGGAGGAGGGAGAGGAATTGGAAGAAGCAGAAGAGGTTTTACACGTGTTGAACTTGCCTGAACAGATGAAGTATCATAGAATATGAGTAATCTCTATTAACTCTGAAGGGAGCAAGGAAAACCCTTGTATGGATTTGTGAGTTTTTTTGGGAGAAAGGGTACCAGGACACGAGCACTGGAGTGCAACCATACAAAGGAATTTTGACCCATCACACTGTTTCCCACAAGATTGTAAATGACAGTCCCCATGGCACACCGCAGTTGAAACACAGAAATAAGACACACCTTTCTGTTCTGTCCCCTGCCTGTCAGTCAAGTGTTAAAACTTGCACTGATTTATCTGGAAACATCCTCCTGATGAAAGTGACTTACTGATACAGGAGAGAATTTGCAGATTACTTCTGGCAAATTTTAAATACTATCTGGAAAATTATTAATTCTGCAGTAATCATATAAATTATGTGCACTGGGAAGCCCATGCTTTAATCAAAACATTTTGTTGTCAGCTAGGAAGGTTATTAATTTTACCATTAGATCAGGTCATTTCTGGAAATCAGGTGAATTTGCTGAAATTGAGGTTACTTACTGGATTCCATCCTTAGGTGATTTCTACCAAACTATGCTGGCTGCACAACATGCTTGCTTACAGTACTTATGGAGAGAGAAATGAGCTTTTATTGCATCAATTGTTATTGCTGAGAAAAGAAAAAATGTATTTCCAGGTAGACAAGCCAATTCCAAGGCACTGGTTCACAACAGCTCTGGGTCTGTCTCTGATTCTGTCTTATCAGCCTTGGTAAAAATACAGTACAGACACCTGGGAAACAAAAAATACCAAAGACACTACATTACTACATTACACATTCAAGAAAGCACTGTGATATACAAACTAATTGTGTCTGAATGCTGCTCTTTTTTGTTAAACAAGCTGATATTTCTCTTTGCCATTTCTAATTCCAATTAATTTTTTACTCATACCATTATGAGCTTTACCTTTTTCCTACTCCAATTAACATAAAGCTTTTTATTGCACATGATTTTAATGACACAATACCCAGATCTTTCACGATGTTTCATCATACCAATATGAGGGATGTTCTGGCTAAGGGACTCACAGGCAGGTACTGGAGAATTTGGGTTTATTCCTCCTATAAACTGACACAGTGATGTCAGAGCATGGTACTCACTGAGGAGTATCAGCACCCTGAGGTCCCAAATTTAGGCAAGAGCAACAGAATTTTAACAAGCTGATGAGGAGAACTTGGGAGCAGTCAATGGATACAGCAAGAAAGTGGAAAGAAAACCCCACAAGCCACCAAGCAAACACTACAAAAGCTACAAAGACACTAAATGCCACATTCTAAAAAATATTTAGTGGTGCTGAAGTCATAAGCCTTGGCAGAATGATTTTGGAACAATGATTTTGGTTGTTCATAGGCTCTAGTATCACAAAGACCTTTTTTATTTCGGTTTTTAGACATTTGTAGCTATGTTAGCCTATGGAGTGAGCCGGGGGGGGGGTGGTCACACAATGACAGGCTAAAGCTGCACCAAAGGTGGGCAGATGCTCTTAAAACTTTACCTCACAGTTTCCTCACTTCCCCTCTGTCCTGAACAGGATCAATCTCATTATTTGCGAGGTCTCTCCAACACGCTGCATGCCTGAGAGCACGCCAATCCCACCACTGGCCAAGTAGTAAGGCCAAGGTCTTGATTAGGTGCTTAAAGCCCTCCTTTCATTATTCCCCAAGTGTGGCAGCAATCAGCCTGGAGGCCCTTGTCAAATTTCACAACTGGTCATGACATCTTGCTAAATGACTGTAACAGATGTCAGTGAGGGAGCTTGTCCCTGTCACGTGCTGATAAACGCTCTCCCCATTTGACCTCAGCACTAGGTCACTGACACTACATCAGGAAGAATCCCTTCACAGAAAGGGTGGTTAAGCATTGGAAGGGGCTGTCCGGGGAGATGGTGGAGTCCCCATCCCTGGAGGTGTCCAAGGAACAACTGGAGATGACAGTGCTCAAGGTGGGGATTGGACACAGGTTGGACTCGATCTTGGGATTTTCTTCCAATCTAAATGACTCTGTGATACATTTCAGAAGAGTAAAGTCTCTTTGTGTGCTCAAGTATCTTCCATGAAACTGAAGGTGCACTCATATTGGCTTTGTTACCTAATGAGAAGGGCCCGGAGAAGAGAAGCTGCTCCAGAGCAGGGCTCAGTGCAGCTCAAGAGCCCCATCACCAGCACGACCACCAGAACAGGGTCTTTGCAGCATGAGAATCCAGGGAACAGCCAGCAGAAGTGCCATGTTCTCCTGATAGGGTCCAAATGAAAAGAGCACACAAAAGAGGGATTTGTTCGTGCTGTTCAGAGCAGCATTAAGTCCCCTCTGTGTTCAGTGACCCCACCAGATGGGTCACAGTGCACAGCTGCTGGCACACAGCCCTTGCCTGCAGAGCCACTTAGAGCCATGCAAGAGACCACAGGGCAAATCTCTTCCCTGAGATCTACATTTTAGATGTCCCAGCTCAGCCAAGCCCATTCCTATTTGTGCCTCTCCAAGCCCTCTCTGCTTTTGAAAGGCTCTGTTTTGCCTTCTACAGCCTTTTCTTCACCCTGTTTGTATATAGATCATTGTCCTATTGTTCATAAAGCACTAGGAGAAGATTGGTGTTATATAACTCCTAGTTATTGCTTTATCATTTTTTTTAGGATGTTGGAAAAGTGAAAGGGAAATGCAGACTCCCCTTGAGGCCAGGCTAAACTTACATTACTGGTGACCCAAATGAATATTCACTTCAGCATCCCCACCATGGAAGAATCCATTTTAGTTCACAGTTTCCCACACAAAATGACAAGCCACTGGCATGCAGGCATGTGTGGGGTGAGAAATCTTCCATGCTGTAGGCTCCTACTCAAAAGACTTTGCAAAAAAGTCTTGGTTTGTTCTTCAGTTGGGTTTGTTTGGTTTTTTTTTTAATCTGTTTGCAATGATTTGCTATTCATTAAGCTCTATCTTGATGCTTTTGATATGGCAAAGAGGTTTTATTCCGCTTGCTATTCATTCCAGGTCAGCTAAGATAAAATCAATAATAGTTGGGAGAGATGTCCTTCTTCTAATGGGCCTAGAATTGGCACACGTAGCCGAAACTCTCTTCCTCTTTCATATTTCCAGGAGGTCTTTTGGAGTGATCCAGTTCTCTCTTACTCTTATACTCTTTTCGGGCAGAAATTTGCATCATTCTGTGGCTTCTGCACTGCTTTGTATCCCAAGCACAGACACACACTGCCCTCTGAGCCCAGTGAAGCTTCTTGATCCCGAAATCCATCACAGCAAAAGCAGGTTCTTGCCGCTGGAAAGTGGAATTACACCCTTGCCCAGGCCAGAGCTGCAGTTCTTCATGCAGACAATCCTGGTGCTTGGTTTGCAACTGACCCTGACAGGATCCTGACAGGATCAGTGGATCACATCAAGAGGACTGCTCTGATGAGTTAGTGGCTGCAGAAACAATCATTCTTTGTAGGGACAATCTGCTCTTCCAAATACAGTGTCCTACAACACCACCTGTTTTCTGACTCACAAACTGTACCACACTCCTAGATATTTGCCCCAAAGTCCAAGGAAAACTCTAAGGTTTCAGCACAGTATGTAGTTCACCTACAAGTAACCATCATAGAATCACAGAATACCCTGGGTTGGAAGAGACCCACAAGGATCATCAAAAACTCAAAACTCTCAGTCTCAAAGATCAGTCCACCTAAAACACCTGCTTAAATCTGAGCCCATGCTAAATGCTTTGGTGAACAGTGCTCTAGCCATGTTTTTGGTCATATTACGCAGTGTTTGGCAGCAGTGTCTGTCACTAGAAGGCAAATCCTTTACTGCCTTATAAGCCAATAGAAATTATGCATTATTTGTAAAGAAGGTGTCAAAGCCAAGTTTGCCTGAACTGTGCTTGACAACTGTTTAGCAAACCAAGCCAGAGAAATAGTTTCAACCATATTTTGAAAGTAATTGGTTTTCTTTTTGTTGAAAAGTTCTGTTGCATTATTATGAAAGAACATGGCATATTCAAACTGAAGGTTGAGGAATGATTTGACAAGTTTGTGCAGAACCCTGTGCAGCAGTCAGGGTATTTTGCTCTCACTAGGCTTGGGTTTTGTTGGAACAAACTCTACACTCAGTTGTAGCAGGGCATATATTAGATATCAGAAAAATATTCCACCCTGTGAGGGTGGGCAGGCCCTGGCACAGGTTGGGCAGAGAAGCTGTGGCTGCCCCTGGATCCCTGGGAGTGTCCAAGGCCAGGTTGGATGGGGCTCTGAGTGACCTGGGACAGTGGAAGGTGTCCCTGCCTTGGGGACAGGCTTGGCAGGGGGGTTTGAACGAGATGAGCTTTAAGGTCCCTTCCGTCCCAAACCATTCTGATTCTATACTGGAATCTGAACATGCATTTTGCAGCCTGGGTTTTGTGGGAAGCTAAAGGCAAACATGAAGTAGGGTTCAACAAGCTTCCCTGATAATGTCACAGTTCACTGCCACGGAAGGGTGAGGATTTCACTCTTCCTTGCTTCCCCCTTTCCCACACCACTGACCTTCCCCATCCCTTCCTTGCACTGGCTATGGCACTCACTTGCTTTCCTACTCACTAATTTGACAGAAAAATATCTACTTTGTTGTTGCTGCACTGGATTTTCTGTCAGGTGAGTGAGCTCAAGCAGTTCCTGGGAGAGAAGGCAGCACTTGCTCTTGCACAAGGACAGAGCCGGTTCAGCATAAGCAACAAAAGGGCACACAGTGGGAAGAAGAAACCTGAAAAGGAGGGAGGAAGACAAAGCCTTCCCTTCAGATCACCAGTGGGCTTTCAAGATCAGCTCAACCCACTCCCCCCACAGCACTAATCTGCTTTTCACCTACATCGGCTTTACACTAGTGTTACTCCACTAACTGCAATAACTCCAGTTGATATAACTCAGATCACTAATATCCATGAGCACGGTTCCACTGTTAAACAAGGGACTGTATGGACACATTGTCCCTGCTCTGAGGAGCCAGCAGTCCAATTCAACACAACATGCAACTGGAAGACCAAACTCTGGATGACAAGAGTGATCAGGAAGAGTGGGGGTTGTAGTTAGAGAAAGACAAACCCAACATTTTATCCTAAAAGACTCAGGGAATTGTTTGGTACTTATTCAGGTGAGTCAGATGGATTTGATCACCAAATGCAAATCAAACTACTTGTCAGCAAAACCTTTAAGTCCATCAGTGATCTCAGCATGTGCAACAGGGAATTAAAGCACTTCTTTGTTTCATCTTAGATTGAGCCTCACCAAAGAGCTGATCCTGCATTTCCCCTTGATGCAAAAACTCCCACCAAAGCAAACAGATCTGCCTGAGCCTGGAGTGCAGCTGCACAGGGCACTTTGCCTGTCAGTCTTTTGCAGCTTCTCAGCATTTAATGGCATCGCCTCCCACCTAAATAAACAAGCAAACAAGAAACCAACAACTAAAATTAATGTGAAAGATGCTGTTCTCTATTATCAGACTTCCTTCCCCTTACTCCTGGGGTTTGGGCTGAGCAATGTGTTCATGAAAAATAAGACTTGCCTGGTGCTTATTTGACTGAATAGGAAGGGAAAAAACATCCTGCACTTGGGCATTATCATTAAAGGGCACAGTAAGGGACAGGCAAACTACATTTGTGTCTGGCTGAGAGAATGTCAGAGTGCTGCTCTGCAAAGTGGATTTACATTTCTCACAGCACATACATCTGAGGTACTTGCATAAATTACAATCCTGACTGAGCATTTAATTATATTAGAAAATTTGTCAGAAACAAACCTGAAGCATTGACAGCCAAGCCTTCTCTTTCTTCTAGTCTTGTGTGCCACTGCATGTGGGAAAGGCATGGAACATCCTTCAGCAACGGAACAGAAGTTTGAGGGGAAAACAGAGATGTCCTTTGCGAGAAAAAAAGGTAACACAGCTCTTTGAGTCAAAGGAGCAACTCTGTGTCAGTCTTCACTACCAAGTGGCACCATGCTGATGAAGACAATGAATGTGTCATTCGTCTTTCAACATCATCTTAACTGTAAAATCCACCACGCTGAGAAGGCTTTGTTTGGAAATAAAAGCAAAGGAGGATGTGTCCTGATGAAAGATGATGCTTTCCATCCGAGTCCAAGATATAAGCCACGCAGCGGTTATTTAAGTAGCACGGCATGCCACGTTAGACTCCTTAAGTGCCATCCATTCCCAGTCTGTGATAACTAAAACCAGTGAACTGTGTGCACAAATGGTGTGTGGATACGTAAAGGTGACTGATACACGTGCCAAAGTAATCTGGAGTGTACAATGAACAGTTTTGCAGATATTGCGCTGATATTCTACTTTTTTGTTACGTCTGTCCACTCCCTCATGCTTTTGATCTGTTGTGCACTTGGATTGAAACCAGTAACAGCAGCCAGAAAAGACACTTTCAGTCTCAAAAATATAACAAAGGTATAAAACTGTAAAACTACCCCCCAAAAAAAAAAAAAGAGCTGCACATACTTTTTGGAGGGGGGAACAGGAAGCACATGACTGAATTATTTAGAAATTCTGAAACAGGAAGGTAATTAATAAAATTATTTATAAAGAAGTGTATCTACAATATTTAATAATTTAAGGCTCACGAGAAACTAGCATATCAATGACAATGGAAGTTTTCTGCTATAGGGTTCAAAGCACCAAATTCACTTCACATACAGGATAACCAGATCTGTACTGCTCACAAGTGGAAAACTCTGAAAGTGCTGATCTGCTAATGCTCCTAGTGCTTCAGTGATGTCATATGTCACAGGAATAAGAAATCCCCTCTCAACCATAAATACACTCATACAGATATAAAATATATCGGAATAATTTCAATTTGAAACTACAGTACAAAAGCCCTCAACCTCCCTCCCCCCTCCCCCCAATCCATTCATTCTCCACACACACATCCCCCCAACTCTTTAATACTAAACTTGGAGCAACTGAATTGGTTACAAATTACCCATTTAAAACCAACCACCATTTGCTAAAATAAGTTTCTACAAATTAGATTTTTCACTGTCATAATTGACCAACTCCTGCATCATGGAGCATGGCTTATTCTTAGTCTATTTTAAAAATAGGTGACCCTTTGTGTCATGGAAAAAGAACATAAAAACATGTATTCCTGGAGGACTACTCAGGACATTGATCAATTTATAAAATACAGCCTGACTTAAAAAACTAATTGGTACTAAAAGAATAATTATAATAGCAAGTTTCTGACACCAGAAAATCCTTCTGCATCTCTGAACTCTAACTCTCTCCTCTCCCTACAGGTCTGTTTCCCTATTGGTGTCCAGACAGAGAGCATAGAGGGATTTTCTGAGATCTACGTTGCTTTTTGCTTTGATATTGGCTTTCTCTATGGGGCTGGTGCCATTGTTGAACTCCTCGCTGTTTTCCAAGTGCACAACAGATTTGTTCAGAGAGTTTCTACTGGGTCTCCTCTTCCCATCTGCCCCCGCTGTGCTGCCCTGAGCACTACTGTGTTCATCTTTGAGGATGGATTGCTCTTCGTGATCAGTCTCTCGGTGGTAGAAGTAGTTGAAGTTGGACACGATGACAGGGACAGGGAGGGCGATGGTGAGCACACC
>JAWWTY010000037.1:55543112-55574843 GCA_035222235.1 Margarornis squamiger
GCGGCGGGCCGGCGGGGTGCCGCAAGGTGCCCCGCCAGCGCGCCCGGCCGCCGGCGGCCGCGGCATCCTCGCCGCCCGCGATGGCCGTGGTGCCGCCGTTCTCCAGAGTCACCAGCGCGATCTCCATGGGCAGCAGCAGCAGCAGCAGCAGCAGCAGCGGCGGCGGGAGGCAGGAGCGTCTGAGGCGGCGGGCATGCTGCGCTCGCCGGCCCCGCTGCCGCCGCCTCCGCCGCCGCCTGCCACCTCCGGGCGGCCGCGCTGCCCTGCCCTGCCCTGCCCTGCCTTGCCCTGCCTTGCCCTGCCCTGCCTGAACCCCCTCCCCTCACTGCGCGGCCGAGCGCGGCCGAGCGCGGCCCGGGGGAGCCGCCCGGGGACCCGGATATGAACGAGCGATCATTATATTATATGGTCGCTTGACGTCAAAGAGGATCCCTCCTGCTCCGCGCCCCCCGCGCCGGCAGCGGCAGCATCCCCCGGGGGAGCCGGGATGCCGCGCATCCCCGCCCCGCCCCGCCCCGCCCAGGGATGCGCTCCGGGACCCGGGTACCAGCCCCGGGGGGATGCCCACAGGTGCCGCGGGGATGCCCACAGGTGCCGCTGCGAGCGATTCGCGGCGTGGGGAGCGCTCCGGAGGTGCAGGGAGGCGGGCAGTACCTCCGGGGGTGCCTGTGCCCGGGGAAGGGGGTGCTGAGCCCTGCCTCCGTTCCCCAAGCCCTCGCCCACGCCGCGGCCGGGGGATTACGGAGCGGCCCCCACGCGTGGATTTGCTCGCTGAAGGGATTGTGCGCAGCGAGGGCTCTGGCAGCAAACCCCCGCTTCACCTATAATGAAAATCGGAACCGAAAGCCCCGGGCATTCCTGGTGCCTCTCGGCGTATGTCCCCCCCGCATCCCCCCTTTTCCTCAGTGAAATGAGAACAAAGGAAAGGACTGGGTATTTTTATTTAGCTTTGCGTTGCTCTCCCCCTCTCCTCCTCCCCCCAGTTTCTCATGGAATTAGTGCAGCTCCAAAAGGTGCTTCCCAAGCCAGCAGGCAACATTTCTACCAGGTTGCCTTCATGTGAGCATTTGCAAACGGGGCTATTCTTTCCATCTGATGCATTCTTAAACCCACATCCAAGTCTGAAACGTTTCAGTAGATTCACATTTTATTCGACAAAAGGAATCACAGCTTTGCATGATGATTTCAATTACAGTTCAGTAATAAAATCCATGCTAAGATCTTAATTTCTATATTCAAACCATGAAATCATTCATTCTATTCAAGGTCTACAGGTGAATATACTAAATACATATATAAATACTGTAGGATTAGAACCTATATGTGTATATATATCACTCCACTCTTGTGGAGTTTCTGGGTTTCTAACAAAATCGAGTATAAATGCAAAGTGAAAAACCATTTTGCCTTCCAGCTGGCATCACTACAGTGACATTTTTCCTGAATCCTTACAGTAGTATTCATAGCTCCATCAAGTAGTTTACATAGACTCACTGTGCGTAGTGGTTTTCCCTTAATTTAAAACATTACCTCTGTGTGTAAAATATGCCCAAAGATATTAAAGGCAGTGACAAAATAGAAAACCATAATTGTGTTATATGGTTTCTGTAAGTGATGATTTATCCGTGTTCTGTAATTTACCTCTGAGAACTGACCACAGACTCACTGACCTCTTTTGCCACTGTGCCACTAAAGTAAAGGACCACTTTACTCACACGAGTAATTCCTAGAAGCAAAATTACAGGTATGTTTTCTAGAGCAGCCCTTTGAAAAGATTGGCCCTCTGATTTACAGCTCTTTAATGGAATAATGTATCAAACCTGCAAGTAAAACACTCCTTGGGACTAGCAAAATCCACAAAAAATACAGACACACCTGTGCACCCCAACAAGCAGTGGCTGTTCTGTTACCAAGGCATATCAGGGATTATAACCAGAGAAGGGCTTCCACATTGGAAAATTACTCTGGTTTTCCAGCTCTGTCAGGTCCTTTAATGGGGATTGTCCCTCCAAGCATTGCCTCAGGAATAATAATATTTCAAGAGAAAACATTCCTGTGATGGTGGGCACCACACAGAGCAGAATAAAGTGCACAGAGGGCTGGTAAACTTGCTGCCTCTCAGATGGTTGTATCCATTCTGTCATTCCTTCATCAATAATAGCGAGTGCCTGAATTCAAATTCTCCCCTCAAACCCAAGTTTCTAGCCTTTCTAAATATTGTGTTGCAGTGCTCACATCCTGAATTTGCAGGCAGATGGGATTATGCTAAAGTGCAGAGAAAGACTTGCCCAAATTCATTTGGATGAAAGGCTCACCGAAAACCCTGTGAAGAAAATGTACATTATTAATTGATATCTCAGAGAAGTACAGCTGCTTGTATAGCATTTGAGTAACTTCCTTTGCAGCTTTACCAGTTCTGAGAACTGACTATGGTATCTGCAGATGTGGGTGCAAAGAAAGAGGGGAGAAAAGGGTGAAGAGGAAGTGGGAGGATGACGTTAAAGAGGAAGAAACATCTGCTCCAAGCAGGGAATTTTAAAGGACAATTTTTATTTATTATCCTTCATTTTTGGGTTTGGTGTAAAGACTCCAAACTCTTTCTTGAAGAGCAGTTCCTACCAGCAGAAAGCCAAGGTACTAGACAGAAAGGATGATATTCAGAATAGGGAGACATATCAAGTGCTGAGATGTGCTGTTAATGTTTTAGCCAGGCAGTCCCTGACAAAGAAGTTATTTGTCCCCATACTTGTAATTTAGCCAAAAATATTTGTAGCCTGAGTACATGCACACATGAAATCAGTCCCATACCCTCCAGCACATCCACACCACAATTCAGCATTCTCTCAACCTCCCACTGCCACTCAGATCTTCTAATCCAGTTGTAACACCTGTTGTCCTGTCCCCTGACTGGGATGTCACTTTTTTCCCCACATATTTTCCATGTGGCACCATCAGTGACTTATCCCATAGTGACATTTTCAGGTTTTCTCCCAAGGGTGGACAAGTGGGACTCACCTGGTTAGGCAGCATCACGGGGCTGCCTAAATCCAATCCTTTACCAACTAACACCTAGGAGAGGGTCATACAAGTTTTGCAGAAGAAACACTGCCCTAGCTAGAGATCGTTTCACCTAAAAGCAGGCTGTATCCACAACTCTACCTTACCAACTCTTCCATGGGCAAAAAACAAGGATCACACCCTTATGCCCAGTAGAGCCATCATGTTAGGGACATGAAAAATGCGTGCCTGTGGAACAGTTTGCCTAGAGGAGCTGTGGCTGCCCCATCCCTGGAAGTGTCCAAGGCCAGGTTGGATGGCGCTCTGAGCAACCTGAGATAGTGCAAGGTGCCCCTGCCCATGGCAGGGGGTTGGATTGAGATGATCTTTAAGGTCCCTTCCAACCCAGGCCATTCTACTATTCTATGATTCTACCTACCCACACCCAAACACACATACACACACCCTACACACCCTCTGGTTCACCTGGCTAAGGACACCTTAGGGACAACCAGTCTCTATGAATACTCACTCTTGGGCCATCCCTATCACTGACAGTGAGTTGCAGCATCACAAAAACAAATATAAAATGCTGGGATGTGGAGAGATGCACACCAGTCTCTTGAGGCTCAATCTGCCCACAGCCCTCCTCCTCTGTGGCAGTGGGACTCTGTGTGTCTCCTTCAGCATATTTCATGGTGACAGGGACCCCAAAAATGTGCCACATGAGGTGACTCCTGGTTTTGTTTTCTCCAGGTGTTGACTAAATAATAGTGCCATTGTGGCAGATGGTGAGGAAATCATGTGAAGCCGAGAAGAAGCTGAAGGGGTTAAAGGCAAATCCGTGGCCCCGCCACTTGGTTAATTCCCCAGCAGCCTGATCCCGTGTTGAGACGATTCAGGCCAGAGAGAGAGACTGCCACAGTCCCCAGGAGAGACCCCAGGGCAAAGGCTCGTATTTCCTGTTCAGGAGGATTAAGTACAAGGCCATTGAAAAATCACAGTAAACATCTGGATGTGAGCACTCCATCTATCAAGCCCTAATCCTCCAAGTTATTCATTAATGAATTCAGCAAATTCACGCTGTTCTATATATAGGGTTGTTGGCTTGTAGATGTTTTACATCTATATCAACAGATTTTGATTTTTTCGTACAAAACAATCTGCTGCATTCTGCTTTTGCTAGATTAATTGTTTAGAGTAGTTATTTTGCCTTTTTTTTGAAAAAAAACCAAAAACAACGGAGACATATTTTCTGATAATATATAAAAAATCCAGTAGCTGAAACCCAACCACGTTCCTGCCTTTTATATTGCTTTGCAATTTTAAGCCCAAGTTCCTCTGGAAACTTTCCATCACACAGGGATGGAAAAAACATTAAATAGTAATTGATTTTCTTTTCTGTATTTTGTTTTGATTAAAATGAGAATCCCTCTCATTTATCTTCAGACAGAAAGTAAGCATTGAGTAAATGGTCTGGTTAATTCAAAAGTAATTTGATCAGAACATCCATAATTTACATTGACTGGAACAGCAGGAAAGATGCTCAGCACTACCAGATATCAAGCTTATTCATTTAAACAGACTACTTTCGTTATGCTTTACGTCTTGTCCATGTAAACTACTCCAAGAATGTAGAATGACCCACATTTTATAAGGGGGAGACTTACACACAACTGTGCCCTTAAAAGTCACCAGTTAAGCTGAATAACCCCCCAGCCTGCTCGCAGCAAGCCAGGCCTTGGAGCTGAGGGTGTTGTTTTTCATACAGCTGTGCCAGCTTGTTTCCAGAGAATTCTGCAGGCTTTGTCACTGATACTGGGGGAATCAGCGTTTGGCCCAGAGTTTTTTACAAATCCAGGATATTTTCAATTCATCCTCAAAGCTTTGGACTCTGCCAGACAGCACGAGCCATCCAAACTTGCAATTTATAATTTCCAGCCCTTTTGACTTCCAGCGCTTTGCTCTGCTGTAATCTTTAACTCCAGGGACTTGATCTTAGAGGGGAAATCCCATTCTGTGCCTTTATTTTCTGTTAAATTCCAGGGGCACATACCTGTGCCCTCAGGTTTTTGCTTTTGTTGCAACAGGATGGCCCAGGTGGACAGTTCCAAGTGTGATAACCCAATTTAAAACAGCATGAAGACAAGTAAGTGGAATCTGAGGGAATAAACTCTCAAGACCTGCAGAGTCACTCAGACACACCAATCCAATTTTATCTTCACTGCTAGTGCACATACTCTCACAAGTGAATTTTGCTTGTGCCAATGCTTCTGTAATGGTTGTACTCCACAGCAGTGTCTATTCCTGAGTGGAAAGCATGGTGTTTCTGGGCAAACTTAATCCCTCCTTAGCAGTGGACTGGAAATAATTCATTTTCATCCTATGCCATCGAAGTCACACTGACAGAAAGCTCTTACCAATTCAAAACTGCAAGATTAGGCCACTCCTTCGGGCTGTGAGGGAGCAGGAGAGGAAGAGCAGATCAAAGGTTGCACATGTAGGACAAATACTATGTCAGTGATGTCCGACTTAGATGACTAGTCACTTATTTCAAGTTTTCGGGTGACAAATTCTCACTTTTGAGGGTTTTTTAGCAGCTATGAGGCCAGTCACGCTCCAGAATCCTTTGCATATCTCTGTCATACAGAGACACAAGTTAAGCTGCACAGGCTGCTTTAAAAAAAAGCTAGATGGAATGTTTGCACATTTATATATTTTAAGAAGGAATGGATTTGCAAAAGCCCTGAATAATCTCATTCAAATTTCCTGCTCATTTCTAATTTTTTAAGAAGTTGTGGATTATGAATGAATCAAGGGAAGTCAAAATATGTGATGCCTACTCTGGCACAAAATTATTAGTGAAGCCCTTGAAATTAGTAACTGCAATCCAAAAAAGTTTATCTGAGGGGAAACTGTGGTTGAGACCTACTCATGATCCCCTCATGTATAGGAAAAAGAGCTTTGTAAGCACAGATAATTCAGCCAGCTGCAGGAAACTATGCTCTGCCTTGAATTTAGAGGGCCAAATGTACGGATGGTTTAAGCAGGAGAGGGCTTTAAGCGAATCATTAAGTGGACAGGAGTAATCAAACAGCTTTATTTGCACTAAGTCTTCAACACTGGAGAGGTCCCAGGGGAAATCCTCAGCATGAGTACAGTATGTTAGATACACTGCAGGTCTTTTTTTCCTGCCTTTCCAACCAAAGGGAAGGATGAAGGACCCACCCAGAGGTTTGCTGCTTAAAATTCTAACAAAAGTAGAATTCTAGCATGCAAAAATATTACCACGTATTTAGTAATTACCATGGGAAAAATATTTGACAGGAAGGAAACCAACTAGCACAGATGTAAAATAAGCCCTGCCCTGCTTTCCATACTGACCAGTGACAATCAGAAGAAAGACTACTCAAAACAAAGGAATGGGGACTTTATACATTTTGTATTAGTACTTACACAATTAGGTAGTGGAGGTGGTTGCTTTTGGTGCTGTTAAACTCTTTATCTTTGATGAGAAGCAAAATTTAAAAATAATACTATTAAAAATAGTAAAAAATTGGAGGGAAAAAATTATGAAGAGGGAACCTCAATCTGTTCTTTCTAGTAAAATTATGGCATGTGTAAGGAGCAATATCAAGTAGTCTTCATGCATTAAGAGTTCTCTATTGTTATGAGAGCAACCAAAGGCAAATAAGCATTCCAGAAAATGGTACATGGTGGTTCTTCCTGCATTATTTCCTTAGGATGAAAATGCTAATAATGGCTTTTTTCACTTCAGGACAAGGAAGACTCTTCTCCAGCCAGGCAACTTAATGTCCAGCCTCCTTCATTCTTATGCTAGCATCAAGTTAAACCATCAGGGCCCTATAGCCGTAATTCACCCCAGTCCTAGCAGGAGCCTTGGGATGCAGTGTATAGGTGAGTGCATCCTGCAGTCCCAGTGAGTTTCTGGCTACCTGTACATTGCTTGGACAAGGCTGAGGCATGTGACCCTGCCAGATGTAGAGCAGCAAGCTGAGATAGTTTTATTAATGCAAAGAAACCCTCTACAGCCTAAGAAATAAGACAAGAGAGTCATGGTTGGATGTTAGACCTTGGAAACTGATGGAAAGGGAAAAGACCTTCTTGTGTTAATTTCATAAAGCCTGCCATGCTGGTGACTACTTGTCTTAGCTTTGCCTCAGCTCAGTTAAGTGTGCTCCTCAATTCCTTAATCCCTGAGTTTGCCATTCCTTTTCTCTCCCCAGCTCGAGGTATTTGAAGGCAAGACATGAGCCTCACGCACACTCCTCAAAATACATTTTCATCATGGAACCACGTTACAAGCAGCAGAGAATGTGCAATTTCATCAGACTGTCCTCTTTGATTTCCTTTAAGTTAGCTTCTCCTGCTTTCCCCTAATGTAGGTCCGATAGTAGAAGTGTAGGAAGAGAGCCATGAGGCTGAGGATGTAGAGGAAGACTGCAGTGTTGAAGCCATCAGGGAATGGGCATTCTGTGAAGAGGTTGTAGGAAGAATGAGCAGCAATGGCCACAAACTGGCACTGGAAGAGGGGGAAAAAAGAAGCAGCCAGATTAGGGAACCTACATGAGATACACCTCAAACAGACCATTAGGGCCATCACAACAACTATCACAACAACTATCACAACATACCAGTAGTGCCCTCAACCCAGAGCTTCACCTGCTTGCCTCTCCTGATATCCCTGAGAAACTTGCCTTTCAAGCCCAACAGTGCTTTCCCCACATGGAAGGGTGTCAGGTGTCCATTGAACATTGAGGCTTGTCCACCACTGCAGGGAGCAGGTTTGGAATCCAGCCTCTTCTGCCTAGGAGCAGATCCCTGCCCTTGTGCCACTTCTCTGCCATGGGCCAGTAACTGAGATCTTAGAATACAGAGAGTAGAGGTGGGAGGTTCCTTCTCCCCTGTGGTAATCAGATTATTATACTCATGATGATTTTGATTTGCATTTTAGCTTATAGAGAGGAACTACAGATACTACCCTTATTCATTTAAACATCAATCTTATTTTTTTATATATTATTGTCACCTGTCTCAATACCTAAAGCAATGAGTTCTACCTACCAAAAGGATGCTAAATAAAAATCTATTTCCTGTGCTATAATTCGTGTTACAAAAACCTTTTCATTTCATGCAATGCTTTCTTGTTCTGCTTTCCATTCAGAACTCTGGACCAGCCTTCACTGCATCAGATATATATATATATATATATATATATCTCCTCTTCATCTTCTCCTGTAATTGCTTACTTTTTGTTTGTATAACATCTCTTTGTGTGGAAATAACTCTCCTACAATTATTGTCCTTGTCTGGAACATTGCATATATGCTGTATCTTTGAAAAAACACAGAGTTTTCAGGATTTGTCACCTCTTCAGCCATGAGGGAAAGAAAATCCAAAGGGATTCTCTGCATGAGTCAGACTCACATATTTCTCTTCGACTCACCTGCTTGCCTGCAGTCAGACATACTTTTCCTTTTTGAAGAAACTGAATGAAAGCTTCCCCATCTCCTGTCCTACTGAAAATCCAGTTTCCCCAAGTTACAGCCCCACACCTCCCAAAATCAAGCTGTGCTTTCAGGGCTTCAGAGAGGAAATGGAAAAGGGAGGAATCTAATTGAAAGACTACAGGGTTAACTTTTTTTCCTCTCCTTCCCGAAGATGGGACTTATATGGTCACTGAAGGGCTCTTGCTAGCTTTCTGAAATTCCGAGCAGTGGTACATGAGGACACCTAAGGACATGGTGATTTTTGTGGGCAGCAAACAAAGACTTGAGCAGGGGCCATCATACCCAATGAGGGAAAGGCAGAGATGAACACATGGGACTAATTACCAGCTGCAGGATGGTCAGGTAACGCTTCCACCAGAGGTAATGGTGCATCCGTGGTCCCAGGCTGGCCAGGGCGTAATAGCCGTACATGAAGATGTGGACAAAGGAATTTAGCATCCCAATAAAGAAGGCTGAGGAGTGAAGAAGTGAGGATGAACAGGACATACAACCTATCCAAGATTAAGCCTGTGAAGAGCTCACAGCTGCTGTGATGATGCTTTCAAAATACATCGCATCACCCCTACACATGAACCTTCAGTCTAGGCTCTGTCTTGGAAGCAATGCCCTCTTCTTCCTTCTGTTTTCAGCACACAGAATCACAGAATCATTGAATGGTTTGGGTTGGAAGGGACTTTAAAGGTCATCTTGTTCCAACCCCCTGCCACGGGTAGGGACACCTTCCACTAGACCAGGTTGTTCAAAGCCCTGTCCAATCTGCCCTTGGACACTTTCAGGGTTAGGGCATCCAAGTATATCCATCCCATATGTAGTGTTTGGGGACAGAGAAGAGCTTCAAAGGCAGAGGAGATAAATTCTGATCTTCTGACCTAAGCATTTCATACCATGTGGCCAAAATGGCTTCCCAAAAAAGAACACCCCAGCATCTTGTATAGGGCCTACCTACAGTGGCTTAGTACTCAGATGAGTCTCTTCCAGTGGAGCAAAAAGGAGAAGCCCTCTGGATACAGAGCAGATAGGGACACAGTCAGAGCAGGGAATGAAACAGAGAGCCAGAACCTGGGCTGCTGCACCAGGCCCCCTGAGTGGAGAGCAGGGGAGTGCCACTCTGGGATGAGATATGCATAGACCTTGTGTAGCATGCTATTTTTTCTGTTTGGACACGTTCTGTTGGCACATTCTCCTTCTGGATGAGGCAGTGAATATAGCAGTGCAAACAGCCCAAAGAGCTGAGCAGATGGTATCATCTCAAATGCACTTGTTTTTCACACCTTTGGAAGTAGGTGAGCTTCGTACCTGCCAGTCAGCCCATCTGCACAGTTAATGCTATCTCTGCAGCCCAAAAAACCCTGAAACATGAGGTTTTCTTACATACCTTGTCCTCCAGGCACATATTTGACCCCTGACCACCAGTTGAAAAGCATGGTGCCATGATGGTACACGTGCAGGAAAGTCACTTGCTCTTGTTTCTTGCGCAGAATAAAGAAAACCTGAAAGAAGCCAGATAAAGGAAAACCTTGAGTTGATGTGTTTACTCTAAATACTTCACATGAAAAAGGTATAAAAGTAGTTAATAACCCAAACCCATTTCCTCTGCTGTTGTTAAAAACTGGTGAAACTCAACATGTGCAATAGATCTTATATTATCTGGAATGGGGGGAAACTGGAAAGCAGAATTTCTCTCACAGAGTTGCAATGATTTTTATCTTTGGATTCAGGTCCCAAGGTCCAAAGAGGGCACATGTGAGACTCTGACTGAGCTTCCATACAATTTGCAGCCGTTTGGGTTTGGTTTATGTCATGACACGGGTTAGATGTTTACTGATACCAGACGATGATCCAAAGAAAAAGTGCTGTGTTGAATGCCCAAACCCTTCTGGAATCTGAATTAGTAAAGCCAACAGTTTTGCCAGACGAATATGTGTCAGGTCACTGTATTTCGGCATGCACATGCCTACACACACATAACAAAAAGTGCATCTGCTTTTCATGGACTTAGGACTATCAAAAAGCTGCTTTTGTTGCCAATGGAAAAAGAGAAAGGATGGGCCAAACCACTGGCAATGGGCCTAGGAGGGCTCTGGATGCTGATTCATGTTTCAGACAGTGTGTGGTCCCCAAAAGAGCACTAGACTGTGAAGTTTTAGGCTAGGACACAGCTTTCTTCTGCTGAGCAAGCAGGGAGGTGGCATCCCCTTGTTAGTTGAGTCATTTAGTTAGTTCATTTATACTTAGGAGGAGACCTGAAGTTAAAAAGTGGCGCTTCCTTCAGGTGAGCTTTCAATTTCACACGGGACACGAACCTTTAGGGCACAGCTTTGGGACAGTCTGTGGCAGCAAAGACACCAGGACACATTGTCCACTCGCAGTCGCTTCACTGCCCATATAACCACTATTAAACCACTATTGCCAAACAGGCAGTGGCACAGCAGCCAAGATTTTTGGGGGACCACATGGCAGTAGCCATGGTTAAAGCCTCTCCCTTAGCACTGTGCTGGGTGATGGGGAGGGAGGATGAGGAGCCACTCGGATGGAGACAGGCAAACCAGGCAGCAGCGATTCCTTCCTGAAAAGAAGCTTTTGAGGAAGCCTTGCAGCATAATATCCAGCAGTGCTGCTGGGCTCTTACAGGCCAAACACTGTCAAAAAGCAGCCTGCAGAAGCTGAGCCCTCTTCTTTAACAGCATCAGCCTTATTCCCACAAACAGGCAGAGCACCACACACGAAATCAGTGCTTACTGAAAAGCACCGAGCAAATCAATACAGGATCAGCCAAAGACATTAACTTTTGGCACGCTGCCCCTTTCTGACAAGGGAGTGAGTTGTTTCCAGCGCCAGTCCCTTTAGGGAGCTGAGCCCTCCTTACCGTATCCAGCAGCTCGATGACTTTGGAGAAGAAGAACCACCAACACACTCTTGCCATCTGCTGGGCAGCACAAGGCAGCGCGGTTAGAGCTTTACCCAAAAGCAACACATTTTCAACCATGCACTATGCGAACCCTGCCCACTTGGGAAAGGGGGAAATTAAGGAGTTCTTTTGGTTTTCGCTTTTTTGTTTGTTTTGCCTGATGGAACGTATATGACAGAACGAAAAGATAATATCGATGCTGGCATCTGTTCAAAGCCTGGTTACATCTGGAAACAAAGCATAGCAGCTACAAATTCAAACTGAAAAAATAAGCCAACTCAGGCAGCATTTTGGAAAGCTGAAGCTGCTGCGACCCAACCCCCCTGGGATGACCAAACAAGTAATAATTTTAGCCAAACCGCTGTGGTAAAAGAAATGTTGAGCAAGATTTATGTCATGCAAAGTTGAGGGTATAAAAATTGGTTTTCTTGCTGAAAGTGTTCACCCAGAATCCTTATGATCAATTGAAAGAGTCACATGTATTTCAGGGGTAATTTGAAATATCTGTAATAAACATCTATCTTCAGATAATAAGATAACCTCTCTGCAGTGATCAAAGAGCAAATTCAGATGGTTGTGCTGAGATGATTAATTTTAGAGAACTAAAGCAAAATGCAAGAGTTGAAGCAGACAATTTAGTGAAATACATTTGCAAGCAACAAACTGGAGTAAAAGCCTTCTTTTAGGCATGCAAATTGCTCTTTATGAGCAAATTAATCTGCATAGCCGTGGGAGGGCAGGGCCCAAGGCAAGCTTTCTGTAGATTGTACCCGCATTCCCAGTTCACTCCGGCTGTAATCCACTGGCTGGCACAGGTAGCTGTAGTTGCCCAAGACTGAAGTTACCAAAAACTGAAATAAAGGAAAAGCAATACAAATCAATTTTCTGTTCAATACCATCTGTTCCAAAAAGATGTGCATATTACTGCTAAGATAATAGGGTCTCAATCATATACTCACTGACAGAAAATACATGCAATTTATATGGCTGAGCAAATAGTGAAAACCTAAAACAAAGTACTTCACATCCTTGTTGGAATCTCAAAAAGAAAATTTGGCCTGGGCATATTTGTAGCTCTTTATGTAACCCCTGGAGTGCTCAAAATTACTTCAGCAGGAATAGTGAATTCTAGGCTCCGGAGTCTCTCTGAAAAGACATTGTTCTCCTTTGCAAAGATCCCATGCTGCTTTGTTTTGGTTGGTTGCATTTGCCTATTAACTGGAAAATGAAAAACTGGACCAAGTAACTAGTAAAATTGAACAACCAAGCACAGACAATCAGTTTTCACACTGGTCTTCAGATGGAATTGCATTTGCTCAAAATAAAAAAATTAAAAAAAAGAAATCTGTGTTC
The DNA here is from genome assembly GCA_035222235.1 of Margarornis squamiger. Classification (NCBI taxonomy): domain Eukaryota; kingdom Metazoa; phylum Chordata; class Aves; order Passeriformes; family Furnariidae; genus Margarornis; species Margarornis squamiger. The sequence continues at coordinate 55,555,902 of JAWWTY010000037.1, forward strand.
ATGTAACAATTGTGATACAAACCAAAAGGATGTCTTTGTCAACAGCAAAATGTTTTTGAAACCCACTTGGCCATGTTCCCTTGAAGACTTTTTGGTGGCCTACATAAACAAGGCAAAGGCTCATAGAAAGGCTCATGCATTGAGAACAAGCAGAAAACTATGTCCTCAACACTCTCAGCAGCAGGAAGCCACAGTGTGCTTGGATTGACTCCTGAAGAGGACTGGGAAATCATAGAATTGTAGAATTTTAAGGGGTTAGAAGGGACCTGAAAGATCACACGGTCCCAAACCCCTGTGCTGTGGGCAGGGACACCTCCCATTAGACCAGTGTTTCCCATTCTCAGAGATGGGTCCCCTCACCAGCCAGACACGAAACAAAATGAGGTTGCACACCCTCCATACATTCTGTGTCTAATGGGGAGATCTCAGCTTTCAAACCATTCACTCAGGAGCCTTTCAATGCTAATTTTATGAATGACATTGAATGACATTGAGAAACTGGAGGGAATGAGGCACAGCAGAGCAGTGCTGCCCCTCTTGGGGCAAAACACGGACACGGCCCAGTCAGCTCCCACTCCCTTCACTAAAGTCCATCAGCAAAAGCTGATCCAAATGGTTCTGGTTTCAGACCCTTCGCTGGTGCCTGACTAGGAGCCAACCCTGTCTCCTCACCTCGTAAAACATGTAGCTTGACAATGCCATCATGGATAGATTGTAGAACACTAGCAGACCCCGCAGCTCCAGGGGTCTCCGCTGCTGCATGTAGACGGGCCCCAGTGCCACGACAAAGAGGTAGGAGGCAAAGACAAGGGTGACTGGAAGTGGAGAGTAGACCAGTGGCCATGGGTCTGTCCTTGGATCTGGAAAAAAAAAGCACACAGCCAAAGCTGGCACATCCCACACACTGTAGGGCACATAGGTCCGTTTACCTCCCTGGTAAAAGGAGAGTTGATATCTTGCGTGTCTTTACAAAGCTGTACCACAGTCCTTCTCCTGCCCTGGATTTCCATGTGCCAAACTCTGCCAGAAGGTTTTAGCACAACGTTTGGGTTGGGACCGCAGTACTGGAAGGCAGACCTTTCCTGTGATGAGCTGGAACTCTCCCCACAGGCTGCAGGACTGTCCCACACCTGGGCAAAAGAAGCAGTCCAAGACACTGCAGGGATGAACAACCAACCAAACCAACAGTGGCTCTTCAGGAGTGTGAATCTCTACTGCTAAATAAAGTGTTTCAACCACTGGTGTTACTTCCTTTCCACCACACAATCCTCAAGACATCTGAAATTCCCCACACCTTCATTTTTATACCTGCTTTCACTGGGAAATGACATTCAAGCTCTTATCTCTTCTAAAACAGGTCTTCAATCCTACAAAAAAGGGAAACTCAATGGATTTTCTGCCATGCCACCTCCTCCTAATCCTGCCCCATCACCCACAGGAATGCAAGACACATTCCAGTTCCCATTCAAGCTTTCCTTTCCTGTCCCCACTGTGGTCACTGCTCTGCCAAACTTCCTCAGCATCTCCCTTTGTGTCCTGTCCTGCCAGTCCCATGCCCCAGACCCCTCATGCTCCTCCAGCCCCGGGATCCTTGTGGAAATTCTCTACTGAATTTTAGTCATTGGCTCCCTGGTGAGCCCGTGGGCCTCAGGGTGTTTCTTCTTTTAAATTCCATATCTATCCACATGACTCTGTTAATCCCCATCCCTTCTAAGTCTTCCAGTTCTTTACTGTGGCTGTAAAGAGCCCTGTCAAGAGCTCTTTGACATTCCATTTCTGTATTTAACCATTTGTCAGAAGTCCTGAATCCCAATTTTCACTCTGTTCTGATATTCAAATCCTGAAACATTTACAGTCCTCCTCCTGCCAAAGCCACCCTGCAGGCCTGCCATTCTACCTTGGTGGCATTTTGTGGCTTTTCCTTACATCCAGGGACCGCACAGAGCCCTCTGGGTCCAAACTGGACTGGCAGACCATCTAGCTGTTGAAGATTTGAAGTCTCCTCACTGCAAAATGTCAAATGTCAAGCACTGAGGAGTGGCTTCTGTCAATATTTCATTTGGTAATAGATTTTACTGGCATCACAAAGAGTTTAAACCTCAAAGTATTAATTCTTTGGTCTACTAAGCTTTCCCATGACACATGAATAGGCACTTTAAAAAAATCACTTCCTTTAGTATTCCAGACTTAACAGGGAATCCTGAGCACTGTCAGAGCCCCTTGCACATTGAACAGAAAGCTGATGAGACAGGGGAAATCACCCATTCTTTCAGTCCTTTCTCTGACCCAGCTGCAGTGTCCCTAAGATATATTCCATGACTTAAGGAAAGTTTGTGATCATGGAGAAATCTGCTTGGTGAAAAAAAATGTGGGCTCCTGTGAGGATCATGCTCCTTCTAGGTTTGTTCTTGATTATGCTATTTATGCAGAAATTCCTATTTTAAACAGCATTTCTACCTACCTCCACTTTCAAGAACCCAGTTGTAGAATTCCTGAATTTTCTTCCAAGTTGAAACCATCACAAGTTCTGGAAAGAAATCAGAATTAGTATCCCCGGGATCATATTAACCCCATTTATCCTAACCTTGACTGAGTCTTGAATAAGGAGGCTCCTTAGACAAAGACTCAGGACTACAGCTAATGGAAAGAAAATAGTTTGCTTTCTACAACTGAAATTGTAGACCAGGAGTAAAGATAAGTTTTAAAAAAGGAATGAGAGAACTCCCTGCAATAATTAGCTATTTAACTTCCAGATTGTATTTATCTAATAAATTTTATTATTTAATTTCTAGATTTTGACATTTCATTGATGTTTCACCTCTAAAAAAATACTCTGAGTAGCTGCATGTGAGCTACCACATCCAGTAGCTTCATGTACTGTAAATCAGTCCCACAATATTTTTTCTAAAGCATTATGGGCACAACATTCACATGAGGACACACACCAGGTGGCATAACTGCATCCTTCTGCAGGCATTCTTGGATATTCCTAATGCTAGAAGGCAACTGGGCATTAATACAGTACTGCTGTAACTCCAGGTGTTAACAGAACTATGTTTGTTCTTTGCCTTTCTGAGGTCCAGCTTATACATTGACTTTATCTTGTATATATTCTATAATATATTAAAGTAGAATACTCATATATATTATGATGCTCCTCCCCTTCTTTCCTTTAGCAGGGAGACATTTTCAATGGCACTTGGAAGTTCACCTAGAAAACACTTTGCTGCAGTTACTTTCAACATCTCATGTCATCTGATCCAGTTCTCTCCATTAGCAAATAGATAGGACCAGCTTCCCCCAGTCTCATCTCCTGCTGGTGTTGAGAAAAGCACATTTTCTCCTTTGACTCCTCATAGACTATAACATGGACCTGCACCTGGAGGTGACAGACACACACTTGGCCAAATTTCCCTCCTGCAGTCAATCACTGCAGTCCAGTCCCTTTTTGGTTTCCCTGACACACACCCCGAGACGATCAGCAGGTCTCCTACACGCCCTGACACACAGACACATGCCCTTGTAATCCAGGCAGAATCTGCCAGCACTTGAGATTAGTCGGTGATTATCAGCTGGCTCAGAGTCAATCCAGCAGGGATTTCATACGGCTATATGCCCTCAAATAATCCATACACATTCCAGCTCGCTCCACTTCCTTTCCTTTCCCTCAAACCATCAGGAAAACCCAGGAAGAAGGAACAGACTTACCCCAGAAGCTCAGCTGGCTTCGAGCATCCCGTTCTTGAGGGGAGTCCTCGGGATGCAGTCGCTGGTCCTCTCACTCCAGGTGCACGTAGAGGCAACGAAACAAGGAGCTGCAGAGGCTATGCTCAGCTTTCTTCTCCACAAGACAGGTGAGTACATCACCTGCTGGGACCCACACAGCTGTGGTGGATCTTCATGCCTCTTGGGCATGCATCTTCTTGCTTCTTATTCAAGTGTCCCGGCGATAGCCACCAAAAACCCACCGCGAGCTGCAGGCACTGTGGAGTTGTCTCGTAACTTTGCCAGAGCAGAGGTTACATCACCAACTCCTCCCCCACCCTCTCTTGCCTCTCCCCACATGATTTATCAGATTAAGGGACTGGAAAGAGGAGGGAAATGAATGCAGAACAGGACTGGGATTCCACAGGAGGGAACCACTGACCTTTAGTGTCATGCTTGGGAGCCTGGCCAAGTGGGAACCAGGCCAGCATTTCTTCTGCAGGTTTCTCCAGGACATGTCATGACAGCTTTGCAAGCAGCAAAAGATGAAGGATCATGCCTGGAAACTAGTCTGTTTGGAGCACTCCTTCAGCCCGTCACAAGGGGCTGTCAACAAGCCTTTTGTGTGCTCAAAATATGCCCAAACCACCAAATGAGGGAGCAGAGGACAACTGGAACACTCACTCTCACTCACTCAGGGAAGGCAGAGAAAACTCAGCCGAAGTCGCCCCCTCATATCCATCCTCTGTCCCTGGGGGAGTCACACTAACTGTTTTTAAAGATAAGAGAAAACCTTTATTGTTTTTAAAGATACAGGAAAATATTTTGAGGGGTTTGACAGTGATACCATGATTTTCCCTCTGTGATCTCCAGCAACCGTATCAAAGCAAAATGCAGAGAGCTGTGGTCAGCAGCAGGTCCAGTCAGTGTATGTGATTCAGTCCCATGTGGAGGTGCCAAGGCAGAACCAGCTCCCTGGAACTCAACCCTGACCCACCAAGAAAGAGCTCAAAGCCAAGTGATGGGGTTCTGCTTCGTCACTGGATGTGAACCTGCCCCTATGGTGTGGATAAGTCCTTTAGTTTTCCCAGTGAGTACAGTTTATTAGCAGAACTCCAAAATCAAAAAGAGGGTAGCCCCATTTCTCATACCATTGCCTTGTGCCTGTCACCAGATACATCACATGCACTTCTGAAGGGTGAAACACCAAAGATTAGCTTTCGAAAGCAGCTTTGGGAATTAGGCATATCATGTGGTGGAATTTTTTCCTTGAAACACATCACTTGTTGATGGTGCTGTGCAACTACTGCACTTGCATGATTTGTGGAAACTATGAAAGAATTGAAATAGATACTTTGGGGAAAGGTGAATTAAGGTGAAGGTTTTGAATTCTGGGGGTCAGGAGGTCAGAAGGACAATCCAATTTAGAAGGTTTGACTGACCTTTGGTATCATACAGCTCATCCAGGTTTTTGTTGATTCAGGTTCAGGGAGACAACAATAGTGAACTTTACATACTTTTTTTTTTTTTTTTTTTGCAGAGCTTCCTATAAAGTCGAAGTTCTTTAATTGCTCATGAACCAACAGGTTTCATTTCTATAGTGTTGGTGCCCAAGTTCTTAAAAAGTTTTGGGGATTATCTGTGTGAATTGATGGATAACAAATCAGACTAGCCCTTTCTATCTATATATTATATGTAGATGGGACAATACTTTATTACATCTGTCTGGCAATTTTAAGCAATGTTTGTTGAGCTATTTATATTGATGTATAGGACTCAGAATTACAGATACTCACTTTGCTGTCAAACTTCTTCTTGGTGAAAAAACTCCCAAAAACCAGTTGAATTTCCACAAATTTCATTTGGGGCAAAGTATTTTATTGTTCATACAGGCTGGAGATTTTTTTTTTTTTAAAAATACCATGAAGCATATTTCATTTTTTAAAACCTGCCCTGTTCCTGAAGTATTCCCAGTGGTGCTGTTGCAGATGTTCACTAGCCTGGCTGGCAGATGGCGAGATGACACCAGTAACATGGTACTTTTACACTCCAGGAATGGGTGCCCTTTGATGAATGTCAGTACAACTGTGAGGGCAGCACTGCAGGGACCACACACAAAAGCCTCAGGGCTTTCAGTTTCAGCAAAAACTCAACAGAAGGAACAAAAAAAAAAAAAAGCATTGCTCCTTCACTGGAATAGTATTAGGAGAGCTCTGAATGCCAAAGTGAATTGGGTTCCTCATTCAGTGACTTGTCAAGAAAAAAAGGAATTGCAGGAACATGGATGACAGCCATAGTAATAAGCAACTCCGTTGTGCACAGTATGTGACAGCTCAGAAAGCCCCATCAGAGATTTAAAAGTTGGCATACTTTAACTAATTTAAAGCTTGGCTATGCCCTGCATTTATTTAGGTGTTTGCCACAAAATCATTATCACAAAATCTTAATCAATAATAGTAAAAGAATTCCAAGGGCTTCTAGATGATGCAGGTTTTGCTACTTGGTCCTGTTTGCTTCTGCTTTCAACTGAAACTGTACTAAAAGCAAAACCTTAGCAAAACAGACCTGTTTCAACGCTTGAGAAAGACAAGGAGGAGGGGGCCAGTCTCATGTGGATATCCAGGCTATGTCACAGAACCATAGAATCATAGAACATCCCGAGTTGAAAGGGACCCACATGGATCATTGAGCCCAACTCCGGACCCTGCACAGGACAGCCCAGGGATCACACCATGTGCCTGAGAGTGTTGCCCAAATGCTTCTTGAGCTCTGTCAGGTTCGGTGCTGTGCCCACTGCCCTGGGGAGCCTGTTCAGTGCCTGACCACCCTCTGGGGGAAGAACCTTTTCCTGATATTGTGGTGATGCTCTCAACACCACAGCAGAGATTTGGCAGATTATAGAAACATGAAACGGCCTGGGTTTGAAGGGACCCTAAAGATGATTTTTTAATTCGGAGATAGGCAAGGGGGAACACAATTTGGCCATAGAATTGTGGAATCATAGAATGATTAGCTAACTCTCATAGATCAAAATTCCTTACCCACCTAAAGAGTTTCATCTAATACATATAATATTGCTCGGAAAATGAGAACTGCTTCTTGCCGTTAATCACACTGTTACAGCAAATTTAAGACATCATTTTTTACTTTTTCAGTCTTTAACCCATTAGCATGTTATTATTGCAGTTATCCACTGAATTCAGGCCAAGTCCTACAGGGCAGGACAGTCTTGGAGCAAATATCCCATTTATGAGTTTTTTCCCACAGTGGTATAAAAGTGTAAGGCGTGTGTATACAATACCAATAAGCAACAAGAATACCTAACTAGTTAAGGCACCACAACCTTAACTATCAGCACATATTTAAACTTTTGAAGTGTCCCGCTGCCTTCTAAAACCTGCATATACCTGGCCTTTGGAAAACCTGAATGGCATCAAATTCACTTCCTATGCAATTTAACTGAACCAAACCTCTCAAGTGTTTTATGCATGGAGATATTCACATTGACGTGCAGATATTTAGAATTACTAGTAATCTCTGTATGAATCTGGCTTCAACAAGATGTAAATGTCAGAGCTGCAGATGCCACAGAACAGGAAGGAAGGTGAAAACCCCACAAATCTCCTTTTCAGCTCGTATCTGCATCTGCACTCTTGCTAAACAAGGTCTATAGCCACTTATGGGATAATGTACTTCCTAGTCATGAGAAGTTCAAGGACAGCATCAGACTGCCAACGCTACCAGCAGATGAAGCACTGCCATGCTCCTTGGCAAGGCTGTCCTCCAGGGAAAGCTCTGAACTTCTGCAATGGCATTTTCATGAGCACATTTGTCAAGGGAGGTTCGTCTAATATCCCCTACTCAATTTTAACAATCACATCAGCTTTCAATTGCCAACAACAGAAATAAATGACAGCTGGTTTTATGAGTACTCTCTCAACAAGAGGTAACACAATAATAGATGTTTTTACAGCAATAGAATTTCCTGAAGAATAGTAACTGACTGACTACAGTTGTTTTGCTAACATGCAATTACCAGCTTATGTATGTTTCTGCAGAAATACAGTGATTTCAGGTGACAGTCAACCATCACTAAAGCCCTCTCAAAACCTAACCAAACTTTTCAGTATATTTTGGTCTAGTCCACAAAGCTCTTACACATGACAAAGTCCAACTCATATCTATTTAGAGCAAACACAAGTCCTTAAGATGCACAGTGAAAGCAGTTGAAGGAAGGAGCCTCCTTCTGCCACAGGGATTCTGTTTCTCAATTGCCTCACTTATGCATCATGCAACCAATTGCACAGAAAAGTTTGGAAAGTTTAGAACAGATTACAGGAAGAAAGATTTGGCAGAGGTACAGAGCAGTCTGTCTCTCTGCAGAGGACTGGAAGATCACAGCAGCTCTTGGAAAAAAACCACAGAATGTTAATTTTACCAGCATAGATTTTTCTTCCATATACAATATATATGAAGTTTACTCTGAGGCCTCAAAAATGCCATTCAGCCTGCCCATGCCTCAGTTCCCACACCTGTAAAGCAGAAGGAAACCTTGCCTCTCTCACAGGAGTGTGGTGAAGGTGACCTGCAGTTGGTGGGGAGCCAAACCGACCTTATTCCACGCATTTTGGTGCAAACCAGATTCTGGCTCTGAGGCTGTTACCTTTGTGACCTTGGGCAAGTGATTTCAAGTGTTAATTATCTCCCACAACACCTAAATTTAGGTGTCTAGATCTAATTAATTTCTGCAATGCTTAGAGGAGTTCTAAAGACTGGTCCAGCTGCCCACACATAGGAACCTATGGACATTCAGGATGCCCTAAGGATCTCACCTGACCTCCTGCTATTCTGGTAGTCAAGGGATTTCTGCAAGTTCTGTGCCATATCTGTGAGCTCCAGGTGGATCTCAGAGCTATCTTAAGGCACCTCCAGTGGCACTAGGCACCCAACTATGTATAAGCATCTGAACTGAGTCCTCTTTGCTTCTGTACGCACCTTTTGTTAGTCTTGCCAACTTACTTGGCGAGTTCTTTGAGATAAGAATCTTCTCTCATTATGTGCTTTTGTGATCATGCTTCAGTCTTGGCTGTAGGAGCTTGAAGTAGCCCTGTCTCCCAAAATACATTCCCAAAATATCCTAAAAAACCTTTGACTTTCATCTCAAAATATACTGTCCATTCAGCATGTCTTGAACCAGTATTATTTTCAAAGTTGCACTGTGACTGGCAAGGAGAAGTGACTTGATGCTGATCCCAAATATCATTCAAAAACCTCCCAGAAATGAGCTCAAAAATATGTCTTGACCAATTGGGTAATAGCAGCCTCTTATTAAAAAAACTGCAATCCTTAGGCATGGTGGTGACAAGAAGGTTTTTATGCTAAAATCTTGGACAGACATGAGAAGTCAAAAAAAAGAGAAGGTGATGAGCCATTGGGGGTTATCTCACCAAGCTTTACATTCTCAGTTCTGAACTGGTGATTCCAAGGCCCAGGAATGGTTGGACAGAGAAACAGGAGTCACTAATGATGAACTGTGAATCAGGGCAGTAAAACTGGAGGGAGAAATCCCAATCCAAGGGATGCCAGGAACATTTTTCTAGTCCTAGAGCTCTACAAAGAAAACAGAACGAACCAGATTGTCCAAGGCTTCTGGTATAAGCAGCATATGGACCTCCAAACCCAGACCTCATGGCATTTCCAATATGCCTGAGCCATGGGCAGAACACACATTTTATTCCTAATACAACTAGTGCAGTGTCCACATACTGTGGCTTTTTGGTCTGGAATGATGACCCCTCTCTTCCCATCTGAAATCAAGGAAATACAAAATCTTTATAAATCTCTCTCTTGGTAATACTTGAATGCTTCAGTCCTTTTGAGAATTTTCCACTTCCATTTCACTCCCACACAAACCCACAAACAGCACTGAACTGAGAAATTAGTTCCAACCAGCTGTTCCTATGGAAGGGAAAGTGCATAACAGAACTTGCCACTCAACATCCACTGCCATTGGAGAAGGGATTCTTTTCTCCTTTGGCTCTCCCCTACCCTCTGATGTTCCTCTGCTCTGCACCTAGCTGACTGAACAAGCCAGTCATATTAGACTTTACTTCTGAAGCTGAAGAGAGATATAAATGGTGCACAGATGTTGTGCAGGCCACCTGCAAGTGGCTGGGGCTCCCACTACAGGAAAGAGGATACTCTTGTAATTGAAATGCTGCTGTTAAAAGAAAATAATGTGCAAAGATGTCCCCACTAAATTAGTCTTACCTTACCTAAATCTCTCTGTGATGGTGCCATGATTTTATTGCCTTCTGTTTCAGCCCTACACCTGGAGAAAGTTCCCCACAGAACTCAGTAAAGCCACTGCCTCACTCCTTTTTATCATCAGATCCTTCACCCTGATTATGCCTGAGAATCCCTGACATGTGGTGGTCAGCAGGCAACTGCCCAAACAGGACATGATGTCTCCCCAACTCTTACCACCTTACTTTTTATTCCCATTTTGTCTATTCCTGCCCTTATCCTGCCCGTGTCTGCAAAGCACTTGATCGTGTCTAACACGCAGATTGCAAGCTCTGCAGAGTTCGATTCCCCACACAGTGACTACCAAAGTATTTATGGTAGCAATAAAAACTGAGGATGCAAAATCCTCTTTGCTCCCTTAATGATCTGGTACATCTGCTCCCAGTGATCTGGAAGCCAAATAGAGCAGATATTTATAGGAGCCAGAAAATGAGCAGTTCGGCTTTCCAAATTCTAATGGTGGATTGTGTAGCCAATAGGTAGCACAGAATGTTCTGATCTCTGTCCTTCTGAGGCAATTACTGTTTGGAGAACAGGCTGACACCTCCCCCAAATTGCCTTACATTTACAATGACAAAAAAGATTCAGTTTTGCCATGGTACATCCTGAATCTCTATCTATGCATGGCCTGCATGAAATAGAAGACTTTGCCTTCAGTTAATTCACATCAAAAGGCATAGTGACATGGAATCTTTACTGAGGCAACATACCTCCCTTCACACTGACAGAGTGGGGATTTCCTCACTGTGGAGGACTTTGCCTGGATTTTATATATTGCTCTTACAGAAATTAACACTGTTCAAGTGTCCAAGGCCAGATGGGATGGGGCTCTGAGCAACCTGGTCTAGTGGAAGGTGTCCCTGCCCATGGCAGGGGGTTGGAACAAGAGGATCTTTAAGGTCCCTTTTAAACTCAAACCAGGCTATGATTCTATGAAAAGAAAGTGGAGAGAAAAAAAAAAACCAACCACAAAACTACTCCCCCTCCATTTAGAGATCTTCATATAAAGACAGTATGTTCATGAGAAATATCATTAATATCATTGCTGCTGCTGGCTAGTACTGTCCTGGTAAAGGTGACAGCAAATCAGCCAGAGTAAAACACAGGAATTCCCTCTCCTCCTACTGCAGGATGCAGCAGTGGCAAAGCTCCTGTTTTCCATTCCCCTGCAAGAGCATTACCTACAAGGGCAAGCCAACCTACCCTACAGGCACAGGTCCTGTCACACTTCCAGGCTAGGGGCCAAACCCTGAGGGATGGTGTGGACCAGCAATGTTGCTTTGGCAGCTCACTGTACTTCCAAATTGCAATATACTTCGTCCTTCCTTCTTATCTTAATTACTGTAAGAAGTTTGGAACTGACCCATTCAGGATTGTACATGCTCCTGCATTGGTGGTTTTGTCCTTGTTGACCTTATGGATCTTCGAGACACAATCTCCTCCATACCAGTATAGGAAAAACACTCCTAATGATAGAATATACTCTGAGTTGGAAGTCAACAAACTACCCCTCTGATAGGAAAATGCTGATCTCTGCCACAGGAGATAAAATGGAATACAGAGCAGGCACTGACATTGGGAAGAAAGTCTGTTTGACTATGCAGGTCACATATATCTGTCTCATTTTTTAATTTTATTTTTAATTTTATTTCTTAATAGATGATGTACAATTTGTCTTCAATTGTCTTTTAACAGATCAAGGAAGCCTTTCAAATGGCTTTCTGTCATGAGGAGATTTAGACAATTAAAACATGATACAATGACTCTATGACTAGCAGTGCCTAAACTCATGACATAAAGAAAGCAGACAGAAGAAAAAGGGCCTCCTTTTGCAAAAAAATATCCACATGGTTCATGGGCTTCCTTAAGATTAAAGAGATTGTGCACTCAAATTAGAATAATGTGCTGAGCCCCAGGTAGATAGTTCCATCTCTATGCTAAGTAGGTAAGGCAGAAGCACAGATTTAAAGGTTTCCTGCTGCTCCCTGCAAAAGCATATCCAAAGGTATGCATTTAGGACCCTGTTAAGGGCCAGCCCAAGTAGTTATCAGGCTGGTTTGTGCAGTGCTAGAATCACCCTCAACATAATTCATCAGTAGGTCCCTCCCACCCTGCTTTTAAATGTATTCACCTCAGGGTTTCACAGCCTCACCTGCCCAGCCCTGTTCCCCAGCAGTAACAACCCAGACAAAAAACAACTGCCACAGTGAAAGGTGATGAGAGAAGGGCCAAATGTCATATCTGAGTGCTTACAGTGATATCCTGGGAAGGTTGTGATACAGCCTGAGAGTTCGCTCAGCAGTGTGTGTGGGGAATGGCTAGAAGGATTCCATCCCTTCCATCCCCACGAAAGGCACTGCTTTGTCACACAGAGGAAAGACCAGTGCTGACCCTAAATTAGTAGAATAACCTGCCCCTCGGCAGGGAAGGGAATCACTTCTGTCAAGTCCTTTATACATTAGTTAAATGAATTATCAGAGATATCATGCAGATCTCAGGCAAATATTCATTCCCTCTGAGTTACCTGCAAGTCAGCCAGGGCTCAGTTGTGGACTAGGGATTAATACCAGTTATTTTATTAACTGAACACTTTCTTGCCACATAGGTTCTTCTTCATGTCTCAGGCATCACAGTCTCTTCTTTTGCACTTGGGAACATTTCACAGCTGCAGCTGCTGCAAAAACAGTCTGTTCAAAGAGTTGGCATGAGTTGACTTAGCAACAGATTCATAGAACCATGGGATACCCTGAGCTGGAAGGGACTAACAAGAACCATCAATTCCAACTCCTTTCCCTGCACAGGACACCCCAAGAATCCCACCATGTGCTTGAGGGTGTTGTCCAAACACTCCTTGAGCTCTGTCAGGTTTGGGGTCATGACCACTTCTGTGGGGAACCTGTTCCAGTGCCCAACTACCCTCTGGGGGAAGAACCTTTTCCTAATATCCAACCTAACCCTCCCCTGGCAGAGCTCCAGCTGTTCCCTCAGGTCCTGTCACTGGTCACTACAGAGCAGAGAGCAGAGATCAGTTCCTGCCACTCCACTTCCCTTCCTGAGGAAGCTGTAGACAGCTATGCAGTCTCCCTCAGGATGCCCTGAAATTGGAATACTGGGATAAATGAAGGGTTTTTTGTCATAACCAGGTATTCCTTAATAGTACAGTAGAAGTTTTCCCTTTCTGCACAGAACTTCATGAACTGGATATGATTCCCAGTAGGGGACTGGATTTCATCTCACTGGACAGCAACAGAAGACACTGAACTTGTCTTCAAACCTAGCTACAAAATGGTGCATCAATACGGGTACCACAAAGAGTGATGGTTTCCAAGCTCGTGGCTGGAGATCACTGGAATTTCACTGTGGATCATGAGAGGGAATGTTTGAGAAATATTGGTGCTATTTGTACCAAAATGATACAATTCAACATCCTCAGAGAGGATTGAGGAGTGTAGCCAAAAGAAAGCAATACACGAGTGTGTGAAAGGATGAGCAAGTTCTTTTTTACTCTACCTAAGAGTCTTAGTGTAGACTTCCTCTGATTAGGAGAGACGAATCAGAGAATGGCCTCAGTTGGAAAGGATCTGAAAGGTCATCTTGTTCCACCTTCCACTAGACCAGGTCCTTTCCATAGATCCCCAAGAGGATCTAAAGACATCTAAGCCAAAGATGATGCCTCTAATAGCAATTCATTCACCTCCAAATATGACGTCCTGACTTGAAAACCTCCCTCAACAGAATTTTGCTCTCTTCTGCCACCGCTTCTTCCATGGCCTGTGGTCACACAGAGGTTTTGATGTAGATTCTGCTTGCACATGCCCTCAGTTACCTGAGATGGCTTTAAGCTTTCCCCTGCTGCTCTTTGTTCCCCAGATATATAACATTCCAGTTGATCTCTTTTGGAGCCTACTTCTCCACTAAAATGCAGGGACCAGTAGTGAACCCTCTGTCCAATTAGGAACATCCAAGTGGAAAAAAGGATGGAATAATTTATCTAACTTTGATCACTTCTGACACTTCCCACTTTTTTACATATAGTACTCCTGTCAACAATGTAAATGTCTTAAAATGCTGAGATTGAGGTATGCACTAATGTTTGGAGAGCCTAAATCTGACCATGTCAGTCCAGCCCACTACAGCCCACAGCTCTCAGTTGTCCCTGTGTGAGCCAGGTTGTGTTCACCTTTAGTCTTTCACTGCTATCATTCCTATAAAACAGGGATATCTTCCTTACAGGCCACCTGCAAGCCTTACTGGTTCACTAACATTTATGCAGTTTTCTGAAATCTTTCCATTTGGAGACACTGTAAAACAACCACTGGCCTTGTTACCATCACTGTTTAGCAAGTTCAGGTATTCCCAGTCCTGTTCTACCCAGCTGATGTAATTTCCCCACACACCTTGATCCTCTCTAAATTTCAAGATTACCTTGCATTTAATACTGTCCAAGACACAGGAATCACTACCTTCACATCCTTCAAATCATCTCTCATTCTGTTCTTCACCTGCAGTTCTCACCAACTTTTGAACTCAAGCTTAAAAATAAAGAGGGCAGTGGAAATGGTATAGAAATCCAACCTTAAGGAGGTATAATTTCACATCATATTTATCTAGAAATGAAGCCTTGTTTGAAAGTATTATTATTAATATTAGTGGAAAATTGTAAAGTTAGAAAACTAAAAATAAATCACTCATCAACCCTCTGGGAATTGCATAGTCACTGCCTTGTACTTTGTGCAAGATAAATAAATTTGTGCTGAGCAAATAAAATGTTAAATGCCATGAGATCAGCCTGGCAGGAGGGAATGCTCCTTTCCAAGGACTGAAAGGAGAATGCTGCTGGGCAACTAACACTTGGGAATTTGTCAGGGAGGTGGTACCAACCAGGCTTTGAGATTTTCTGGCAGGGTCCAGGCACACACACACCTGACAGAAAAAGTGGTGGTGAGGCAGATATGGTGTGGCTTGGTTGTAACCTGCCAGGCTCACAGCATTCTACCTCTTTTGGCTACTGCAAAGAGACCTTCATTGAGCAAGAGTAGGACTATACACCAGGTAATTTTCTCTTTTTTTTTTTTTTTTTTTTTTTTTTTTTTTTTTTTTTTTTTTTTTTTTAACCTAGTTTACTTTCTCATCCTGTTTTTCAGAGTAGCAGAAAATTGTCGCTGATATCTCTGACCTCTGCAGAATTTCCATCTCCCTCAGGTGAGCAAACTAGCAGGCCAAATCTATAAACAGAAAGCATTATGCAATTTACTAAGCCTGGAATTAAGTGCCATCAGGAACTGTTACAGTTAGGATGGATCCTAATGTAGATTCTTTTTATTTCTACCACTAGAGGCCTGTAATGTGCTGCACATTTGGAAAAATCCACATTATCTGTCAGTGACACAACAGTACTGTGAGTACCAACCTGCATAATGATTTTAAAGAAGTTTCTGCATATTAAATTTCAGCTTCTGAAGACAACTTTCTGCCAATGGCAGAAGAAGTTCAAATAAGCAACTGCTCAGGGGTTTCATAAGAGAAAACCCTTAACAGTCAAACCTTACATCATTTATGCAGGACAGCAACTTTCCTCAGCCCTCTCTAAAACTTGTGGACTGATCCCTTGTATAATATTGCTTAGATTGGGATCTGCTGAACAAACACCCAGCCAGCTAGTTTCAGGTTAGGAATAAATAGAAATCTAGGCATAAATATTCACACCTAGCATGTTTGTGCATTTGATTTGAAGCTATAGCACATCTGACATCTTCCCTGGTGGTAGCAGTCTGAAAAAAGTACCTTGCCTATGCATGAAGGCTATACTTAATTCTATTAGAAAAATACTTTTTTATTCTAAAGTAGTCATAAGAGATGGGTATTTCCAAAACAACAGTGCTGTTTATAATGATGGGGGTGTTTTGTTTTGGTTTGGATTTTTTATCATGTTGACTTGTCTATCTGATCACTCTGCTTTGCTCTGATAGGCAAATTTTCTTTGTGTATAAATAAAACTTTGGTGTGGATTTCAGAGTAACCACTGAGATCCCAGCCTGTAATTGAATCTCTGCAGGCAGAAACAAACTGAGCACTGACTGGTGTTTTTCTGCTCCTGACATTCCCCAGGCTGCACCTTCAGCTCTGATAGGTGGCCATAGGTACATGGGCAGAGCCCCTGACCTTTCACAATATTCATTTCAGAGCTGCTGCTCCATCCTGAAGAGCACATTTCTCCACAAGTCACCACACACCTTGCACTGGAGGTGTCTGCAGGGGAAGGAGAGAGATGGCAACAGAAGTTGCTTCCTGGGATAAGATTCATCTCACCCAAGTTTACCCACCTGAAAGTTAGATGTCTTCAGCAAACCCACAGCCAAGTGGAGACAAACCAGCATTATTAGGGGGTGAGTCACCATGCCTGTCAGATCTGCCATGAATCACCAGTTAGCAGTGCCTAGGTTTTGTACTCACAAAAGAAACAGCCTAGACAATTAACTGAGACTTTATGCCTAAGCAGCACAGTTCAAGTAAGAAGAGAGAAATGTCCCTTCTCCTGCCCCATGTCCTGTATATTGATGGCAGCACTGGAAATCCACGGGTCTGAAGCCCTCTGCTGAGGGCTCTGTAAGGTAATTTCTCTCTGTGGAACACAGTGTAAGCAAGTAAAGTCTAGTGTAAAGAAATGGAGAAGCTTTGGTTTGCTGGTGCTTCCTCCCCCAGCGCTGTGGGTGTAACTATACATAAAACATGAGAGCCAGTGCTGCCCACAGCCCCATGGCCAGTCCTCTGACAGCCAGGGAGAAGGCAGGACTGTGAGATGCCCACTGCAGGGGCTCTGCTTTCCTGCTCTGCTCTTCCCACACACCTGGCACTGCCACTGTCCCTCTCTGAACAGAGCATCAAGGGTCACTGCAGAGCCTGAGCGCAGAGAGGCAGTGACAAAGCAAAAGGAGGAGGCGTTCTGGAGGTGGGAGCGCTTCCCTTGCCACCCAAGCCAAAGCCTGAAGGTGACTCATCCTCCTCTGCACTAGCTCTTGCACAGCTCCTGTAACAGGGAAGCTTCATGCGCTGTTCTTCCCTCCCTTCCCCTTTCTCTCCCTCCCTATAGAGGTGATCCAAAAAGCCCTTCTTTCCCCAGAAAGTGATCATTGTCACTTGGTCACCGGCGTATCCAAGTCCTGTTACGATTCATTGCTGCAGGCACCGCTTGAGCCTTTAGATATTTACTGCAAAACAGGGCAGCAAATCTGGCACACTTGGTAGAATAAGCACTCCAAGTCAGCAGATATAAACTGATGTGGCTCTGGAGCAAATATGACCCTGGGGACTCACTTTGTCACTTGAGACAGCAAATGCAAAATGCCCCTGTAAAGACTTTGAAAGTAGACTGGTTTAAACTGGGCGCAGCTCTACTGATTTTAAAGCTGTGCTGCTTCTCATTCACACCAGCATGGGAATGTTCGGTAACAGCCTCATTGTGCGCCTCAGCGCGCAGCAAAACCCGTCTTCCCACACGCTGAAAGGAGGTGTCTTCTAAATTTAAAACGTCATTCTCCTTAGCATTGTAGCACGCTGAATTTTCATATTGGAACAGGGCATGCTGGAGAGCTGATAAACAAATCCTCAGGGCTGAAGCTTCAAACAGGAGAAGGCAGCGAAGCAGAATCATGCTGCCTTTCCCCGGCTGTAGATTTGGTGCCGTAACTCGAGGGAACAGAGACCATCTGAGTCTCGTTCTGACAATGCAGACGAGTCAGAGGGCTCGGTGACCCTGGGAAGCTGATCGGGTACTACCTCCAGGAAACCCTCACTGTGGGAAGCCAGCATTGCCTGCCTAGGGTTGTTAAAGAACACATGCCCCCCTGGAGTCATCAGGGAAGGCTTGGTTCTCCCTTTTTCTCAAGACCACATCAGCAAGCTGATGCAAACACTGCAAAAACAACATGGGAAGTACAGAACCATCCATCTCATCCTAAAGCAAGTCCTTCAGCCTGGCTGAGGCTGCCCTTTAGGCAAACAGCTTAGCTTTGCACACATGAGACAAGCTCCCTCAGCTGCTCCGAACAGGTGTGGTTGGTCTGATGTCAGGGGACACCAGCTGAGGCCCAGGTCAGACCTCTCTCCTGGGCCCATATGTCTCACAGCACACCCGTGCCATACAGTTGCATCTGAAGCAGTCACTCAACTCATGTAATTAATAAAAAAATCAAAAGCAACTCCTCTGGCAATGGAGGCAGAACACCTTAGTGTGCTCCACTGCAAATTGCTCTTTCTCTTCCCTAGAAACACATGGGGAGACATCAGGTGAAAGAGAGGTGATAACAATCCAGCAACCAGATCAGGCCTGCCATGCCAAACTTTCTTTTCCCCACTAGCTCTGCAATGAGCTTGCTTTAGCAGTACTGGAAAGCCCTTGCCTTTCTCACACAAGATGGGTATTCACACCAATATCATTTACACAAGTTCAACCAGCCACTGAAGCACGTACAAGTATCACCTTCTCTGATTCTGTCACACCTTCTTTGGGATGGAAGATGTTCATACCATCTCACAGGAGACTGCAAGCTTTTGTTCTCTGGAAACATCTGTGCTCCACAGCCTCTGTACAAGAGGCCAAGTCTTCAATGTCAATTTTATGAATTACTTATACATTAGGATCTTAACAAAGCTGATGAAGATACCTGCAATTGACCAAAGGGAGTTGCCTTTTGGGAATCTGAGCCCTTATTTGTTGCAGTAGATTTTTGCCACGCCTGTAAAGCCTTCAAATTATCAGCTCGTTCAAGAAGAGCAATTTGGGCGTTCATAAGAGGGAGGCAGACACCTCTGGAGGGAAACCAGCTCACAGAATCCCAGAATGGGCCAGGATGGAAGGGACCACAGTGGGGCATCTGGTCCCACCTCCTGCTCCAGCAGGGCCATCCCAGAGCACATGGCACAGGGTTGTGT
>JAWWTY010000037.1:55575346-55592364 GCA_035222235.1 Margarornis squamiger
CGCTCCCACAGCTCCCTGTGCTTGCTGTGCTGGGACCCCCGGGCTGGGGGCAGCTCTGCAGGGGGGTCTGCCCAGAGGGGCCAGAGGGGCAGAATCCCGTCCCTCGACCTCCTGGAGTCCCTGCAGTAAAATATATGTACACTGGGAATAACAACAAGTTTCATTTCCCTCCCTAATTTCAATTTCTTAGCTTATGGATATAACTAAGGAACAATTCTTCTAAAGCTGGTGGTGGTTCTGCAACTACCAGCTTTCTGTTCAGCACACACACTCAGAAGGGGTGCAGCTATTGAATAGAACAGACATGCCAAACACAGAGATTCCCTGAGTGCAAACACAACTTCTGTCTTTTCTGGAAGTGGAAGCCTGCAGAGGGAAGTGACGGTACTCCCACCACAGTGGCACCCTTCCTGATCCCATCCGGGAGCACAGTGGGTAGCAGGGATTGAGCATCCTGCTCCCAGCATCCCTCTCCCAGCCCACACAGCAAAGTCACTGAGGTAAAAGGCTTTGTGGCAGGGAAAGAGGAAAGGGGGAGGAAAACCAAGTTCCTACATGGCTTTCTAAACTAAACACCAGATTTAGAACTTGTGAGCAGCCATGGGCTTACGTATTTGATTCGAGCCAGGTTCAAAGCAGGCAGGTGCTGGGTAAGCAGCCTCTGCAGTGCTGTCAATGCCTTTCACTCCCGAGCTGCATTTCCTTAACATCTTGGCATGTGTGGACTGCTCTGACATCTGCTTCGCTTCAAATCTGCTACCCACGGTCTCAGGGAACAGCCGTGCCCTTTGGGACTCTCATTCCCTTTCCCCCTGCTATTCACACAGGAGACAATGACAGCTAGAATAGAATAGAATAGAATAGAATAGAATAGGTTTCAGTTGTTCATCCAGTCTGATTGCCTGACCCCTTCAGGGCTGGCCAAGCTTTAAAGCTTGTTGTTAAAGGCATTGTCCAAGTGACTCTTACCAGGCATCCACCACATCCCTCGGAAGCCTGTTCCAGTGTCTCACCACCCTCTTGGTAAAGGTTTCCTAATTATCAGTTGAAAAAATCATATAAGGCAGGAGCATGTGCTGCATTTTCTGCTGTTGCTGGGCCAGAGAACTGGGAAAATGAAGGATAAATACCCCCAAGTACCTTTCTCCTAAAATACAGACTTGGATATCTAAGCTACAGCTGCTCTTGTGCCATTGTTCATGTTGATAGTTGCTGTTGTGGTCAACTATTAGGTGCAGGTAGAGAAACTCTAAGTAAAGGCAGAATGAAGACCAGACATTTACTATCTTTCCTTTCTTTTTTCTATGGGCATATTTGAGGGAAAAGTGGCACAGAAATGATTACTTTCTTTCCTTTCAGACCTTTTGCCAATCTGGGATTTCTGCCACTTGGATAAGTTGATTTGGAACTTTTTTCTATTTTAAATAGGATTTACCTGAAGCTACTTTAGTGAGCTAGGCATGAGGATCTAGAAACGAAAGACTGGTCATTATTGTGAAAGCAGCTGTTACTTCAGTTCTTGTGGGAAATGACTGTGAATAAAACCCAGTCTTCCTGGGTTTCTGAATATCATTGTCTGGGAAGAGACCTGCTGCACTTGTGAACTAAACTAAGTCAGCTCCTCCAAAAAAAACCCCAAAACCAAACAAAAAACCCCACAAACAAACAAACAAACAAAATCGAAGGACTGGGCACAAAAACCTTTTGGCACTTCAATGCATTTGTAGAGGATGCACAGGATGCATTTCTTCTGTGAATCCAAATGGATCCTTCTGTTGCAATTCTCCATGCACAAGAGGTGACAGGATTTCCTCAATGAAGGACTGAAAGTCCTTGTATTGTCCCCGCGCTGGTATATCCTTTAGGATTCCCATGAGGACTTGGAGCAGCTTATTTGTCATTTGTTAATCCAACTCAAGGGGCTTTTTAATGTGAAAAGAGTCCTTTGAACATGTCTAGTGCATACAGTGCGGGTTGCTGTAAGATGCAGGATGACAGGAGCATTCAGTACAGCTGATATTTGGTTCCAGAACTTTGAACCAAAGACTGACCAATTTTTTTAGCATTTATTTGAATTTTTTTTTCTATGAAAAACTGGAGGGGTGAGGGAGCAAACTGCACTTTTTAAATCTTCTGCATGCTGCCACAGTGCTTGGAGCAGAAGACTTACCAACATTTATAACTCCAGGGTCAGCGTTGCTAATTGAATTAATTGAGGCTGTGCTGATTTGCACCAGCAGAGAACATGACCCCAAAACGCTGCATTTAAATTCAATTCCCCTCCCTCAGCTTCGTGTTTCCAAACAGCAGAGTGCTAATGAGGGACAAACTGCCTCCCCCTCAGCAGTGATGGTGGCACAGACTCTCCGTGCACAGCCAGGAGCGGTGGATGAGGAAGGAACATGCAGTGGATGAGGAAGGAACATGCCGAGGATGAATGAGAGGTGGATGGAGGTCCGCTGATACTGACAGTGTTCACATGGTCTACCCATCTCCCCCAGCAGCATCATGCTAATCCCACCACTACCAAGGCATCTCTTCCTCCTAATGGAGCACTTCAGGTCACTGATGAGGTTTCTGTGCCTCAGCAGAAGTCACAGAAGTTCTGCTGTAGAAAGCAGTGGCCCTTTTTCCTGTACATCTCTCCAGGACCCAGCCCAGCAACTCTGTCTGAGAGATTGCCCCTCAAGACTAATAACCTAATTTCTCTGCTTTAGACACCAACCCATAACATTCTGACTACCCCAACTTCTCCAGGGGCTTTCTGACTGCCCAATGCATCCAACCACTCTGCAGAATACCCAGTTAATGCCATGCACAGCGCCCTGCAATCCAGATGAACTCCAGTTCACCCTGGTGTTGCTATCTGTTTACACCTCAGCTGTGTTCCTCCAAATGATGCCTATTGACTTGGTAATTTAATGCTGGTCTCCCTCCACATAATTATATCATTCCTAGAAACTTCAGTTGACTATGTAATGTAGCAGGTCCCCTTTGCAGGCTCACGGGCGCTTTCTAGGATGCTCTTGGTATCACCTGGAGTATCACCAGGCATCACTCTGCTTGGATGCAGAGTGCTGCACATGCCATAGATTTTGCATGGTCGTGAGCACAGAGGAGCAAGTTGCAATACCATTAAACCACTTGCTCATCCCTCTTGCTGCTGTTGTTCATCAGAAAGTTGAAAATGGAAACCACAAGCCACATTTATAAGCAAAATTATCTATGCCATGTCCTCCTGTGATTCCCATCAAAACAGCATGGGAGAACTTCTAGTGGAAAGCATCTCTACACACGGCAGAGAGTTGGAACAAGACGGTCTTGAAGGTTCCCTCCAACCCAAACTATTCTGTGAATTTCATGATTTTTGGGGCAAAACCCTATGGACACAAGAAAGAACTATCTCCTCATATGCAGAAACTGAGGTACAGGACGCCTTCCTATTTTCAAGAGGAGACAGAAGTTTGTGGTGACAAAGGCATGTAACATACAAGGGATTTTCCACCCCTCAGTCCCTGGAATGAGCTCTGCTGAGAGAGGCCAACTTGAACTGCTGCCTGAATTCTGAAGAAACAAACTGGCCAAGCTGTCAGATGCTGAGCTATCAGCAGTCATTCTCCCAGAATGGCCTTCAGCTGCCATTTTGACAGGAATCCAGCATTGTTTGGTGGCATTTACCTTAGGGGACAGACATTCTCAGGATAAGGGAAAGCAATTTAAGCTTTCAGAACTGTGTATGTATGTTTATTGCTTTTTCGTGTTTAAGAATTATTCATGTCACTCCTTATACTCTGACTCAGCCTAATTAGCATTGGAAAGGTCATCTCACAGAAACTCAGGCAGAGGAAGGACAGGAAGTCTTACACCATTTCCCTTCCTTGCTCTGGCAGGGAAAGTCTAAGCACCTCTGTGCTTGTGCCTGGCTCTGCTTTTGGTTTGAGGAGATGGCATTATCGTAGCTGGGATTGTTTAAAATTACCTTTAGCTGTAGACAGAAAAGTAAACTTCTAAGAGAGTTCTACTCATTTTCTATGGTTAGGCAATATGCTTGAAAATCAGTAGAAACCACTGACTTAGATGGGCATGCTGTCTCTCAGGCAGTGTGCTCCTGGACATATCAAATTTAGTAATGTGTATTTAATAGGACGTCATTAAGATGATGTTGAGTTGGCTTTGCCCTCATAAATCACACATCTCATTGCATGATGACCTAACTGGATTGTTCCAATTTTGTTTCAATAATATTTCATAGACTAGGCAAAGCTATCCCTGTACAGAATAGGCTAATTTTCACGCAGTTCATGCCTACAAGTTCAGCTTTGCCTGATATTTCTCTGTATCATCCAGTAGCTCCCAGATTCTTTCTGAGATGGCAAATGGGAGGTAATGATAATTGGCTGCTCTTTGTATTTCTGCTGACAATATAAACCATCATGGTTTGCTGTCTGTAGAGTGCCTGACCACCCTTCCTGGAACAAAGACCTTGCAGAAGTTAAAAACTGGCTTTCAATCAGGAAAAGTGGGGGGAAAAAGTACAGAGGATGAACTAAAGGGCTTGATCCACTGGTACTGGTATGGCAGGGGCCACAGCCTCTCTCAAGACTCCTACAAGGTTGATTGACAGTCTGTAGGTGCCCAGGAGACTAAAGAGGAAAAGAGGACTTTGAACAGTAGCTATGCCCAACAGAATCCTTCATTCTGCCAAGAACCTTCATTATGAAGGGACCTTAAAGATCATCCCATTCCAACCCCCTGCCATTGGGCAGGGACACCTTCCACAAGCCCAGGTCACTCAGAGCCCCATCCAACCTGGCCTGGGACACTCCCAGGGATGGGGCAGCCACAGCTTCTCTGCCCAATCTGTGCCAGGGCCTGCCCACCCTCACAGGAAACAATTTCTTCCTAATATCCAATAAAAACTTACTGTCTTTCAGTTTGAAGCCATTCCCCCTTGTCCTGTCACTACATGCCCTAGTAAACAGTCTCTCTCCATCTTTCTTTAGGTGCTGGAAGGCTGCAAGTCACATGGATGTTGAAGGCTATAAAAGGACGGTGGAGAGAACTAGACACCCAGTTTTACAGGCACAGCCTCAAGCCACTAATTTCCACAGCATGACGTGATGGCTGGTGAATGCAACAGACCTCCAGAGTCCTGACTCTGAAAGAATGAAGCTGACCCTTCCTCTTTGGTCCAGCACACCAAGGCAAGCAGGCTCACACAGCCACCTTTTCCCCTTGCCTCGTTCTAGAAACCAGGGCTTCCTAATGGTCTGTGTTATTACATGATGTTCCTGCCCTTTGTTCCCTACAGGAACTGTTTTTAATCTAGTGGTTCTCACAGTCTTTGGGAACGCTTTTCCTCTGCCTTAGGGATAAGCCCTATGCACATTTCAAGAATTGCTTATGCGGTACAAGTTATTCCAGCAGATTATGGCATGATAGAGGAATCACTGATAACAGAGTACAATGCTGGTGGGAGGCAGTGGCTGGGAAAAGTCCAGGACCAGAACAGCAGACCCAGGAAAGGGAAGGCTGTGGACAGCCCTGAGAGCAGAGTCAGAAGCAGCTCAACATGGACCACATGATGGGGTCAAGGAGAGCATGTCTGAGACACAGCAGAACAGTGCTTAAAACCACAGGGTCTCTCTCCTCTGTGCTGGCTGTCCTTCACTGCATCATCTCATAATCATGGTTACATGGAGAAGTTACCAGAATCATCTTTCCCCAGAAACACCTCTCTCACATCTACTTCCCGCATCAATCCCATGGATTTAAGCAAGACTGCTCAAGGGAGACAGAAAACCTCTGGAAATTATTGTCCTCAGTGGTCTTGGGATGCAGCTTATCACAGGAGGACAGCCAGCTCTTGTATTCACAGCCATCCACAGTTCACCTGGGGCTAAACCCCCTTTCAGTGTCTGCTGAGCTGATACTCACCTATAGCTCAGGATCAGAGTGGAGTGTGGGGGTGGTGACACATGCCTGGAGGCACTTCCAGTAACACACACACACACACACATCCAAAAGAAAATTCAGAGAGGACTTAACTGCCACCCACTGGGAGCCACCTGCAGCAGTGCAGTCACTGTGAATGCCACTTCTCTGCCATCATGGACCATGTTCAAAGTACGGGGGTTGCCACAGGTCAGGAACAAGGCAAAGATAATCTGCTGGGTATTAGTAGAAGGATATGTGTAATAAAGGGTCAGCTAGTTCAGGAGAAGCCCCTTTGATGTTTCAGATCTGCCTGACATCTGAGAAGTCCTCTGCCTTATAGAGCTGGCAGCAGGAGCTGCTGTTTTTCTCGGACTCTTTTCCCCATGCCTGTGGCATGCAAAGCAAGGGCATAATCAGCACCACCAACCCACCAGCCTTGAAAACCCTGCTTGCAGGGACAAGGGCACTCCAAGTCCTCACAGGATTAGTGCTGGGGGACATGTTTTAAACAGAAAAGGTCCAGAGTTCAATTTCATTCCTGTTCCCATGTTGCCCAAGCAGTATGACCCCTTCCCTAGCTAGGGCTGGCATCCAAGAACACAGATTGAAAACAGCCCTGCTGCTAAGCTACTACTGCTCTGCCTCCCTAGTTCTTCTTCCACCCAACAGCAAGTACAACATGCCCAGCCTTGCTAAAGGGGTTAAATGCCAGAGGGCTTTTGCTGGAGGCTGTATGTGGCTTCAGAATGAAAGAGAGTAGGTTTAGATTGGATATTAGGAAGAAATTCTTCCCTGTGAGGGTGGGCAGGCCCCGGCACAGATTGCCCAGAGAAACTGTGGCTGCCCCGTCCCTGGAAGTGTTCAAAGCCAGATTGGATGGGCAACCTGGGCTAGTGGAAGGTGTCCCTGCATGTGGCAGGGGGTTGGAATGAGATAATCTTTAAGGTCCCTTCCAACCCAAACCCATCTATTATTCTATAATGATTCCATGAGGATCATGACTGAGAAACAAAGGGTGCCAGCCAGCTCAGGGAGATGTGTCCTTCAGATGGGAGGTGTGGAGTGGAGGTGTGCAGTCCTACCTTTTGGACCTGTAGCACAGCTTTACTGCTTCTAGACAAGTCAAAGTCTTGCTTTGAGAAGTCGGAGATACAGAGAAGCCAGCAGACTGAAACCTGACCTGAATTTATTCAGTGAGCATGTCTTCATATGCTTTGGGTAAGACTGGACTTGTGTGCAGGGAGGGCACAAGGAGCACATACCTGATTGCAAAGTTAATCCTTCATTAGAAAGGCACTTGCTGGCTTCTCAGTTTGCAGGAGGGAGGGACACAGATGAAGTCCTCACATTTTGTCTGCACAGAACTAGAGATATGGACTTCCACAGGGAGGAAATGGTGCTGGATACTCCCAATAAAGGGCTTTGCTGTGCTCAGGCTTCTGTGACTTAGATCTGCTCAGGAATACAGATAGGAAGCTGCAGCTACAAAATCTCTCCTGACCACAGAGTCCTTGGTAACATTTTCCTCATGGTTCCCAAGCTCCTCTGTTTCCTTCATTTTTGACAGAGAGAAAAATATTCCCATTACCTTTGAAACACAAATGCATTCTCACTTCAGCCAGCTGCATCAATCCCAAACCTTCTGTAAAGGAAATCCTTTCTGAGGAACTCCACTTCAAACAGGAATTCACTGCCTTATTCCTCTGGGTGAAGTGCTCCAGTCCTGCCCTGGAGAGCTGCATCACGGCTCATCTCAGGTCATTTCATGCGCAGCACCAGCATCTGCAAAGTCATCCAGACTTGGCTGCAGCGTGCTGTGCTGAGCTGGAGCGCAGCTCCCAGCTCCAGGGGCACTGCGCATTCCTGCTGGCACAGGCAATCCAGGCAGCCTCGCCACGACCTTACAAAGTCCTTACAAAGGAGCCAGCCCCTCGCCCTTCCCTCTGCTCTGAGCCAGTCTCCAGGAGAGGGGCACAGCGCGTGGCACCTGCCACAGGGTCCATTTTAAGTCCCCCAGTTGCTCTGCCCCCTCTTCCTCCTCATCTCCGGATCCTCATCTCCTGGATCACCTGGGCATTGCCAGCTGCCACCATGCCCCCGACTACTGTGATTTAATTCTAGGAGGTGGAATTGGCCCAGCTCCAGAAGCCAAGGACTCAAGTCTGAGATCAAATATTTTCTATCCCCCCAAAACTCAGTGTTCAGGCCTGAGCAAACATCTCTGTTTTGCTCAGACTACTAGACCAGTTCTTTATAGGTGACTTTCTCTCACTTTGTAAGAGACAACTTCACCATAAAGGATTTTCCAGGTAGAAACTTCTGAGCAGAGCCAGATCACTATAACATAATGATCACACAATCCTGAACAATGAGCTGCAGTGACATTTTATACAAACAAAACAAAACAAAAAAAATAAAAGGGAGGAGAAGAGGAAAAGAGTGAACACATCTGGGTTCACTCACAATGTCATTACTGAACTGGTAATTATGCCAAGCCTCTACATTTAAAAAAAAAAACCAAAACCAAAAAGAGGATATGTCCTTTAATCCCACACCTCCTCTAACACAAGCAAGGCTGAAAGGGATGTCTGTATAGCTGTGTGAAGCTATTTCACATACCTGCAACCCCCACATCTTGTGTCTATAATACTGCCATGCTTACATAAGAGAGAGGGATGAAAATCTCTGGAGTGACAGCTGCAATATAACAGATTACTTTTGCCCCTTAAACCAACACAGAATCCCTGTCTGCTAAACTGGGAACAATGCTTCCACCTGAGAAATGCTGCTCTTGCAGGCACCAGTCAAAAGTCTTGTTCTGAGAAGGAGACAGAAGACTTCACATCAGCAAGTTGCACAGGCCCAACCACTGGCAAAGGAACAAGGTGCTCGGGGGGGTTCCATGACAGTATTTGACAAAAGAGCTGGAGAAAACCACCCCCGCTGTGAGTGCAGGCATCATTCCTGCTGCAGGAAATGGAACACTAGGGCAGGCTTTCTAGGGACGTGAGGATTAGCCGGGACAGGACAGATAAAAACGATAGTAAAAGAAAATTAAATACAAGGCATTCATTGCAAATTTAATTCTCCACTTAGTGATGCATGTCCTTTTCATTTGCAGGGCCGGTGCTGTCACCAAGGTCAACACAAATGTGCTGTCAGCTGCAGGAAACTGGTGGGAAACTGGGCATTTCTGAACATCCCCAGGGTTTCTGATGGCTTCTGCAAAAACACACTGGGCTTCATTGTCCTGTCACAAGCCTTGCTTGTACAGCTAAGTAAATGTTATCCATTTAGGGCAGAGAGGACAGGTCCATTAATCTGATCTGCCTGTGTCCATCCATCCCCATCTCCCAACCAAGAGAAGTTCTGCCCATACTGTGCTAAGACAGAGGGTGTGCTGTAATTTTAGAAGAGGTAAGAACATCACTCCACTGGTTCTTCTGTCCTAAGAGCACCCCAGTAGCCAGGATTCTCTGGTTTTCCTCCCTGTGGTCCAGTTTTCTTGCTAAAAGGCAGAGTTGGTCCAGCCAGAGCAGCACCCAGTCTCCATCAGTGGTGTGCCAAAAGCTGTGCAGGCAGCTGTGGAGCAAAAAGGTGCAAGAAGAGAACACTGGTAAAAAAACCACTTGTGAGATGAGCCAGTTCTCTGAAATGTAAGAATATTGCTATTGCATTGTCTGCCAGCACCATGGCACTGCAGAAATCCTCCTCTCTGTAGGCACTCTTGAGAATGGGTGGGCTTCACCATCTGTCTCCTGTGCACCACAGAGAGCACAACAACTCACTCTGCACATGCTCTGGCACGCACCAGCGGATAGTAACGTCTCCAGCTCTGGCTCAGAGTGGGCAGATGCAAGCAAATAGGATTTATCAATTCATCACTGTGTTGCTTTTAGATTTGCATTGGTTATAACTCCACTGAATTCCACAGGGCTAAGCTGGAGTAATACCTTACTGGATCTGCTGTTCCTTCCCCTACCCACACGCCCCACTCCAAGCACAGCTTTCACCCCAGGCACAGGTGGCTTTAGGAAGCAAAGTCTTTTTAAGAATGAAGCACTGGCAGAGGAGGTAGCTCGATGAAAGTTTCTTTCTCAGTGAAGTCACCTATGAAATGTTCTGGGGAACCAGAGAATCAAAGGCCAGTGATAACACTTAGTACCTATATAGTGATTTTTATTCCCAGAACTCATTTCATCTCATAGCAAAGGGCAGGGAGGGTCACCTCTAGTTACTGAATGGACTAAGGATGACAAACAGGATCCGTGTTCCCTGCCTCCCAGACAGGCCATTCCATTGTCTTAGACACTGTAATTATTTCTGAAAACCAACACTGAGCCAGGTTAAAGGAGATGAGATTGGCCACTGGGTCATCTTCTTTCCATCAAACTCATCCCAATGTGATCTGAGTTGATGATGTCAAAGATGTCAGTTTTATAGATGTTGCCAACTCTTCTCTTAGCAACCCTGACAGTTGCCAGGGAACGAGGGCTTGCTGTTACTACGGTGACACAGGGTACCAAAGCCACACACCACACAACACCCACCTGCAAGGCAAGGGGAGAAATGCTCACCCTGACTCTCCCACCACTTCACAGCTGAGGAGGTGGGTAAGGAAGGTCTCCACTACAGTCACAGAAATTTCAACAGTGTAAAAAACCAGGACCAATGTTCCTGCCACATCTAGTCTAAAAATGGCTCTGACCACCAGATCAATAGGTTTGGTGTTGCACTGCTTCCTGCCGCTACCCAGAAGGTGTCAGCCTCAAGACTGACAGCTCAAGGAGCATTTGGACAATGCTCTGAGTCACATGGTGGGATTCTTGGGGTGTCCTTTGCAGGGACAGTGGTTGGACTCACTGATCCTTGTGGTTCCCTTCCGACTCAGGGGATTCTATGTTTCTATAACTGAAAGAACCAACACCCTGCACAAGCAGAGACAGCCAGCCTGCTTCAGGATCATGCAGGGGATTGTCTGCCTGGCCCAGCAGCTGTAGTCTTCCACTTGCCACCACATCAGCACAGAAAACTGACAAGGTTCCAGCCCCTTGCAACGATGGAAAGGAGGTTTCTTGCACCTCCTCCAGTCTGTTCATGACCCCCAACACTGCAAACCTTATGCAGAACAGGTACAGGATTCCAGCTCTGACTTTAAAAATGTGCTAACTCTGTCTTTTCCTGCCTCAGGAGAAGCCAAGTGTCAGTCCAGATGGAGCCTTTTGGAACAATGAACTACCTGTATCTGCTAATAGGAGTCTTGACACCAGTACAGATTTCTGTCCCCTCTTAATAGAAGCTGAGCTTCCTTTCCCTTATAGGAAAGGGAAAATATACAAGGAGATATATAAGGAGAAAAAAGCTCTTAGATGTTTATCTCATGGCCTAAAATTGGTTGACTGCACCTCCACTCCAAAGACAAAGTAGGTGGAATTGAAGATGGATGGGAAGACAGACACACTGATGTGTTTGCTCTTCCCCATCACCAGCCTGTGTGAGGATAAGCCAAGATGAGCACGGTGTTCCAGCTAAATGGATGGTTCCCCTTCAGAGGGAACACCATGGGATACTTTGCTGTCACTCCAGACAAGGCAGCACAGCTCGCCACCACAACCCACCCAGAGGGTGAGGTCAAACGCTGCAAAATACTTCAGACCTGCCACTTTGCCACACATCATAGCCAAGAGGATTATTTCAGCAAAGGCAGATACTAAGCTCTGATCATCTTGTTCCAAAAGTACAGATTACAGCAATATGAGCTACGGGAAAAAAAAAAAAAGAAAACCATCTGACAACAAATCAAACGAAAACGTTTTTCTCAGAATGAGTAATGACAGTAAAAAATTAGTTTTCTCTTTTTTTTTTTTTAATCAGTTCAAAAGCTGATTAGAAATGTTTCATTCAAAACTCTCAACAGAAAATACAGGCAAAATATTTTCTGTAAAATCTAAGCACAAAGGAGCCACTTGATCACTTGGTCTGATCTCCTTGTGTTCCATAGACTTCAATTTCATCCATTCACTTCTTCACTAAGCACAATGAGACATATTCAGCTAAAGCTTCTGCTTCCTGAAAGCCATCCAGTTTTGAAAACATCAAGGGGTGGTTATGCTTCCCTGGATCATTTCCTGCAGGGGATAACCACCGGATTCACAAGAGGCCTTAATTTTCTGTTGTCTTACACACAAACGACAAATCATTTGCAGGGCACCTCCAAACATGCACCTACAGCCATCCACTGCATTATATCAAAATTATTAGCACATTTTGGAGACAACCATCACTGGGGCCATTTATTATTTATCCAGCTCTGGAAGGATGTCAGCTCCTGGCTCCATCTGAGATCATCAGAGACATTCTTCCTCCATCCGATCTGACTGAAGAGCAATGGAAACCCTGTTTGGGCTTTCTGACTGAGGGAATCAGGCCAGCTGACCTCACTTGGTGCTTCCAACAACCCTATTGATGTAACCACGCAGCCATCCTCTGCCCTGGGGCAGTTGGCCAGAAAGCTGATGGATCATCTGGAATTACAGTAAATTTGAATGTGAGGTATGACTTGTGTTAGGAATTGGGAGTGCCTTCCTGTGGCTGAAATAAGCAGATCTGGATGTAAAGGTCAAACCTTCAGGTTTACAAAGCACAACATTCCAGATTGTTACCCGAGAAATCAAAGTCTCATATTTTCAAGAGACACTAGGAACAGAGGTCTAGCTTAAATCCAATGGGAATGAATTTGCTGCTTCTCCTTGGTATGTCCCAACCTGAACAGACAAACCCAACATTTAGCTTGAAACTTCAAATACCAACCAGGGAGCAGTGGAACTGGCATTTATATGATGATTTGAGCTTTCTCTGATATTTAAGGCAGACTCAGTAAGGAATAAATCTCTTAGTGAGAAAAATTCTTGAACAGATTCCCTGTGATTCACTGCGGTTCCATGCTCCATCTGTTTCCTTTAATATCCAATGTAGCTACACATTAACCTCACATTTTAAGAATGAATTATGAAGGCTGTAGCCAGCTTTATACTCTGCACTGAAAAGGCTCCATAAGGTTAAGCTAAAACAAGTTAACACTTCTAAGTGGTGTCTTTCAGCGTAAACCTGTCAAACTCTCCCAGCAGTACAACCCTGGAACACTAACCTGCTTTAATATGGAACAAGCTGTGGCAACTGTTTGCTTCTGCTGTGTTGCAGCTTCTTGGCTTTTTCTTTAATTTTCTTTATATTCCTCAACCCTTCTTTTCTACTTGTGAGCTAAATCTATCTATTTGTGAGCTAAATCTATCTATTTGTGAGCTAAAGCCAGAGTCTCTTCACCACTGGAAGGGTTTCTGTGAAAGCAGTGGTCACCCTTTCCTGGTTTGAGCCAGCCAGTGCAAGTCAGACCTGACAGACTATAGGGAATAAGAGGAGTCACTGAGGTGCTTTGCAGCACAGCACAGCTCTCAGGAGATGTTGCACCAGGGGCAGTGACTTGCAGGAGGCATTTTTTAATGTCCCCCTCTGCAATGTGAGAAGGAATTGCTTCTAGCACAGCCCTGACCATTCAGACCGCACTGTCTCCTCCTGCTTCTTCAGCTCAGGCAAGCCCAGAAAGCCCCTGCACTCCCAGCTAGCCTGGGAGGTAATTCTGGGACATACAAGGATTTTGTGCACCAAAAAATCGCATTGTTAGGTGGTTAAACCAAGAATAATCCTTAATTTTCAGAGGGAATACCCTGTCCACAATACCGTATGGTTCTACCCAACCCTGCGCACAGCACAAGGAAAAATCATATAAGGATCTTCATTTTCAGGAAGACGGATTGGTGGTGAGAGGTAACAGATGGCCTACAAGAAAGATGGACTTTTTCCACGAGGATGAGGGGAAATGGCTTCAAACTGACAACAAATAAGTTTAGGTGTGATATTAGGAAGAAATCATTCCCTGTGAGGGTGGGCAGGCCCTGGCCCAGGTTGGGCAGAGAAGCTGTGGCTGCCTCTGGATCCCTGGAAGTGTCCAAGGCCAGGTTGGATGGGGCTTTGAGTGACCTGGGATAGTGGAAGATGTCCCTGCCCATGGCAGGGGGTTGGGATGAGATGATTTTTAATCATTCTGTGATTCCACGATTCTATGGGCAAATGGTGCCCACCTTTGCCTATCTCCAGGTTACATTTGGAATAAGCTGAATTTCACTAAACAAAGTTCCAGTTGTTATCAGTAAGCAAAATATAACTTGGACCATGGAGTCTGCCATGCAAAAAGACTCCCTGTTTATCACTGATGTTCAGGGTGCAGTTAATCACAGTGAGATTCATCTCTCTTAACTTCAGGCATTGTAAAGGAGTAGCTTTGTATCTATGGAGTTATAATTAAATGTTTAATATAATGTGGGCTGATATCCCTGGCTCCTTGGAGATTTAGGAATTTAAAGTTCTACCCAGGGTGTTTCATATCTTCCCTGTCTAATGCCCATCTCAGGAAAAAATTCAAATTTCCAGGATCAATGGTTTCATAATGATTTGTGTGGGAGAAAATATTTCTACATACTCAGTTTAGATTAATGTCAGTATTAGGCTGCTATTGCTTTATCCTAAATCCTGTCATACAATGCAATTATTATTGTTTTGGCAGCATCTTCCCTGAAACTTGAACCAACAAAGTACCCAGCCTTGAACAGAGCCTGATATCTCTCTGCCATCTCGTCACAGCAGCTGGATATTGATTATCAGCTAATTAGCCAATTGACATCCTCCCAGTTTTATTGTTTTGTTAAGGAGTTTATCATAAGATCTGTCAGACAGTCCAAAAAGACTTCATTAGTGCAGCACTAATAATTGAAGACTTCAGATGAGTAATAAAATACAAGACATAAATTTCTTATCACTCACTCTTCCTACTTCCCTCCTGGTGTGACAAAGCACAGTAGAGGATGATGCCTCGCAAATCTGTTTCCCTTCTTCACCTCAGAGACTGTATCTGATTGTATCTAATTTTCATAACAAAAACATTGCTAGAAAGAGGGGTAGAAATTAGAACTGTTTACTGGTACACTGAAAGCCAATCCAAGCCAGTCCTGTAGTCTTGGAAGGTATCAACCAGGAAATTTAACATCCTTGCAGAATTATTGTGCAAGTATATCTTCTTTGTCTCCAGTGTGCTACTGGCTCATCTTTAAGTAGATATTCCTGATCAGGATGGCACAAATTGGACTATAAATTGACCTCGTTCTCTCCTTAAGAAGAAACAAAATTAAACAGATGTAAAATTTGAGATGTATCTCCTTAGTTTTGAGATATTCAAAACACAACTGGACCAGGCACTGACCACCTTGGTCTAGCTTTGAAGTTAGACCTGCTTGAAATAGACCTCCACAGGTTCCTTTTAAAGTAAATTTTACTGTGAGTCATTTTGGCTGAGAGTCATTTCATAACTTTACACATAGGCAAATGTGAGTTACTCTGCATCTGCTGCAGAGTAACTCCACAGATTGGCAACAGGCAGCTTTTAAAGGGAGGTGTCCTGTGGACAAAATGCCAGCAGTGCATCCTTGCAGTGATGAAGATTAACTACATATCAACCAAGGAAGTAGAAAGCAGGTCAAGGAGTTGCCTCTCTCCCTCTGTTCACCACATTGGAACTCCTGTGTCCTTTTTCTGGGGGTTGATAAAATCACTGACACTGAATGCCTGCAGGCAGCAGGTAAGGGGTTGCATGGTTGTTTTGTGTGGGCTGGTGAACATCAGAAATTCATTAAACTCAAGTGCAGCTCTGCTACTTTCTGGCTGAAACCAGTAAGGGATTCTCATAAGGGATGTGCCCTGGAGCCAGAAGGGACAACCTTGTCCTGGGGGGCATCAGGCAAAGCATCCCTGGCTGGGCATGGGAGGGGATTGTCCCGCTCTTCTCTGCACTGGGGTGGCCTCACCTCGAGTCTGGGGTAAGTTTTGTGTGCTACCATATAATAAAGACATAAAGCTCTTAGAGAGCATCCAAAAGAGGCTACAAAGATGGTGAAGGGCCTTGAGGGGAAGCCATATGAGGAGCAGATGAAGGCACTTGGCTTCTTCAGCTGACCAAGAGGAGACTGAGGGAGAGCTCACAGCACCTGCAGGTTCCTCTCGAGGGGCAGAGGAGGGGCAGGCACTGATTTCTGCTCTGTGGGGACCAGGGACAGACCCCAGGCAATGGCCTGGAGTTGTGTCAGGGGAGGGTTAGGTTGCATATTGGGAAAAGGTTCTTTCTCTGGAGGGTGATTGGGCACTGACCAGGCTCCCCAGGGCTGTGGGCACACCACCAAGGCTGGGCTCAAGGAGTGTTTGGCCAACACTCTCAGGCACATGGTGGGATTCTTGTGATGTCCTGTGCAGGGCCAGGAATTGGACTTGGATGATCCTTGTGTATCCCTTCCAGCTCAGCATATTCTATGATTCTGTAAATTTAGATAGCACATGAACTAAACAAAAGTGGCCCAATCCTGAATTCTCCTATTAATAAAGAGACATGAGACAGAATCTCCAATTAGCAGGCCATTCATGTGTTGTTGTACTGCACATAGACTATTTAGATTGGAAAACCCAAAGGGTGTAACATCCAGAGAGGAGAATGACAATAAAAATAAGATTTTTCCAAAAAGAAACAAGGGTCTCAGAAAGAACAAAATGAAGATGTTGATTGGAGGAAAAATCCTAGAAGTGGGGAAAAATTCCAGAGATCAGATTGCTGAGTGGAGACAAATGGTGGGTGACGTTCAGGACCTTGACCAGCAGCCCCTGAGACTGGCACATGCAAGGAGCTGCAGAGCAGGAATTGTGACCTCCTGCTGGGAATCAGAGGTGAGAACTAGGGACTGTAGCATTGGCTGGGGGAACAAGGGAGTCACTGAGGGTGTGAAATGATCAAAAAGAGTAAGATCTCCAATGTCATTGGTTATTAAATAAAACCCAGCTGAGGGAGCTTGGTTTGCAGAAGAGAAGGACAGAGGGATCTGAAGGGAGGGGGCAGAGCACAGCCCAGGTTCTGCTCGGGGGTGCCCAGCAATGGCACAAGAGGGACGGGCAGGAACTGATGCCCAGCAAGTCCCACCTGGGCAGGA
>JAWWTY010000037.1:55616645-55646737 GCA_035222235.1 Margarornis squamiger
AGCCCTTGGAAATAGTCTCTCTCCCCCTTCCCTGTGGGCTCCCTTCAGGCACTGCAAGGCCACAATGAGGTCCCCCCGAAGCCTTCTCTTCTCCAGGCTGAACAAAGGCTTCTGCCAGCCTTTTCTCATAGCAGAGCTGTTCCATTCCTCAAGTATCCTGGTGGCCTCCTCTGGTTCAGACCTGAGCAGAGGGAAATGGTGACTTGGACAGCCTGGCCCCAGCATTTCAGAATGGGTCGATTTTACTGCCTGGTGAACTACATACTGCATCTGGTACATCGATACATGTATCATGGGGATTTTGTTTGCTTGCTTTTGAGCAAAAAATGAGAGCATTTTCTTGGGGAAGAAAAACCACCAGGTACAGTCTCCAAAAAGGAGCCATTTTCAGCCAATTCAACTTAATTCATAATTCATCTTAATTGATGAGACAGGGAGTCTGTATAAGCAAGTGCATATTAGTGAAAAAGTAAACCGACCACAATGAATCACTTAATACATCTCCATGTGGAGTGGGGATAGCATTCCTTGGCCAGTTACCGTTCTGTTCAAGCAAGGCGAGCTGCCCCACAGAAAGGAGCAGAGCACATCACGCCAGCTCCAGCCCCACACCTCCCAGCAAGGGCTGTGCCTGCAGCCTCCCACCAGCAGTGCAGTCACTCAGGCTCAGCCTGGGGGAGTAACTCGTGTCTCTCAGCTGCCTGAGGGGCAGCCCTGTCCCATCCTGGGCATGGCACAGCCTCCCTGAGCAAGGAAGACTCGCAATGGCTTTCTCTGCTGTGCCGTGCCCCAAGTGCCGCAGTGAGGTACTGTCAAGGCAAGATCTCAGTGACCTTCAGAATCATGGACAGAATAACAGAGTCATTTAGGTTGGAAAAGACCTCCAGGATCATCGAGTCCAACCTTTGACTGATCACCACCTTGTCAACTAGACTAGAGCACTGAGTGTCATGTCCAGTTGTTCCTTGAACACTTCGAGGGATGGTGACTCCACCACCTCCCTGGGCAGCCCCTTCCAATGCCTGGCAAACCTTTCAGTGGAGAAATTCTTCCTGATGTCCAACCTGAACCACCCCTGGCCATTTCCTGTCCCTGTTACATGGGAGCAGAGCCTGACCCCCACCTGGCCACAACCCCCTCTCAGGGAGTTGTAGTGAGCGATCAGGTCTCCCCTGAGCCTCCTTTTCTTCAGGCTAAAGAACACCAGCTCCCTCAGCTACTTCTCATATTATTTACTCTGTAGGTCCTTCCCCAGCTTTGTTTCCCTTCTCTGGACAGTCTCCAGCCTCTCAATGTCCTTCCTGCAGTGAGGGGCCCAAAACTGGCTATAGTACTCAAGGTGTAGCCTCAACAGTGCCCAGCACAGAGGGACAATCACTGGTCCTGCTGGCCACACTATTACTGATCCAAGCCAGGTGCCATTGGCTTTCTTGGCCACTTGGGCACACCTGGGCTCATGTTTAGCCACTGGCAACCAACGCTCCCAGGAAAATGCTGTGGGAGACCCATGTGAGACTCTACTATCACTCAAAGGAAGGCTCCTCACTTTTTGCCCTGCCTGTGGCTTTGGGTACCTGTTCCTCTCCCACTCCCTCCTTTTCCACCAGCACCCGCTAATCTTCTGCACAGAGATTGGATCTGCAGGCTGATGGAGGTGAAAGGTGGTTTTCAGCCAAGCTCATGGAGCCAATCTGACTCACAGCACAGCTTCAAGAACACCCAAGTAGACACAGGCTTATTGGGAACATCAGCTAAGCACAGGCAGAAGAACTGCTCCTTTTGGCAGCAGATCATAACTCAGTCAAGGCAAGCTGGCTGTGAAGCCACACTCAGTCAAACGCTTCTTGTAACTCCTCTCCAACATCTGGAGCCACTGAGCAATACACACTCAGCCAAGAGGCTGCAGAGCTCCCTGGACTAAGGACCATGTTTTCATCTATCTTTGTACCACCCCCAAAACCAAAAGGCGCCCCAGCTCAAGTGACTTTCTTGCGCCATCTCGGCCTTCAAACATTAAATGATTATAATCACTGTCCTAGACCCGTGCTGATCGTGCCACATCAGAACCCAGCTCTTTCTCCCGTGCAGAAAGCAGGCATATGTTTCAGGAGCACGTTTCACTCCTGAGCACACCCTGTCCCCAATAACCAAGATCGTGGTTCTTTTCCCTCTGAACCCTATTAGGGCTTTCTGCCATCTGCTATGTCTGTGACAGATGCTTGTGTAACTGACAGATCAAGCTAAATATAAGATATCAACACCCCCGTATGCTCCAAACATTCCAAGTTTAGTACTCCTATTGTACGTGAGGCCTAAATATAGCCAGATTAAACAAAAACATCTTTTATGTTGAAGTATTCTCAAGATTGATGACACCTCAGCAACAAGGCCTCTCCAGCTTAGCAGGGAAGGGTGGGGACAACATCTCCTGAGGCCAGGAGTAGATGTTCCTCATCTTGCTCGGCAGAGCAAGTCTGGCCTCTTTTCCAGGGTTCCAGGGACCCACACAGGTGGAAAAACTGTCCTGTTCTCCTCCCTCAAAGCCACAAGGCTCCTGTGTCCTAAGGGACAGTGGAGTCAAGGAACAGAGCACCTTTGCAGACTGAAGAACACCCAGTAGCCACAGAAGGTGCTGTCTCTGTAGAGCTTTTCACTTTGAAGTAACTCACAGCGCTTCATGCACTGTGAGTAGCTGCCATTTCACCCACCCCAGAGAGCCAGGGACCCCTCAGGTAAGCTGACAGCTGCTTAGGTAAGACATCAGGGGAAAAAAAGACTTCAAATAGTATCAGGGAGGATAAAGGGGCACAGTTAAATAAAGGAATATAGATGCGCACACTAAACTTAGCCAGTTCCTCTGCCTTGAGAGGTCTGATAACCACAA
This sequence comes from Margarornis squamiger, assembly GCA_035222235.1. Classification (NCBI taxonomy): domain Eukaryota; kingdom Metazoa; phylum Chordata; class Aves; order Passeriformes; family Furnariidae; genus Margarornis; species Margarornis squamiger. The sequence goes on from JAWWTY010000037.1 coordinate 55,619,530, forward strand.
GGAGCCAAAAGCTTCTTTTCTTTTGTCTCAAAACCACATTGATAACACAAATCTTACATTGTTTTCTGGTACCATTGCAATGCACAGATGATGAACCAGAGCAAGAAATACGGTAACCTCTTCCTTCGAAGTTTTCCTCAGGAATCTTCTGTTCAGGCACTGGTTTTGTAACAATATGATTTTTTTTGTGAATTAAAGTGCAACCCAAGCTTCTGACATTGTGCAACTCGAATTTCTCACAATTTGTGCAGTCCTGCTTACTGAAAACAAAACTGAGTTGCCTCTTCTGACTCCTCATTTCAGTTCCACTTAAGACAATCACTCTGTGTGACTTCAGTGAGTTTTAGAGTAGAGCCCAAAGGGTTGAACACCCATCTCCAAGCACGTAGAGCTTGGTTAAAAAGCAGGATGCTATGCACCATCAACCAGAAAATCCTCCCTTGCCTACCAGTTCCTCAAACATAAAGAACAACCAGGCTGAATGAAACAGGGAAGACACTGTGCCTCTAAACCAAAGAGTTATGTCCCATTTTATTACAGGTTTCCCCTTCTGCACTTTGATGTAAGTTAACAAGCATGAAAACATCCATATGAAAATACCCCATTTCTGTGAGTACTTCTGTGCTTAAAACAGACAAAGCTACCTAGGGCATACATCCCAAATCTACCCAGGAGAGCCAGTCAGTGAGCCAGGATGGGAAAAGACAAGACTAGGTACAACACAAGTCATCCTGAGCCTAAGTTCCCCCTGCCAGAGCTTCACGTGAGCTGTCAGTGTGTATCAGGTGTGTTGTGGAAGCCTCAGGTGATCAGGTTAATCAAGTCTTATTAGTGCCCTCAGGATCATGACACCAAGCCTAGGAGATAACTGTAAATTGTATGCAAAGACACAGAGAACAGGGAGGGAGGGGAGGGCCAAAATTCCTGCTTCATGCTCAGCACATCAAACCTTTTGATGGCTGACAGCCACAGAAACACAAACCCTGGGCTAAAGGGGTTTGTACAAAGCAAACCAAGCCCTGCACTAGAAGAACATGATGTCCAGCACTGAAATCCTCAGCGTTCACCTGTCCCTTCCAGCCTGGCAGATCCCACAGTGTGATCTTCCTCCTGCAAATCATATGCAGGGCTTGCTTTGTTCCTGGCATGCAAAGGATAGGCAAGGTGATTTCTGAGTTACAAAATGCAGCTCCAGGTCTCAGAAGAAGCTGTGTTGTCCTGTTTCCCCCTATCCCTTTTCACTCCTGTAGCATTTATTCCCAACACAAAAATGTCAGCTGGAATTGGGTGAGCTTTGGCTGGGTTAATTTTCTTCACAGTAGCTGGTATGGGGCTATGCTTGAGATTTGTGCTGGAAGCAGTGCTCAGAACACAGGGATGTTTTGGTTCTTGCTGAGCAGGGCTTGCAAAGAGCCCAGGGCTTTTCTGCTTCCACCCACCCCACCAGTGAGGGGGGCTGGGGGTGCACAGGGAGTTGGGAGGGGGCACAGCTGGGACAGCTGACCCCAGCTGACCACAGGGACACCTCATCCCATAACACAGTGGCTGTCCTGTGCAGGGCCAGGAGCTGGACTTTGATGATCCTAGTGGGTCCCTACCAGCTCAGGATATCCTATGATTCCATGATTCTGTGATTGCATGGTGCTCAGCCATAAAAGCCTGGAAGAGAAGGAGGAAGTGGGGATGTGAAAGTGTTTGTTTTCCCAAGTCACTGTGATGTGATGGAGCCCTGCTCTCCTGGAGATGGCTGAACACCTGCCTGCCCATGGGAAGCACTGAATGAATTCCTTGCTTTGCTTGCAGCCCACAAGTCTTCTCCCTTTAACCCTCCAATTCTCTCCCCCATCCCACTGCGGGGCAGTGAGTGGCCATGAGGGACAGAGCTGCCTACTGAGGCTAAACCATGGCAAGAGGTCATCTAGACCAACCTCCTGCTTAGAGCAACATCATTATCAATGCTAGATCAGGTACCTGCAGCTTCATCTAGCCAAATCTTGGGAATTTCAAAGGCTGGAGTTTCCAACATCTCTCCAGATGACTCATTCCAGTGCTAAACTACCCACACAGTGACTTTTTCTTTTTTTTTTTTCTTTTTCTCTAATGTCCAATGTGAACCTTACTAATCCTGCTGGGGATTTTTCTCCATCTCGGTATTGTTTCTCCTTCAGACAGCTCCCATCCTTATCCATCAAACTCCCACACTAACACACATCACCTTGCCCTTACATTTTCAAAGGTTTATATAGGACATACAGCTGGAAAGCTCCTGTTAAATATGACCTAATTTGGTTCCAAGTTTAGCACTACCAGGACATTTTCAGGGATGGGAATTTCACGGGTTTGTGACTGTGCAGCCGTGTGATTTTATGAAATAGCATTCAAGTGCAGCATTTCCAGTGAGGCACTGCAGAAGAGGATGTTTACAGGGCATCACAGTTTTTCAGTGTTTCCAGGGTCCCAAAATTTATCAACGACCATTTGGCTGCCTCACACCAACACAAATTTGTGGTTCTATTTCAGGCCTGCCTGTATCTTAGAATGCCCATGGAACTGTCAGACACCTACAGCATTATTTTAAAAGCATCACAGAGAGGCTGTGCAAGAAGGTCAAGATATCCAAGCAGCAGGAGCATCAATAGCAATACCAGCCCTTCCAAAGATGAAAGAAGCAAGCTGGGCAAGTCCTGCCTCTACATTCTCAATGGAAGACAATAAGCAAAGGAAACCTGCAAACTGTGAGGATATAACAGCCCTTGGTCATGCTGTGCAGCTCCCTTTGAATCCAGAAGGACCACAAGAGAATATACCCCTGAGATAATGCAGTGGTGCTTACAGCATCATTTTACTTTAGAGGGGAAAAAAAAGCCCCAAACCTCAAAATCCGTGTTAGAAAGACTTGATTATATATTCTGGCAGGAGAACAAAATGAATGGGCATAAGGAGGCAGGAGATGCAGTGTAGGCGACTCTCAGCAAAGCACTTAACAGAAGCAAAAATTATGCTTGAAATATAATTTGGATATAATAAATGGATTGAAACCCAAGTATAATTGCAAAAATAAACAGTAGGCATGGGCCAAATGGTATCAGAGAGCTCTAACAACACCTTGGAGGTGATAAGAGCTTCTTAATTCCATCAGTGTAAATAGGATTTCAAAGGATTCTTCACAGTCCAGCACATCAATGCTAAAGGAGGCCCACGGTTTTCAGAACTATTTGGTATATTTAGGCAATGAAAAACTGGATAAACTGTGTTACCTGATATGGCCACACTGCCTGTATCCTTTGCAGGGTTTGTCTCCACGAGGAAACATGTGAGTGGGCAGAGAGACCCACTGAGCCAGGGAGCTACGAAAGCAGCTTTACAGCCACATCAGAAACAGAGTGACCAGAAGTCAATGAACTAATTTAAGACACAGCTCCTCTGCAGACATAAGTCCATGTCTACACAGTGCCTGAAATAGCACACAGTAAGGATTCTCCAGCTGGGCCTCTGTAGACATGCTACACAGACACAGGGAAAGACTGTACCTCAATTATTGCAGTGATTCCTGGGATCATCTCTACTGAAAAGCACAGAAGGAACCTGGAACAATTCCATTCAAGTGTGACAAAAAGACCTCAAGGGCTCTACATATGAAGAAATTATTTCTGCCCTAATTTTATTTCCCCTTTTGCCTTCAGAGATTTCTCTCATCCAAAATGTTACATCAAGTCCAGGTTAAAAAAAAAGCTGAGGGAAGTGACAGACAGCTGCCATGCACCTTGGAGAATCAAAGGGCAGAGTGGGGAACTAACTGGCACTACAGGGAAAAGTCACAGTAAAAAGGCACTGGGGGGGGGGGTGGGAAATTGCAGGGTGTCACCCCTTCCAAGGATTAAACACTTTCTGAAGATGTTTGAATGGCAAGGAAGATTTCTGAGGACTTTTTGCCTCTCGTGTAAAACCAGGATAACTGGGAAGTCAAAGGTTCCATGTTCAAAGGATTGGATTTGTATCTTTTAGATGTATTAATCAAGAGTTACTTTTAGATGAATGGGCAAGCAGGAGTTCATGGAGCACTGAATTTCTTCAGGCCTAATCGCTAAGCTGATGGGATTCCCATTACCAGAAACTGATGGCTGCAAGCCATGTAAACCCTGAAAAAGATCAAAATATTAATCATTTAGTCTGACCGAAAATTACCCATGAAAGCCTTTCTCAGCCAAAAGATGGGATAAAAGTTGAGTTAGCTTGTCTATAACATGGTGATGTTCCCAGAGTCTCTAAAGTCTTTGGGATTTCTGTCCCTCCAGTAAATTCTATTCTCTCTACATGATAAGATCTGCTCCCTCCCACACAGCAAGCAGAGAAAGATGTAGCTGGACTGGAGCTGTGGGAGGTGGTACCCTCTGGAGAAGCTGTGCCTGTGCTTCAGCAGGTCTACACAATCCCCTTCATAATGACTTCAATAAATCAGGGAGCTCACTATAATGAAGTCTGCTAAATGTGTGAACATTTTTTTTCAGCTCCATTTCACCCTCAAAAAAAAAAAAAAAAAGTATTTGTCCTTAAGACTAGAAGTCAAAATAGTTCTTAGTTTGGAGATTTTATTTTTTCTTTTCATTTTGGACAGCCAGATGGGTTTTTTTGTGCCAAAAAGAGAACTCTTGGGTATGTTGCTGAAAATTTCTGGAGAAAAGCAAAAGCTTCCACTTCAAATCATTTTTTGCATGTTTCAAAAATCTTTCCAGCTAGTTTTCTCTAGCTGAGACTGTAATATTGTTAAAAGTAAGGAAACTGATGAAAGTGAAAGCTCCTCTCTCTTCTACTTCAGCTGCTCGTTTGTGAAAACATCAGTATTTCCAGAATACTGATGCAATATCCAAAGTTTCATGTCTCTTCCATCTGATAAGCAGGGAAGTGAACTCTGTTCTGTGACACACTTGCAGAGTGTGATTCCTGATCCCTTCTTTATTTTTGCTGACTCTTACACTCACATCAAAACTTGCAAATGGACAAAAACATACACCCCTCCTTCCGCTCCTCTGGAGATTAGATTTCAGGTCAAAAGATTCCCTAAACAAGAAGAATCTAAATATCCTTTTTATCCTGATTCTGTAGAGACTGCTAGTCCCAGATGAGGATGAAACTCCCAGCCTATAATTTTGTCCATATTCTCTTTGATAGACAATGATTGACTAAAATGAAGATACAAGTGATTTATAGCAGTGTGTTCCAGTGCAAGGCTCATCCTCTGTGCCTGGATTTTGACAGTGGCAGCATCTGTTTCACACTGCCATCAACTCACAGCAATGTTTTCACTATCTCCTCAGGCTATGATGAATGTAATTTTCCAATGTTTGCCTGAATCCCACACAGCAGTAATCAGCAATTATCAAAAGCAGCAAACACAAATAATTAAGATATTTCCATGACATCCAAGCACAGTCTTCTCTGGGATGTGTGCCTCACACTGCAATGGGTAGAAATATTGTCTGTACCATCCACGGAGGAAAGAGTATCTTTATCTCCATGTCTTGAGCCCAGCTCCAGCAAGGGGGACAGAACAGGGTGGATGAGGCATCCAAGTAATTTTACATTTTCAAAGGAAACCAGGGGCTTGAAAGTGACACCCTCTGTACCATGATCAGCCTTGCAAACATGGGGCAGCACAACCACTGGATACAACAGCACCTTTTGTACTTCATGTCACTACATTTACTTTAGTACCTGACATGCACCCTACATGGAGTGTGGCAGATCAGCCAGTGTCCTTTGTCGCCTCACTACCAATTTGTCCCAAATACAGTCCAATACCAAGAAATTTCAGTCTTCATTGTACTGACATGTTGTTTATCAGCCACATGCTCCTGTTGTCTGCTCTCGTTTGGGCTCCTCGGTCATTCCTGTAACACACTGCAGCAAGGAGTTCCTATAAAACTTCGACACAGAGGATTTATTTCTGTTAATGTGCAGTATTTCCCAGTGCCACCATTATAGGATACTAAATAAGCATGCTTATGCATTCAAGTGTGCTTATCTCAAACTTAAATTCTAATGAACAATCAGTGTATACGTGTGAGCATACTGAATGGGTGGGAATGTTTGCTGACAAACCTACACATCCATCTCCCCTCTCCTCTCTCCAACTTGGTTTTGCTGCTGGAATCACCAGTCCAATTTGCACCTGCCATAAACTGGAATAGCTTGGTCTAAATCAATGGGCCCACAGCAGTTCCCACTACCCATTACCAGTTCCCATTACTTTTAGGTTCTTTATAAATCTATCAGGTTTGATTTGACCACTGGTCTACCAAAGGTCCATTCCTGAGAACCTCTCTTCCCAGAATTCCCATATTTGCTCTTCTCTTATTAACATCTCTGCTTTAATCTTTATGTGTGTAAATCTGCACAGAATCAACTCCGTTCAAGTGAATTGAATCAGCATCAGCTCAAATAGGTCTCCCCCATGTAAATAATCCCTGAGAGACAAGATTTTGCCTCCAGATTTTGCATTTGGCTCTTGCCTTGACCAAGGCCTTGATGCTGTATCAAAAGAAAGAGATCAAAAAAATGTGTATTTATATAAATATTTATATATTTATGTATATCTATATATCAAGGTTACTGCAACTACCTGTTCAACTTTTGAAAGAGACACTGAACCTCAGCCTTTAGGTTTTAAAGCAATCCCTGTGTAATAGGAACCAGGGTGAGACTGCATATGAGAACATATACAAGATGACTTGATGGCCCTACATGTACATTCTCTGGGGTTCTAGTGATACCAAAGACAGACACTTGGACTCCCAGTCATACCAGCCTGGGACAGACTCTAAGCTCCTAATCTGGCATGGATGTGCAGAGCTGGGCCTCCAAATGCCTCTGTCTGAATTCACAGTTACTTGTGATCACACTGCCCCACTTGTGATCACACATCCCACAGAGATGATCAAAGGACTAGGAGCATCTGTCATATGCTCCAGGAGAGACTGGGAGAGCTGAGACTGTTCAGCCTGGAGAAGGAAAGACTTGGGTGGACCTTACCAATGTGTATAGAACCCTCATGGGAGAGAATGTAAAGAAGAGTCAGACTCTTCTCAGTGGTACCCAGTGACACAACCAGACAAGGGCCGCAAACTGAACCACAAGAAATTTCACCTAAACCAAAGAAAAACACTGTTTTTCAATGTGGAGGTGATTGATCTGAGGAACACGTTTCTCAGAGAGGTTGTGAAGTCTCCATCCTTGGGGGTATTCAAAACACAACTGGACACAGTCCTTTGCAACTGGCTCTAGGAGACCCTCCTCAGAGCATGGAGGCTGGACTAGATGATCCAACACAAATGAGAACAGCAATGTTCTTTATCCTTGAGAACTACACTTGCTTGTTGCTCAGGAGTGCAAAGACAGTGGCCAACACCCCTTTGTGAGTCAGTGTATTAATTCCCCCTGTATCCTAAGACTTCAAATACAGATGACCATGTCCTTGGAAAGCCAACGTGAGGAAGAAGAAACAAGTAAAGCAGCTCTGTCTTCCCTACATTAACCCTTCCTTCCCTGCCTCCTGCCATGCTACTGAGCTGCATCACTCCAGGGCAATGACCCCTCCCCACTAACTTGGACACGGCCATGACCCAAAACAGCTGCAAGTCACTCAAATCACAGAGGAAGAATGTGAACAGGACTAGCTTGCAGCTGGCAAAAGCATATCAAAATACCCTCTGAGAAAGTATCAGCACCATATGCTATGGAAATATTTGCAGAAAACATCTGTTCTGAAACTGAGGACACAAGGAACTATGAGGGAAACGGTGGGGAGGGAAGGGGAAGGGAGGGCAAGGACCAGGATGTCCTACACAATTGCTCCTTATTCTGTCACATTTCTTCATCCTCCTAAGAGAACAAAACTCTCCATGAGCCACACACCAAAATGTCCACATGGTCCACCATATTCAGGTACCATATTCCTTGGAGAACTGCAAAGAAGGGGAGCACTAGGAGTGGTTTCCATCCATCTCTCTGCTACAAAACGAGGATGGGCATGGAACTCAGATCTGCTGGCTCGCTCGTTCTGCCACAGGAAGGAGACACAGATTCCACAGCCCTGCTGCCTGCCATGTGATGCAGTCCCATGACGAGATGCAGGCCTACACTCCCTGTCAGCTGCATGTGATTAAAGGGTCAACCAGTTGCAAAACTTTGCCTAGCAGTGAGGGCAGCCTGATCACTTACCCCTCATGGTGATTTCTGCTCCACAAGCTGAAGTTCAGGTGACCACACGGACCACAACAAATTCCCATGTGCCCTAGAGACCAACACATCAGGAATTTTCTGTATCTCTATGGGCAAGGACTCTGCAGAGTCAGGTTGTAAACTGTTAGTACCCAAGTTTTCTCAGAGCAAATTGTTATGTGTGTTGTACAGTGTATTTGTAGATGTGGCTTTTTTACATAGCTATTTATCCTAAAGACTGGGAGGGCTGAAACAATCACTTGGTAGGCTGTAACTTGGTCACATTTTCAATGGATTTTAGTGTCTCTGCACAATATTTATGAGCAGAGAGAGATTTACCAAACCCATTTCCGAGCAGACACATAAACCAACTAGAATCTTACTGCTTCTACTGAGCTTCACTTCATGTTACTCAACAGAAATGCTGAAAGAGTGCAGCAAAGTATAAACCAGTCTTCATTCAATAAAAAGTATTACCTGGAGAAGTTAAAAAAAAAAGAGAAATAGCATGACCTTCTTTTATCTCTCCTCATCAGTTACAATCTCAGCTTCCACAGAGATGCTGCTCACACAGGTTGTAAATCAAATGAGTCAGAGAGCTTTTCTCCCATTTATCCATAGAACACCTGCCTCACTCCAGATGTTACTGAATAGAAATAACCAGAGAGGGCTTTATTTTAAACACTAATCACCAAGATTATATTAAAAAAAAAAAAAAAATCCTTGTTTTAACTCATGTTTTTAGTGTAGTCACACTCTGGGATCCAGGGCTCCATTTTACCTGGTGCTTCATACCAGCGGTTCCTGCATTGAGTGGGTAACAAAGCACACAGATTTCATCTGGGCTAACGACAGAACACCATTCAAACAACAGCATCCACTGCTTTTCTGCTTGTCATTGTTAATGTAATTCCTGCTCAGTAACGTATTAAGAGGTGCTGAACTCAACAGGAATTTAGGGCACTTGGAAAGATCAGCTCGGAAATGCAGGGGCATTCACAGACAAATGCCCTCAATTGCTCTCTGCTGCCATAAGCTGCTTTTGTACTACGATTTCATGGCTGATTCGTGTTCATTCACTTCAAACTGGTAATCACACGGGGCCACTGGCTTCCCTGCAACTCAACCCATTTAAACCAGTTGAGCATCTAAGCGCTTCTTAGCCTGCCTCCCTGCTACAGAAATGGGGACTTCATTCCCTGCCTTGGCACCACCCTATGAGGGCCTGGAGGGACAGGACAAGGGGGAATGGCTTCACACTGACAGAGAGCAGGGTTAGATTGGATATTGGGAAGAAATTCCTCCCTGTGAGGGTGGGCAGGCCCTGGCACAGGTTGGGCAGAGAAGCTGTGGCTGCCCCTGGATCCCTGGGAGTGTCCAAGGCCAGGCTGGATGGGGCTCTGAGTGACCTGGGCTGGTGGAAGGTGTCCCTGCCCATGGCAGGGGGTTGGGATGGGATGATCTTTAAGGTCCCTTCCAACACAGCCCATTCTATGATTCTATGGTTCTGTGATCCTCCCCCACCCTGAAACAAACCAAAAAAATTCCCTGAGATGTATGTAATAACTGAAGAGACATAGAGGAATCAATTCACATCCTGCCAGCCATGGTACTCTGAAAAAACCCCGCTGGTTTAATTGCTTTATCTCCATCACTGCTCTTTAGTATTTCACCATGGACTGTAAGAAGTCCTGAAGCTGAGTCTACATTTCAGTACAGTTTAGACTGCATTTGAGAAGATTAATCTCCAAAATGCATATGGGTTATGTTTGCAGAAAAAAAACAAAAAATGCTTGTATGTGTTTTTAACATTGTTCTGCACAAAGTAAGATACACAAGCAGAGTTAAAGTATCACAGCAGAGATCTACTGGGAGAGAAACAGTTTCTTTCTCTACACTCTCGGATAATATTCATCTACTGGAGGTTTTAGGTTCTCTTGTAAAAAAGCAAATAATGACTGAAGCACATTAAATGCCACTACAGTAAATCATATTTTTTGATACTGCTACACCAGCTTTATCAGGGGAGTGTTAAAAAATTCTGGAGAAGAGTAGGAATTAACAAGTTAGCTTTCTCAGTAGATGTCCCCATGAAAGCTGACATTTTCCATGTCTCTTAGATAATATCAAATTAATTCTCCAGCTATCACTCATGTTTTTCATAAACTGTTCCAAATTAAGTTCAAATCTTTGCACAGTGAAAGAGAAGAATTTAAGTCGTCACTAAAACAGTATAAGGGTTTTGAGGCCTATGGGAAAAATAAAATATGTTCATGTATATATTTCATTGCCTCCAATTTTTAATTTTATTATCTTAAAGCACATATTCTGTGTGATGACAGAACACTGCCCAGAGTTACAAACACCAAGAGATGAAAATACATTTGGTGTCACTTTAACACATCTCCCCTTTAAAAGAGGGGGATTTTTCCCCTTTTTTTTTTTTTTTGTTTTTTGTTTTACAGTGGGCAAGGTTCTTCCCTATCGGCCAAACAAAAGCTCTTATTAATGTAAAATTTTATCAGATGTGAACAGACCCTCAGCTAGTTCAGAAGAAATGAGTTATGTTGATTTGCATCAGGGCGTTTTTCATTTTATACAGGAGCAATGAGCTGCATAAGATGCAGGCAGTGAAGTCCCATGTTCTTCACATTGCTTTTGGTACCCAAGCCGTAGGAGTAAGGACTTAATGAGTATTTCCAAAGAGGGACACTGAAATCAAAGGACCAACACTCCTCCACTCTGCTACCTGTCTCCCAGTCCCAAATATCGCAGCCAAGACGTGCGATTGTGTGGACATATTGATCTGTCCTGAAGCAGGACTGAGTTGCTCCCTGTGTTGGTGGATTTCAGCAGCCTTTTAAAGTGTCATAAACAGATGAGATCACAAACACTTGAAGATCAGGAAAAGTACATCACGGTCCTGTCAGACAGAATGCATGCTTTGAATATGCATTAGCAATAGTGGCTGTGTACTATGCAGTGATACCCAGCTTCCATTTGCTACCTTTAATTAATAATTGAAGAGATTGACTACCATAGTTTCCAACTGCTGTTTAGTATTCTCTGATACATGGATTGATACCCTGTATTAACGCAGCACATCCTGAGCAGTCCCTAAACCCTTTAGTGATTTAAGGGACTGACACACAAAGCTCCCTTTCTATTTCTGAAACTCAGCTACTCCTGAGACAAAACACGGCTGCTCTTCAACAGCACACTGGAATGCTACCAAAGGATGAGAACAGCACATGAAATATTCACAGGGCAAACAGACACAGAGCCAAAGCAGACCAGAGCAGAACTCCAGTTCTGCCCAGACACCAGGAAGGCATCGCAGTTTATAACAACACCAAGATCCCACTGCATTTCTTATCCCAAGCACTCACAAAACACCCTTTACTGCCACGCTGGAGGTGAAGTCAACATTACCCCAGGAGGACCAAATCAGTGGCTTCATAGTCTCCACACCAAACACAGAGACTTCCTGGAGCATTCAGCAAAAATGTCACACAACAGTGTTCCTGACAGAGGAGCCACACCACATAAAACACGGCAGTGCTCTGGTTCGTGGCACTTCTTTGTCTCAAACACAGGAGGATAAACAAAAACATAAAGCAAAAAGGTGCCAAATAAAGTGCCCAAAGGCCAGAAGCCAGTGTGGTAGGAAGCCCACAGGAAGAGGTTACTCTATCACGATTTATTGCGCAGATTTATTCAGGACAAGCAAATTTGTACAAGTTCAGTGTTTTCCTCACAGGCAAAAAGATTTCTCAGTTGGTATTTGGAGCCCTGAAGTTAATCCATTCCTTTGCTGAGCCATTGCCTCACTGAAGCAATGACCCAGGGTGACTTTGGGGTCTCAACACTCGGTTCCAGCTGCATCCCTACACTCCAGTGACCAGTGGAGGCTGTTACTCCAGAAGGGCAGAGCCACAGAGATACTGCCCTTTAACACCACAGTGCCACTGTGCACACCCAGCAGCTGCTCCTGCAACACTCATCGCTTACCCTCCTCATGGTTTAAATATTAAATATCACAAGAGTTTACATTAAAGCCCCATTAGCAGTAAATGCTCTTCCCTTGGAACGACAGCCATTTTTATCATCTAAATAATCATAACCAAGGTATGCACCCCAAGTAAAAGAGACCTTTTTAAACAGTGGGTTTTTTCCTATTCTCTCCCAAATCAGTGATGCCAAGATAATCAATTTAAGCCAAAACAAACAAACAAAAGACAATTCAAAAACTCCCCCTCTTTGGGAGGAAACTGCCCAAAGGACATTTTCAGAAAGAACCATTTCCACTTTTATCTTTTAAAATTCCCACCAAAAAAAAACCTGAAGCAATCAAACTTAATGACAGTAATTGAAGTTGCCTGTATTAGGGCTGAAGGAAATAAGCACATCTGTGAGTATTTCAGGAACATTTGTAAGTCATTTATTTGCATGAAAAGCCACCTCAACAGTCAAACTACAGCAATCCCAGTTTATAAAAACATTTGGATAATTACAAGAGGAACCAAAGCTACCTCCTTTGTAAACTCGGATTGGCTTTTTTTTTTTCAGCTGAAGATGAAACTGCACCCTGAAAAAAGAATGGAAGGCTCAAAGAAGAAAGATACATCTAAACACCTACCATTGCCTGAGTGATTCCATTTGAATGACCCTGTTGGCAGTGTCAGCTCCCACCATCAATCCAGACTGTACAAGGAACAAAGTGCCATAAGAATCTGGAAGATCCTTCATTCAGAATTTAATGCAGAACTTTGCATGTGGATTTGTGTTCAGGATGGCCAAGCAGCAATGAGCTAAACATTCAATAAATTAAAAACTTTTTTTTTTTTTTTGCAACCTTAAAAAGATAGTTCAAGTCTACCTTGTGTCCTCAGTATTCATGGAAAAGTAGCTGGAGGATTTTTCCATGGCTTGTCTGGAGAGCTAGGGTTTTGTATGGTTGTTGTTTTTTCTTTCTTTCTTTCTTGCTCACTACTGAATTATTCATAATAAAGTTCAGCCTTATACTGAGCTACAGGCTTGACGTATTTCTTGCCAAACAGAAGCAGCTCTACTGTAAAAGTAGGATGTGATCCATGGATGTGGATGCATGCACCACCACGGAGTGCAACTGTGGGCTCAGCCACTTCTTTCCCCACTGAGCCTGACTGTACCTTTCAAGATGAAAAACATGAGATATTTCTTACATTAGGGACTGAAATACCAAAGGGAAATCCCCACAGGTGTAGGTACCTTGGGATTGTCAAACCCTCATATCACCTGTACACATCAGAGATATTTAAGCCTTCTGCAGTCACTGTGGGCTGTATGGATGGTGTCAGTCTGGGTGACTGTGGCCACTTCCCATTGCACCTGGGATCTCCCACAGCAGGCTTCAGAATATGGGAATATGGCTGAACCTCACATTCCCCATACTCCTGCCCTAACCAGCCAGGATGGAAATGGTGACCTATAAAACATATTTGTCCTTGACTTGTCCTTCTTCTAAGGACCTACCAGCTCTCTGTGTCACAGTCAGTGCTCTCCTGCTCAAAAGCCAAATGTGCTGCTGTTCCTACCTAGTGAGAGGAGGTCACCAAATATACCATCTACAATTACATTTTCATCTTCTAGCTGTAAAAGGTTTCTATTCAAGAGTCATAATTGTCTTCTCGTTGGAATAACATGTGAGGTATTTTAGGAAGCTCTTAGAGAAGCTGAGTGGATTGAAGTATTGTTGTGCTAATTAAAGCTTCTTTGACTTTCGAATGCTTAATCTCAACACTCTACGAAGTGAGCATTTTTATAGCAAGACCAACCATGGGATATAGCGCAACTCTAAAAGTACCTGTTAGAAACCTTGAGTACAGAATGTTTTTCTTCTTTTCTCAGCAGACTGAAAAGGAGCATGAAATCATGGTCTTTGCACAGCCTTCTGAGGGGAAAAGATACAATCCTATTTCCTTCCATGGGCTCTGGTTTACTGCGAGAGCACATATTTGCAGAGTGTGGCTGTAGCACTTTGTAGCAGCTGCTCTCAGGGACAGCACTGAATCAGATGGCCTGATCTTCTCTGGCAGTCAGACCATCTGACTTAAACTGAGAGCCCTGAAGGCACCTGCTCCAGATGCTTTAGAGGACAGATAAAACTCTAACAGTGCCTAAGAGTGCACTTACACAAAAGTTTATTTTTGCTTTCAAGTTAAGAGTCACTTTGTGCTTTGGAGAATTGGGATTCTCATTCACTGAAGTAGAAATACCTGTTTGCTGCATGGGAAGGGAACACATAGTCACACTTGAGATTCCCATGTTTCCCATGAAGCAATTATTTTGTCTCCATTAATCAAACAGTACATGCAGGCTGAGTGACCTCCAAGACTAACTTTTAGGTAAATCATATTTATGTTGAAATCATCTATAATACACAGAGAAGGTAACATATAGAAATAGCTCCTCATTACTGAATGGACTGTCCCTTTCTGTGTTGAAAGCCTGAATTATTGCTCCCCTTACAACCCAAGTGCCAGTGCAGCTGAGGAGGAAAGAGGAGTCTATTCCATGGATCATTGTGTCTGTTTTCTAAGCTATGCCTGCAGAGCCACGTTTTTTGACTCAGTGTAGGACACTTCAGATGCTATAAGACAAGGAGGTGGCCTGGTGTAACCGGAGGAAGGGCTCAAAATGCAACATTTTTGTAATTTATGAAATACAAAAGACAAAATAGGAGGATTTGCACTTGGAGGGGAAAAAAACATACATTTGTTTCTGAGATTAAGTAAGCAGTTAACTCAGAGACTCAACTAACCCAGTGCACAATGTTGATTTTTTTTATATATATATATATTTATTTTTTTTTGTAATGGAGTTATTTTAGAGGGCAAAAACCATGTCCTAGTTGCTGGTCCTGAATGCACTGGAAACCTCCACTTAGCAAAACTGACCACATTCCTGTAAGGATGTGATATATCACGGGGCAGTGACTGCACAGACTGTGGGAAAGATGAGACAAGACACAGTACGAGATGTTATCTTGTCAGCACCATGGCCAAAAGAACCTAGTGGGGCATTTTCCACACTGAGGAGGCAGCACAGATGAAAACAGGCGAGGTCTTTCTTCCAAAACCCTGCATGATTGTGATACAAGAACTGCATTTCCAGTCCTAAGGAAAAGGAGCGAGATCCATGACAAGTCTGATGAGACAGACCGTGCAGGAACCCAGCAGTGAGGGCTGTGGGGTTGATAATTCACAAGATGAAGTGTGGCCAAGATGGGAAGAAACTGGTAGAGGGATACAGGAACAGGTTATACACCAAGTGAATTGGAGTTTCAGGAAAACAGCAGCAACATCACAATTTGACCTAAACAATATAGCAGGAGCTTTGTTAAGAACAAACTGGAGAAGATGCCTATGATGGAGATGATTAACAAGCTTTTCTTCTACACAAGAAAGAGAAAAGGATGAAGCAATGAGACTTCAGACACACCTAGAGCCAACAAAATTCAATGACAGTCATCACACCCTTGAAGTGAGGCATGGACACAAGTACCTTGTTGAATTAAGACCACCACCACAGAGCAGCTAAGAGACAAATGACTTGGACTAGATCCATTTAAGATTGACAACTGCAAATCCCTACTGGCAGCTCAACAAAACAATTTTTGACAGTCTGTGATATGCACCCAGACTGACTAAATACTTGGAGCTCTTGATGAATGAGGATTTCATTGACAAAAGGTTTCCTTGACCAAGAAAGTAAAACAAGTAAGTAAATTAAATCACATGACAGGCCAGGCAAAATGTTCTGCCTCATGTAAGGTCAGGGTATTTTCACTTCATTTCACCCACATGTGAATCAGCATTCTACTGTGGATGCATCCCACTGTTACAAACTGCACCGACCCACAGAAAGACCTGCCAGTCTCTTGAATTGGACACCCAACACACAACAGCTTTGGCATAAAATAATGAGCATTTATGTCATTGCCCTCTTTGTATACGACACAACACTGAGACACGGCACACGTGGCTGTATCAGACCAGCTTGCACAAAACACACCTTGAAAAGCCGATTTTCAAAAGAAAACAACATCAAGTCCATTTGACTTGCTGACATTCAACCCAACCTGAACCCCATGATCAGTCACACAGTCGTTTGAAACCTGATTTCAAGTCTGCACTTAGATGATAATGCCACAGGCAGTGATTGATACCCACAAGCCTTTGGAAAATGCAGTGTTCACAGTCTTAATCTTATTTCCACTTACTTTGGTGGAACTCAGTGATGTCTCAGCAGAGAAGGCAGCAGAGTTTGGCCCCACAACATTACTCACTCAAGGCTAGATCCAAAGCCTATTAAAGCCAGACCTTTGGATTAATTGCACTGTAAAGCTTGAGTTGACATTTACAAGCCTCTCAAAGCCCACAGCCACATTTCCGACTCACTACATTGCCACTTCTTATACCATTCAGTAAGAAAACCATCAATGAACCAACCATTCATTTCAAATGGAACTGGCCAATAGTGAGAGCAGAGAAACCAGACTCCAGAAAATAACCAGACAAAATAAACCTGGGTAAGATCCTTAAAAATTATCTTTAATTGATGCCAAGTATGAACAGATGAACGAGTACAGAAGCAGGTAAAACTGCATAGATGAAAACTATGCATTTCAAATAGTTCAAGAACTCATAACATCAGATGTTCTAAAAATGGTAAGTCAAACAATTTCACTATTGGAAGTAAAATGAGCTGTAATGTGACAATGAAGTACATACTTGACCAAAGTATAAGCGATTTGTAAATGGTGGAAATAAGTACAGCTGTGTCAGCTTAAATGGTTTGTTGCCCTGATGGTGCACTTTCATATGGAGACTATTCAGTTTATATATTTCACATCGGCAATATTCGATCTTTAAAGTCAGAGGTATGTCTGAGAGGCCATTTACAGTTCTATTGACAGCTGTTATTTATTCATTTCAAACCGACATACTGCAAAAACAATGGTTTACATGTAAAGGAAAGGAAAAAAAAAAGATTTCATCTTAGCAGGTTATAGGTAAGGGTTTGCTGAATTTAGTCATAAAAATATCATTTTTACTTTTGTACAAAAGTAAAATATACATTTGATCCCAATTACATTTATAGAAATGTCACTGAAACAATAACATGGATCAAAGACTGATGCACCTAAAGGAACTGAATGCGGCGTCTTCATTTTATTATAGAAACTAGAAATGGAAGATGATTATTTTTTTTTGTAACTTGTAGTGACATTTGCTAGAGCCTGTGAACAGGTGAAATATACAGAATTACACAGATATTAACAGAAACTTTGAGACAAATTTCAGTTAAGACCTCAGTTTCATTTTATTTCCTTTGAAAATATCAAAGCATGCTATGCCTTGACAGCATAAATTGTTGACCTCACCGGTGGCAAGTTCACCTGTACTGAGTGAAACACTAGAACACCCTGAAGTTTCATTTTTGCAGATACAAATACTGACACCTTTAAGAATACTTGATAAGCATTTCAGGAAAAAAAAAAATTCCCTACACCTGATTAAGTAAAGCCAGAACAACAGAAAACAGGAAAAAAAAAAGAAACTCAGCCTGAAGTAAGTCCAACCAAAATTGAAGTGCAGGTCGCTGGTTAAAGCATCTCGGAAAAGGAGCCCGTTTCAGACTTGCAGTGGGCAGGTCTGGAACAAGCTTGCCATGTTGTGCAATTGCAAGGACAGCTTTCCAGTTCCATCCAGCTCTGGGGCTACAGAGGGCAAATCCCACTTTGGAGCTGGTTCTGCATCCCTGTGGGTCTGAAATTTCTGTATCACAGGCATCAGGCTGCTGGGAGCCTACAGGAACAGACCATTCCTGGAAAAGCTGCAGTACCTCCCTCCTCTTCGTGTTAGGGGAAAAGATTAATCCAGAGTGGCACCCCTCCAGTAACAGTTATCCAGCTAATATTTGGAAAGGAATATATTCCCTCCATAGATTGCATATGTACGCAGAAGATTTTGTTCTAAAATACAACTTTCCACCTTTTCCTACGAAATTTCGGATGTTCCTGTCCTACTGTTTATTGTGTTTTGTTTAACATATGCGCATATAAGAAACCGCACCGTTCAAGTGGGAACTGTGGAAAAGTGAAACTCACCCTCAAGTTCCTTATGCTTAGAAATGAACAGGTATTTATGTTACACTTGGGCTTCAGCTCTCTCCTAATAGAAACTAATTTTCTGAACTTCTGCCTAATGAAAACAATTGTCCCTTAGTTTAAAAGAAAACAAAAAAGTCAGTAAAAGTTGCCACTGCTGCAGTTGTTGATTTTGGGGCAATGCAGCCTCAAAGGAATGTTTTGCTAAGAAGGGTCTGATCCCTGAAATCTCTATTTTGGGCAAAATCAGTGCTGCAAACGAGAGGACACTTGCTGAATTTTGTCCCATCTCTAGCGCTTCATGTTGTCTTTCAAGTGCTTGCCCTCGTGATGAACAGTATGTCAAGTTTAGCACATGTGCAATTAAGAGACTTTGCTAATTTCCTTGGGCCACGATCATTGTCAGCGGGATTGACCCTCCTCACACCTACAAACGTGTAAACCAGGAGCAAAGGAAGGAAATCCCCCGAACTGTTACCAGGATCAATGTGTTATCCCCTCGGTAAGCCAGGCTGTGAATTTCCAGCACTCGTGGACTAAGTTTTGTTGCACGTGGGCAGGCTCTGCCCAGCCAGCCCCTGCAAAGCAGGGTCAGTTCCAGTACATCCAATGATTACTAAAGGCTTATCTGTCTGAATGAACTTGTGAGGCAGATGAGGTAAACTGCATTAAGCCCCATTGTGTTCGGAATTAAAGCAGCCTTAATTCAATTCAGGTTACTTTCCTTCAAAAAGAACGACTCCAAATCAGATTAAGGTTGCTTTAATACTGCAACAGAATGTCCATGCTGGGCTTTAAAGCAGTTTAACAAATCTGCTTTAAATGCACACCTTTCATTAATTCGGATTAGCTTTCCTGAAGTCCCCAGTTTAGGAGACTCCACGCAGGGAATCTGCAAGGGTTTGCTGGGATGCTGAGAACTCACACCCTGGCTTACTTCATGCTAACTTCCTCCTAAAGGCGAGTAAATCCAGTTCATTGTCTGTGCTGGAGCTGCCACACAGAGGGGTTGAGCTCTTGGCAGTCTGGCAGCAACCCCTGGGTTCTGTGAAGGAAATGGGGGTACAGAGCCTTTCATTTGCACGCCCCTCTGTCTCTTCCCTAGTGCTTTGCTTTAGAGCTAAGTATGGTAGGACCAGATGGGGAATCCTGGCAGTGATAGCAGCCTACGGGATTCCTGCCCGCTGCCTCTCCACTTCATTCCTGCCTCTGCACTGCAGTGCACTGCTGCCTTGCTCTTGCCAGGTAAGTTCCCTCATCCCCTTCACCCACAGATGAAGGAAAAGCTCTTTGGGGGGCAGCTAAGAAGCACAGAGAAGCACAGAGCACTGGCTGGTAAAGGAGGCTTGGGTAGTGATTCCTTTTGATGGAATAGCTGCTTTCCCTCATCAAACTACTGCCATATCTACTGGTTTCTCTGTCCAGCCTAACATGGGCATGGATTCTGGGAGTCCCTACCAAAAGAATTCTCCCTACCAGAATGAATTCTCCTGACTCTTTCGGAGAAGCACTAAGAAACTGGCCACCAGCTCATTTCCAGTCCTCTTCCAATTACATAAAAAACCCCACAGAGTCCATATGTGGCAAAAAAAAAGAAGAAAAGATATAAAGGGCCAAAAGAAGAAGGAAATAGAGAAGGGGAAAAAAAAAGAAATAAAGAAAAGGATGCTTACTGTAAGAACAGGCAGTTTTTTAAGTGCACCTTCAGGCCCACAAAGACATTTCAGCACTCCTGTGTAAAGGGAGTTAAGAGCCTTTTTTGCTGTTGTTATTTTTTTGTGTTAAACTTGTCGAAAATGCATGTCTATGCTACATGAGGTTAATTCCTGTACTCCATATGTGTTGAAATCCTTTGCAGTGAGCTATAAATGGACAAAGCAACATTCAGGCTCCCCAAACCACCCTGGGTCCTAAAGATCTGTCCTGGTCTCCTGACAAAGAAGAATTGCTGCATGCAGCACTTTTCTCTGCACATATGCAGGATGATTATCACTCTGCACATTAAACTCAGGTGTGCAGACCCAGCTGGGGCTAGAAGTTCCCAAAGTGAGGCCTCATCTCCCAAGTGCATCTTTCTGATCATCAGTCCCATAGCACTGAAATGATTATTGCTGTTTAGTTTAGTCAGTTGGTGGTTTTATAAGCTGAGTGCAGCATTCAAGTCCATTTTGACATCAGAAATCGCATCCTAGAATTCAAGAGTTTGGGAAGATCAGGACCACTAGAATTTAATGGGGAGAGAGGTGTACAATGGGGCAGGGGCGTGAGCTGGGGACAGGAAAGAAGCTTTACAACATCTACCTAGAGGATGTAATGCCCTGTTGTATCTGATGCTTTGCATTTCTTGCAGGAGTTAGAACTCCCTCGGTTCTTAATCGCTTCCTCATCGCTAAGATTCACAGAAGTAACACAGTGAGAAATAAAGTCAAGTCTTTCTGGAAACCTGGCAGGTCAAGCTTGTGCGTAATTGCAGAGTTAGGGTTGTTTTTTAACTCTAAGTGCCTTGATTTTATATATACATGTGTCTGCACAGGTATGTGACACACACGGGAGCAGACATACATATATATATATATTTATACACATATGTACATATATCAGAGAGATAGGGGAAAAAAGGATCTGTACAATGTGGAAGGAGAAGTGTTCAACAGCAGTTGGCCACATGCTAAGTGCAGAATGAAGATCCTCAACTTTTTCCGTTTAAAAAATAAAGATTAGTGCCTACATTAGGTCAGATCAAAGTGTTATTATCTTCCAGGGCCTAGCACTCAAGACTGGCATATTGCAGAAGATACCTTCACCTAGCATTGCTTCCTTCACCAGATGATGGATGATGGTGGGAGTGAGAATAGGGACCAGAAAGAAGAATACAACTCAAAGGATCTGTGGTGGGATTTAAGATCTGACAGTCTGCCAAAAGGGGATGGAGGGGACAGAGATGGGAGGGCACTGCAAAGCCTTTCCCACCTACCCACCTGGGAAATCTAAGGGAAAGAAAAGGCCAGTCCTCTAGTCTGGTTGCTTGACTGGGCGACGCCGTAGTTCACACTGGTCCCTTTTTCCTCCTGCATCCTGCCACGAAGGGACAGGCTGCCAAAAAGTCATCTCAGGGAATGGAAGGGCAGATACAATGACGGGAGCGATGTCTGTATATAAACAACCGGGGGAAACCTGAAGCCTTGCACAAACACAACTATGAGATATTTGGCAGAAGCAGATGCTGAGCCCTGCAGCATCAGGCTGGCTGGGGAAGGAAGGTATCCCATGGGCAATGGTGGTCTCTGCCCACCTCTCCTGCGTCCCTCTCACTCACACTTGGTCCTTCCCTCTCTAACCCCTTCTGTGCTGTGCCAGGAGACAGCACAGAACACTCCTGACAGTGTGCTGATGCCTTGCCCTTTCCTTCAGCATCTCTGATCAGCTCAGTTCCTGGAGGCACTTTCAGCAGTTTTAGGGGATGTAAGATAAAGGCACTGCGCAACTATCTAAATCAATCTCTTGAGTCTCTTCAGTGAGTTTTAGGGAAATACAAAAAAAGTCTCAACTGATGACTGCAAAAGAAACCAGCTGCTGCAATTTGGATGCATATAATAGATAAGTTTCATTTACATTCTGAGAATGCACCAAAAAGCATGCATCTGCACCTTTCAGCTATAAAGGATACTAGGTTTTAGGTGTTGCTATATATAACTGGACTTCTTAATTTTCCATATAGCTTTCCCTTTAAGGGATGGGATATGTTCCTTTCCGACAATGCCTGGACAAAAGCCAACACATTTCCCTGAGCAATGCAGGAAAACAATCAGGTTTCTCTAATCAGTTCATTCAGGCCCTCAGTCTATCAAGCACATTTTTTTTTTTATTCTTATTATTATTGTTGTTATTATTATTATTATCATTGAATTCATGCATTAATTAATTCAAGTTACACTTTAATCAAATAGGCCATAATGCTGAATATTTGAACATGCTTTGATCTCCAAAAGTTATTGTTCCCATTTGACTAACATACGCACTTAAATACAGTACTTTAAATTACTAGTCAATGATTTAATAAATTAAGGAGTGCACTTCTGGTGAATGCAAATCAAAAAGACAAAAAGAAAAGAAAAAAGAGAGATAAAGGACCTATTTTTAGAAGATTCAGTTCAAACGAAAGCTTATCCGGCTATTATTGTCTGAGGTAACGTTTCAAGCATGCGGTTATAAAATAAATAGTATCAAATTCAAACATGCTTATATTAAACTCCATTGTGCTATCTTGCAACAGAGGGGCTTAAAGTTTTGTATCCAGTTCCGAACAGAGAGGGCGAGGAAAAGAAAAGTGTGTTTCTATCATCTGCATGTAAGAGAACTTAGCAGCATTGCAGATGTTTTGTCCTCAGTTTTGTTTGTTGTTTTCCTTTTAGAACAGTTCTCCTACAGACAGCAAAAGAGACCAGCCTTAAGTACGTGTTTAATAAGGTGCTGTGTGGATCTCTAGGTTGGAAGTATGTAATCTTTCATGGAGGGGGCGGAACGAAAAATTTGCGCTCCTTCATAAAAACCACGGCAAATGTTTGCCACGGGTTTTTGGCTAATCTTTTTTTTTTTTCTTTTTTTTTTTTTACTATTATTATCTGATGCACTTTCTTGCAACTGTGCAGTTTTGCAGAATATTTTTACTGGAATCCATGCATATGCTTTATAGCTCTAAAAACTGTCTTGCTTAGTTTAAGTTAACTTTATCCAAAAAGAAAAGGGAGATGGGAGAGGAAAAGTTTAGGTCTAACATCATACGGCTTAAAACTAAACTAGTTCAAATGGTTATCAATTGCCAGGTGGAAAACGCTTTTGGAAAATAAACAAAATGTTATCTTTCATGAATCCTGGAAGCTTCTTTATCGCAGAGCAAAGATTCGCAATGCAATAATGCATTTACGAGGTAAATAAAGCATTCAAAGACTATCAGTAAAGCATCTACAAAGTGTGACTGTGTCACTAAAGTCTTCAAGCTGTGAGTGGGGCTTTTGGTTTTTGTTTTTGTTTTTTTTGTTTACACATCAGTCAGCAGCTTGCTTTTATTAACGCAGTTTTGGTTGGCTACAGTGCAGTTGCCAGTTCTGAGATTAGCCTCTCTAAAATTGTCTATGCTATTATTCATATCCTCTTCGATTTCCATGTACTCAGATTTGCTGATTGTGGAGGAGCTGCGGCGACTGAGATCACTGTCAGATGCTAAATTAGGGGAGCTAACGTGAAGTAACTGAGCCTGTTCTTCCCCTTCTGTTTCTCGGTGGTAGAAGTAGTTGAAGTTGGACACGATGACAGGTACAGGCAGGGCAATTGTCAGCACACCAGCGATGGCACACAAGGAGCCTACGATTTTGCCTCCAATTGTCACAGGGTACATGTCACCATAGCCCACAGTGGTCATGGATACCACCGCCCACCAGAAAGCATCAGGGATACTTGTGAAATGAGACTCAGGTTCTTCAGCCTCAGCAAAATATACCGCACTAGAGAACAAAATCACCCCAATGAAGAGGAAGAAGATTAGTAAACCTAGCTCTCTCATGCTTGCTTTGAGGGTCTGTCCCAAAATCTGGAGGCCCTTAGAGTGCCGGGAGAGTTTGAAGATTCGAAATACTCTTACCAGTCTGATGACTCTCAGGATGGCCAAGGAGGTGGCCTGCTCTCCTTTCTGAGTCCCCTCCCGCTCGGCCATCTCGGTGCCCAGGGTGATGAAGTAAGGGATGATGGCCACAATATCAATAAAGTTCATTATGTTCTTGAAGAAATCAGTCTTGCTGGGGCAAGCAAAGAAGCGCACCACCAGCTCAAAGGAGAACCAGATGATGCACAGGGTCTCCACGACAAAGAAGGGATCTGTGAAGATGTTGGATTTGTAGACCTGGGTGGTGTTGTCAGTGCGATGCACTGTATACTCCTTGTCCTCCTTAAGCTCAGGTAATGTCTCTAGGCAGAAGATCACGATGGAGATGAGGATCACCATGACAGAGACTATTGCAATAACCCTTGCCGGCCCAGAGCTCTCTGGGTATTCAAAGAGGAGCCACACTTGGCGCTGGTACTCCCCCTCCGGCAAGGGCCTCTCCTCATCTTTGATGAATCCTTCATCTTCCCGGAACTTCTCCATAGCCTCCTCACCCAACTCATAAAATTTGATCTCCTCAGAGAACATGTCCAGGGGGACATTGACCGGCCGGCGGAGACGCCCCCCGGACTGGTAGTAGTAGAGGATGGCGTCGAAGCTCGGCCGGTTGCGGTCAAAGAAGTACTCGTTGCGCAAGGGGTCAAAGTACCGCATGCGCTTCTTGGGGTTGCCCAGCAGTGTGTTGGGGAACTGGGCTAAAGTCTTGAGCTGCGTCTCAAAGCGCAGTCCGGCAATGTTTATCACCACGCGCTCACAGCACTCATGGTCATCGTGGGCAGCGGGCTGGTAGCTATCCTGGGGGTGGCCAGGGAGCGCAGAAGTCTCGTCCATGTTCTCTCCAGCCATCACGGTCATGGTGGCACACAGGAAAGGGGACCACGGGGCAGGGGAGAAGTGAGGGAAAGGGAGGAGGAGGAGGATGGAGGAGAGCGGAGAGCCCCAGGGCAGTGCAGGGATGGGGGGGCTCAGACACTGCAGGGAGGGATGATGAGGTGGGATGGGGAGCTTGAGGAAGGGGTGGGTGAGGAGCCTAAAGGATGGAAATATCCAAAAGGGGACAGGAGAGGTGCAACGAAGGGAAAGGCATCAGGGATGATGGGAGGGTGAAGAAAGAGGGAAGAAGTACCTTTAGGGAGGGAAGAGGGGGGTGAGGGGTCCTGTCCTGTCCCCCAAACCGGGAGGCTGAAGGTCTATGGAGCGCACCCCAGGCTGGGGTCCCCTCCCCAGCCGTCTCCTTTAGCCTTTAACTCGATCCGTCCACTTTTCTCGCCGGCTCGACCATCGCTGCAGCTGCTGTCACAAAGCTACCACACACACACACACACACACACGCACATACACATAAAATAAATAAATATATAAATAAATAAATAAATCACGGGCTGGCTGGGAGGCGAGTCCTTGCAATGCCAACTCAGCAAATTTCCATCACCTGCCTCCCTCCCCGCCGCCCTCTCCCTTCACCCCCACTGCCCTGGGTCCTCTCCTCCTGCTGGCAAGGGAGGGATGGAAATACTCTGCTTTTGAAGGCATAAAGCTCACTTGCAGGATGGAGGCTGCCAGGGAGGAGAGAAACAGAACAAACCAGCCCCCGAGCCCCACCACACACACACACACGTCCAGGCGCAATGGACTGGCTTTCACACCAGCAAGAACATCCCGCTCTGCCCACTACGGCAGCACATGCGGAGCCCTACGCGTTCCTACACATCTCCGGACATGCACCAGGGCCTCCAGGGCAAGGAATGTGCCCTGAGCACTTCGGGAGGGATTCCCAAGCAACTTCTGCGGGGTCGGCTCCTGCAAGGAGTCTCCTGAGCACCGCGCTCCCCGCTTCACAGCCTGTGGAGACTTAGCTGAGCTCTGACAACTTCATCGCACCAGTCACGGGGATTAGGGCAGGGAGAGCAAAGCATCTCCTGTCTTGCTTTGCAGCAGCTAAACACAACTCCGAGAGAGACGAGGGGAGGGAAATCCACATCCCAGACCCAAACCATCCAAAACAGTGTAACAGCGCGGGGCGGGGTGAGGGGGAAAGGGCTTTTCCTTACCTGCTCCGAGTGGGATGCGCTGGTTAGGAGTAGGAGCCAGTGCCGGAATGCGTCAAGTCGCCTTGCAGCAGCATCCGAAAAAACCAAACCAAAACAAAAACCGCAGCGGCAAACTCAACCCTCCTCCTCTTGCGCCCCTCTTTATAAAACAGCGATCGCTTTACAGGGCTGCCTGCGAGACACTGAAATATTCATACACTGTCTTAGGCTGCACCAAGGGCGAGTGGGTTTAATTAGTTTCTGCTGAGAACCGCAGTGGGGGGCGGGGAGGGGGGCAGTGTGTGGAAAAGAGTGCAAAGTACCTTTTTCAAAAGGCTTGAGTTAGTAAATAAAATCAAGAGTCCTAGATAGCCGCTGGCTCTCCTGCTCTCTTCCCCTTAGGACAGCTGGAAAAGGAGCCGGGCGCTGGGCAGCGGCGGCGGGGGAGATGTCAGAGCGCCGCAGCCCTGCAGCCGCATCCCGGGAGTCGGTCTTGGCTCATCCCAGCAGCAGAGGCAGCAGGAGGAGGCAGGGGCTGGGCGCGTGTGGCAGGAGAGAGAGGGCTGCTGAATGCATAAGAGCGAGGAGCAAACTCGAGCCATTTCTTGACGCTGCAGTATCAGCAGAAACCTGAGAGCTGTTTGGTGCAGCTCGGGGAGCGGGAGGGCGGGGGAGCCGGGGGGCCGGGGCCGGCGGGAGGAGGGAGGGAGGGATGGAGGGATGCGCGCTGCCCCCGGGCCGGTCGCCCCCGCACGCCGCGCGCCGCGCCCCCGACGCAATGCGGGCGGCCCCGGCCTCTGCCCGCTGCGGGATGGGCTGCGGGGACAGCGGCATCCCGGGGAGCGGCCGGGGGAGCCACAAGCAGCCCGAGGGTCCCCCCGCAGCACCTGAGGTGCAGGGCTAGGCATCCCGCACGGAGCGGGACTGCGGGGCTGAGCATCCCGCACGGAGCGGGGCTGTGGGGCTACGGGGCTTAGCATCCCGCACGGAGCGGGACTGAGGGGCTGAGCATCCCGCACGGAGCGGGGCTGTGGGGCTACGGGGCTTAGCATCCCGCACGGAGCGGGACTGAGGGGCTGAGCATCCCGCACGGAGCGGGGCTGTGGGGCTACGGGGCTTAGCATCCCGCACGGAGCGGGACTGAGGGGC
>JAWWTY010000037.1:55677939-55688812 GCA_035222235.1 Margarornis squamiger
GGGACCCCCGGGCTGGGGGCAGCTCTGCAGGGGGGTCTGCCCAGAGCAGAGGGGGCAGAGGGGCAGAATCCCCCCCTCACTGTGTGGAAGATGGTAGAGAAAAGCCAGCAGACAGTGCTCCTTGTGAGCTGGTTTTCCTCAGAACAGGTATATGTGGTCTCCCCCTCCCTCAAAAATGTCCAAACACCATACTGGGATGGGAAAGGAGGGACTGGACACACTTTGTTTCTCTGGGAGAAGGAGCAGCAATTAAGATTCTAAGATGCAATTTGGAACAAGGCTCTGCAGTGGGATACAGGACAGGGATAAGTTAGTCATGAGCACAGATGAAGAGTAATCCTGCATTAGTCACACCACAGATAATAAGAGATGGAAAATGATGACACGTGAGCCTCATGTTAAACCCACTTATGCTTAATTCTCTGTGCTGAATATAAATTGTTCTGGAGAACAACGCATTCCTACAGAACAATTCTTCACATAATGCCACTAACATCTCTGTCACCTTGATTTAGGCCATTTAAATGTCAGTGAGACAAGTTAACACTGCCTAGGGGCAGCTTTGTCCTATGCACCAGAAATCTTGTTCCATCATATTCTATTTTTCTGCAGTGCCTCATGAAAAGGTCCAACTTTCGCACGCAGAGACGTATTACACTGGGGGACATGGGGGCCAGGGATGGTGATTCCCCTTTCCCTCCACAGTATTGCTAACCAATGCACTATATAATACCAAGAATTAACATCTAATGTGAGTCTGTGCACCACTCTGTGCCTCTGCCACCACCCTGCCGCTGCTGGAGCCAGCCTGCCATGTGCAAATGCTTCCCTCCTATTAACTCCAGCCCTGGATGCCTCGATTCTCCAGGTGTGTGTTTGCATGTCCCAAAAAAACAACTGAAAAGCCATAGATGATGAGGAAGCACAAGTCAAGCCTGCCATAAGAATACAAGGCGTCCATCTGCCCTGCAACAGCTTTGAATGCCAAAAGAGCCACGATTTCTACCGTCAGAGAGGATTATTAGACATTAAAAACACAGGACATACTATACGTCACACAATCAGTTAGGTTGGAAAGATCTCTAAGATCATCAAGCCCAGCCTTTGACCAGTCCAACCTGTGACCATGTCAGTCTGGCAAGATCTGTCACAGAAAAGTGCATTTTGAAGGGCAGAATATTCCTGGGGGGAAAGGGGAATTGGTGTGTTGATTTCTGAGGATGCAAGTTCAACAAAAAAAGCTATAATGAATTTTTCTTTTGGCAAGAGTGGGTGTAGAACCTGACAGTATTAAAACCTCAGAGGCAGAGTTTTAAAATGTTAGCAGAATATTAGCAGCATTAAAAATGTGCAGAAAGCTTCACTGTCGAATTAATGAAGTGCTGCCCTCTCAACCACTTGCAGCCTGTTTGAAGAGAGGCTCTGAACCACCTGCCACATGATCTTCTCACCTACAGCCATAGGATTACATGGTCCAGACAACACTTGACCAGGTACTTCCTACCTGCTGAGGTTAAGAGTTTGTCCCACCTGCAGGAGAATTTCGAGGCAGGTGCTCAAAGACACCTTTGAAGTTCAGAGCTCCAAGGCGAGTTAAAACACATTTTATAAACAAACGGCCTTTGGGTCCTGGGAGAGCTGTACCGAGTTCTGCAGCTTTCTCTGAAGGTAAAGTGAGACTCATAGGAAAAATACTTCACCCAGGCTTCTCGAGGTGGAACTTCTGAAGCACTGTTACAGCATTTTTTTCCTAATGACTTTGTGTATTTGCCCTTGAAGAACAACAACAGCTTTGTGGCTGAGGAGAAGAGAAAAATGTTTTCTGGAGATGCTGTTTCTGGAGGCTACTTTTAGAAAGCCTGCAGTCTGGTCCCACTGAAATCAGCAAGAAAGTTATCACTGGCATCAGTGGGAACAAGACTACGTGCAGCAATTTTACATTTAGACTGGATTAGGAGGCCTTTTGTTCTGGTCTCTGCTTTGCATGTCTTGTTTACACAAGGCAGTTAATGCCAATAAAAGGACTAACCACTATTAACAAACAGCTGTAACAGATAACCCGGTAAGTATGGGGTGGATTGTGTTACAGCAGAGAAGGGGATATTTGTAGCTTCATATTATATTAGGATACTGTTTTCCCATAAGGGGAGCAAATTCTCCAGCTGTTAAATCAAAGCAGGGATCTAGTTTTGTACTGAATCACTCCTGCCCTCACCCCAGAGGACCCTCTCTCTGGGAACAAAGCAGCCTGAAAATACTTATCTCCTCCCACTGAAGCCTGGATGGTGAATACACCAAGAATTGAGCAGTAGGTTCCAAAGGCATTCCCCTACAGCAGAGAACTGATAAAACTTTTGTCTCTCAGCTTTTGCTTGGGCTCATGGAGGTAAAACTTCTGTAACTGATTCTTTAGCATCAGTGAATTCCCTGCAACCCTCTTGCCTCATGTGCTTCAACGCTGACATCTTTCCTTTGCACACCCTGGATTTCTCGTTGGGCTTTTTCTCTGAGTCTCAGGCTCTTCGTTGAGCCATACAAAGGTTCAGCTCTGCACGCTGCCTGCACACTTCTCTCTCAATCTGTTCTCAACCCCAGCCTATCCCTTCCATTTTCCAGTGTTTTCATTCACCCAAATTCACCTTCCTCCATACCCCACCCTTCTACTGTCTCCTGGCTTCCCCTTTATGTTTGCATCAGACTGGCTTGCATTCTTAGTATCCCTTCCTTCCTCCCCCTCAGAGTTAAACTCAGTATATCCTGTACTACCTTTTGCCGTGACCTTTTAACTTACCCACATCAATATCCAGATCTGGTATCCAACAGGTTCTCCCAGTGCCATCTCCAGGCACGTCAAACATCAGGTTGTGCAGAGCATCCCAATGAAGGCCTTGAGTCTCCAAGCAGGAAACGCAAGGCAATGCTGTATGAACTCAGTTCTCTCCATCAGCATGTCTGCTACCTCAGGGTCTGGAATCACTGCCCGGGGAAAATCTACCACCAGGAAGGTCAGGTTGATCTGGCTTGCTCCTATAAAGACTTGTGACTCAAACCTGGAGTACAGAGCATCCCTACCCTCAGGAAAGCACGTTCCAGCTTTGCAATCACCCCATGACAATGGTAGTTCTGCTTTTTTTTTTTTTTTTTTGCAATGTCTCCTTGCTGTCAGTGGAGTCACCTCGACTCGCAGTGTTATTTGTGGTCAATGAAATTTTAAGATCAGGCCACTTATTTAGTTTCTGAATCTCATAAGACTAAGTTGGCACTACTGCACTTCCATGGCACTCTTCCTTTCTCCCTGTGCCGCCTTCTGACTCCTACCTCAGCTATTACCAGGTCCTAATTAATGCCCAAGCCCTGACAATTGTCACTTCCTCCACTCTCCTGGCCCCACACACCAGGACAGCTGCTGCTGCCACCCTCCTCCTCATCCATTCCTCCCCCAGTTCTGCTATTCCCTGCAGCAGTGCCACTGCTGAGGCTGAGCAAACCCATTGACAGCCACGCTGCTTCTTTGATGCCTCATGGATTTGGGGTCTTGAAGTGTTTCATTTCCAGTGCCTTTCCCACAGAAAAGCTATAAAATAGTTTAACTCCATTTGGTGAAAGATTTCTGTCATCCCACATGAAATTTCTTTGATTCTAAGTGGACCTCTGTGTTGCTAGTGTATCTTTCACTAATATCTCCTCTCACTACAAAACTCTTCTTCATTTCCCCACTTCCCTCTCTTCCTTCCAGCCAGTTTACAAACCCTGTGGTCATGGAAGAACCCATGAGTCATTCAGATTAGACATGACTGGCACACAGCTACAGTCAGACAGAAGCCTAAGAAGAAACACAGGTGGGTTTTAGGCAGAGGTGAACAAGTTTCATCTCTTTTCCTCAGTAGCTTTAATCAGCTCAAAATGAGCTGAAACTCTTTACAATGGCATGAAGTGACAGGACAAGGGGGAATGGCTTCACACTGACAGAGAGCAGGGTTAGATTGGATATTGGGGAGAAATTCTCCCCTGTGAGGGTGGGCAGGCCCTGGCACAGGTTGGGCAGAGAAGCTGTGGCTGCCCCTGGATCCCTGGGAGTGTCCAAGGCCAGGTTGGATGGGGCTCTGAGTGACCTGGGCTAGTGGGAGCTGTCCCTGCCCATGGTAGTGGGTGTAACTGGATGATCTTTAGGGTCCCTTCCAACCCAAACCATTGTATGGTTTTATGAAGGGATCAAGGAAGCAGCATCCAGCTTGGAAAATGAGGTCATTACAGGCAAAGCTGGAAACTAAACCCAGTCACTGATAGGACTGGGCTGACTCCCATCTGTTTTGTTTCTCAGGATACACCCAGTCTGTGTTTAGTTGTTCTGTCTTTAACCACAGCTCTAACTCTTAAGCCCTTGCTCTCCTTTAAGCCACAGATATGAAATCTGGGAGATAAAAACTGGGATTCTCTCCCTGTGCCTTCCCCAATAAAGGATGAATTTCTGCTCCCTGCAGAAGGCTGGTTAGTCTGTGTGTGCTGCTTGTTGTTCATTCAGCTGAAGACCCAGGCTGCAATTTTGTGTTGTTTGTTAAGGAGTTTTCAGCAAGGGGCTTTGCTACTAGAAAATGTGGCCACGACAAAAAGAAACCCGTCATGACAATGTTTTCATTCAATGAAGGCTCTGGGGAGACAGAGCTCTTGCATCCAGGAGGAAAACCCTGATAAAAAGAGGTATAAAAAAGGTCAATTTTCCTTGACTAACCATGTGCATAACAACGAATTTATTTCTCAACAGCTGGATTAGGCAGGGAACTTCAGCCTGAGTCTTCTGTCTCTTCTGCACTCTTCCCATCCAAAGGGATCTTTCTACCCCAGGGCAGGTCTTTCACAGTTTTCCCTGTAGACTGTATCTAACCTGCATAAATACTTAAACACTTGCTGAGAGAGGAGAGCGTTTCGCAAGAGATTGATTTGACAGAGCTGTTGTTCAGGCGTTCACACAGGATGTGGGAAACTGAGGTTCAGGTCCCTGCCTCGATGAATATTTCATTATTTATGGAAAGTGGAGCAGCTGCAGGAGGAAGGAGTGAGAGACAGTAATGCCATTGGAGTTCGGGCACTTACAGGGGATGTGGGAGAAGACAGGGCAAGGCTCCATCCCCAGGTCTCCAGCATTCCTGGTGACAGTCCCAGCCACTGCTGCCTCACTTGCTCTTCAGGGGAAATCTTCAGAGCTTGATTCTGTGCCACTGCAAAGGTTTTGAAACCTTGGTGTGGCACATATGACTCTAGTTCTGGCACGTCTCAACTTTCCAGACCTCTGTTTTTCAGTATTAATATTCTAAGTTTAACACTTTAAAAATATTTAAAACACAAAATAAAGTTCTCTGTCTTCTCTGTGACTGTCAAGGTAGCAGTCTGAATAACTGGCTGCATTTTCAGCCTGTTTTCCAGGCCTTACTTGTCTAGGCTCCTGAGTACTTCTGTGGCTGAGAAAAAAATAATTACAAAAAAAATAATGGGTTTTATACTTGGTTTGGACAGTGATAAGTCTTGAGGTCAGGCTTGCAGGAGCAATTTCCGCAGACTAACACTCCCAAGCTGTGTCTTACAATGTCCTTAAGCATCACGAAAGGAGGCTGTAAAAATAAAATGCCCTCTCTGAAGAAACATGAGTATTTCACCACAGAGACATGGGCTGGTCACCTCTAGGCACTACTCACAGAGTCCAGGAGCTCAGGCTCAGGATTCAACAAGAAGTCCACATGCAGGAGAAGGAGTGGAGCACCCTGTGGCAGGTGGGATGAACCTTTACATTTCATGCTATGATATACATTTCTGTACTTCCATCCTAATCCTTTCATCCTCCTTTAGTTTTAGTCACCCCCATTTTTATGTTTGCTGTTTACATCAGGTCAGAGAATTCCTTCCTTCAGAGTGCCTCGTAATGTGAAATCCAAAAGATTCATCCCTACTTATCTTCACAGAGTTATCCCAGGAACTTTTTGCTTGGTCACTGTAGTCCCCAATGTGGAACTTAAGAATGCTAGATCTAACTTTGCTGCTCACACACTCAATCCTGTCAAATATAGGTCTCTGGCTGCCTGATTTCAGTAAACACTGTTTTTCTTCAAAGCTTCCACCAGCTAAATGCTTTCAAACCATAAAATTCTCCTTAGAGCAAATTGATTGTGCAAGCCCCCCTGGCTTTCCAAACTAACTTGGAGCTCACGTTCATCTCTCTGATCTCTACTTTTAACCCCTTTCGTTTTACCTGCAGATCTGCCAGTCACCATCACCACAAACAATATATCCATATCGCTGCTTCCTCATCTTCCTAATTGTTCAAAGCCTGTTTAACTACCTGGTAAGGTGTGTCAAACTGAACATGTTGCATCAGGGGCACTTGGCAGACAGGGCTAATTCTAATTTGAGGTAGGGAATGGTCAGGTATGGTACCAACACACTTCCTATGTGATCCGTGACTGGAAGGGCAGAGGGGCAGCTCTGGCTCAAAGTACCTTCCCAGTACTAAATAAGGGGAAAGAGCAGATGAACTGCTTTCTTTCTGCTGACAGGAGATGACTGCCTGCAAACTGGAGTTAGGACTAGTTAGGTCAAGTCCATGCCTGGGCACTTGCAGGGCTTTCCTAGTGCAGGCAGTCACATTCCATCTCCTGGGAATGCTCCCAGGCACACACAGGTTTAATGCAGCAGACACAGCCTTGTTGTCAAATCCAGGAGGATAAAGGACCTCGTTTGTTATCTTGTCTCAATTCAGAAAACCTCTGGCTCGCGGGGAAGGGTAAGATATGTCCTATTCTGCTGTTTTGTGAAAGACCATTTAGAAATAAACATGTAGCAGAGGAGGTAAAATTTGTTGCACAATCCATCACCCTGACCTTTGCAGGAAATAAAGCTCTGCCTCAGAGCTCATCAACTACAACTCATGGCTTGATTTACTGCTGGGGCTCCCTAATTTTATGCTAATGTAACTCTATTGATTTCTGTAGATTTGCAGGAGTATTACATTGGAGTAACACAGAAATAAACATGGCATTCAGTTTGATGAAGACAGAAAGCTTGCCTGTGTTTTCCAAATTTATCAGCTGGTCTAATAAAAGCTACTACTTCGCCATACAGTTCTCAATGCAAGCAGTCTAAGCATGGTGCTAATTTAAAATAAAAAAAAAAAAAAGAAAAGGTAAATTACTGTCTCCTACTGATATCTGAATCTAAAGGTATTTGGGAATTACTGCCAGTAGGTATTTCAAGAGAAAATAATATATTAAGAAATTAATATCAATTCAGCAAACCAGTTCAGCAAATCCCCCAAGGCAGCATAAATGAAGGAAGATTTGTAAATGACCAGTCCAATGCTCAGCATATCTGTCACCAACAGGGATGCTCAATGTGACAGTGTTTGGCTGTATTTTTCCAGTTGATTTGTAACTACTCTGGAGAACAGTGAAAGCTGGTTGAAATTCTTGAACTGCCACTTATTTCTCTGTTTTTTGAGGGTTTTTGCCTCTGTAGGAAACACGAAGGTTCTCCTTTGGGCTGCTTCTTCCCTGACTTCTGGGACTTCTGGTATGTGTTGCAAGGAAAAACATTCATTCCTTATACTGGGATTATATATATATATATATATATTTATATATATTTTATATATATATGTATATATATAATATATATATAATATATACTGGCTTATCATAGAGCTATTTAAAACACATCAGAGTGAAAGAAAGGCTGCTGTGTTGCAAACAGACGCAGGAAAACTTAGAGTGAAAAGGTACAAAAATAACACCTTTGCAAAGCCAAGTTTAGCCAGCAGAGTTTAGCATGAAGCAGAGAAATACATACACATTATTTTGACCATATGACTGAGAATAAGAAGCACAAAGATTCTTCTTGCTGGGGAGAAAATAAATCCGTGGGATGTCCTCAGCTGGAAGAGCATATTCATTAAATTTCTGGCAGTGGATTCTCAGTAGGATAAAGAAATAGTTCTCATTTTTTTGACAGGACAAGCCACAGGGATGAGTGGCACAAATGTGTAATTCCAAAGGCAAGAGGACACTAACTCTTCAATTGCTGGAACACAAGCAGAAAAATTTCCAGCAGGGTAAAACCTTTGGCATCACTGGCAAGGGGACACCTGGCAGTCTGGAGTTATGCAACTTACTTCGTATCCTCTCAAATTCTGACAAAACATATAAATACCTGATCCCCAAAGGAAAGTGAATTGTCCTGATTCCTGCAGCTTTCACTGCTGTCTGACTCTCAAATGGAAGGAAAACACATCTAGCTGGTCCTTTGGACCTTACGCTATTTCCAGAACCCTACTTGGGCCTGAATGTCTGGCATCTGAGACCTGCGTGGATTAATTTCCACCACAAAGTCCTGTGTAGACCTTCTGTCAGGATGAAGCCTGTCAAAACAAAGCCATGAATTCAACGACCAGCACTTTCCCCACTCCATGGTATTATCCCTAATGCAAACTAGAAATGAAAGCTGTGCATTTTCTCAAAGGAAGCTTCTGGATTTTGGCAGAACTGGAATATGACTAGGGCAAAATGATTCCCCACAGAGCAGAAGAGGAGCTAATTTAATACTATGGGGCTAGAATAATAGTACTCCTAAATTTCTAGGGAATATTTGGTAATTAGCAACGCCATTTCCATGCAAGCTCAGAAGACCAAACAGGAAAATGCTGTAGTTACTGAATTCCACTGACCAAGGCCAAAATCTGAGATTCCAACAGGAGGATGGTAGTGCAGGGTAGTTGAGGGATGGAACTGCAGCACCAGCACCTCAGACATTCAGCAGCTCCACATCACAGGTTAGTTGGTGCTCATAAGAAGGATCCAGAACTGACATTCATTCATTATTGAGGAAACAAAGTCATGTTTTCCTAACCCTGCATCCATCAGCCCCAGCTCTTACAGATAGCAAGACTGATGGAGTACAGACAACTCCTAGAAGCAGGATAGAATTCAGGGAACAACACAGGAGAGGAACTTCATTTGGGTTCCCATCCAGCTCCCAGTTAGCCTTAGGACCTGTTGCAAAGGACTTTGTCTCCTGCCTTTCACCCAAGGAGTCCAGGTGCTGCCTGTGGAATATTTAGTTCCACATATGGGCTAGTCCTCTAATATTCATACACACTCTTGGTGCACTTCCAAAGGTTCTTTGGTCTGGCAGAGCGTGAGGAGGAAGTGAATACCACACACAGGCTGGCTTCCCATGGTGAGCACTCTCAGCAGAGAGCATCACACTCTCAGACCACAAGAGCAGAGTGTGGTCAGTCCCAGGCAGACAAACATGAGCCACTCAGCCAAGCTGGGGCAGCTCCAGCATTATCATGGAATATTATCACTTCCAAATGTAATCCTTCAGATTCCACTGCAGGATTTGGCAGGCAGTGAGGCGGGTAGTGAAATGAACCCCACATCTCTGCCTCTGGGGGCTATGACAGGAGTAGGGATGTGGGAACTGCCCTTTTCCTCAAGCTGGAAGGCAAAGACCTGCTCATGATGGACACAGCAGAATGGCTGGGAAGCTGGGAGATGGTCAGGAGTGAGTCCCAAGGGTGAGAGAGCAGAAGGATTAGGGACAGGAGGCCTTTGCTGTAGATGCTGGAAGCACAAGAGTTGTGCAGCTGTGAATCCAGCGCTGACAGAGAGCACGGCAGGTCTGTTGCATTCACCACTCTGCCTTTAATTACCTCACTACCAGCATCTTTTCCACAAAAGCTCTTTCACACCTTCTACAAATGTGTAACAGTAAACAAACTCCCACTATGGATAAGAAAGCTCTGCCAGTGTAAGAAATCTCAAACAGGTTTTCTTAAGCTGAGGGAAAGTGCAAAAAGGTTGTGCTGCCTTGTTAAACTGTAGGTACACGAGGACTTTGTGACCTGCTCCCACCCTTCACATGACTTATCCTGGCTTCCCCTAGGTTCTCACAGGTGTATTGCAAAATATCCCTTTTACTCCCTTTAAAGTGAAACATCTTTTCTTCACCACCATTTGCCCTTCAGTGGGTCAGACTCATCCCTCACGTTCTACTTACAGTCTCTGCCAGAGTGAATGGGGAATTAGACAAGACCATGTTTGGGCATATGCTGAAATTTTTGGGGGTACAACAGCATATCCATAGGATGACCTAAATTCCATTTCTCCTTTGATTCATTTCCCACCACCCAGAGTGAGCCAGTGAACACAATTGGTACTTTAATCCTACTATTACACTAAAAATTCCCATAATTTAAAATCATATCTTTCTTAAAACAGCAGCATGCAATAAAGTACAATACATGCCCCCTGCCACTAAGCAAAAACCAAAGTCTACCAAAACCTGTATATTTTCAGTAACTCGAACACTGGGAGGCCTTGGACCCAGTGCAAGCATCATGCACTTTGGTTTGCTTCCTGTTCTTCATGGTGTTTTTTTTCTAGTGTTAATGCTCAATAGATATTTAAACATGGAGTGAGCTGAGAGAAAGGTCAGAGCATCAAGGTCTATGTATACACCAAAAAGACGTAGAGAAGCTGTTGCCATAAGAAAGAACCTTGGTCTTGCACCTAGAGTAGAAAACAAAAAAAGAAAGTTTTTCAAAACTCCAGGAAGGTCCTTTACTACTGAAACAGCTCAGGCTGATGCTGAGCTGGGAGGGCTAAAGGGCTTGGTGAAGACATGCACATGGGAACACCACGTGCACCACACGATGGTTGTCACCTCTGCTCTGCACTGCAGAGAATCACAGAATCATGGAATGGTTTGGGATGGAAGGGATCTTAAATGCCATTCAGTTCCAACACCCTCCTGCCATGGGCAGGGACACCTCCCACTAGCCCAGGTCACTCAGAGCCCCATCCAACCTGGCCTTGGACACTCCCAG
>JAWWTY010000037.1:55710437-55727483 GCA_035222235.1 Margarornis squamiger
GGAGCGTGTCCAGGGAAGGGGACGGGGCTGGGGAAGGGTCTGGGGGGGAACTCGTGTGAGGAGCAGCTGAGGGAGCTCAGCCTGGAGAAAAGGAGGCTCTGGGGGGACCTTCTTGCTCTCCAAATTCCCTGACAGGAGGTTGTGGCCAGGTGGGGGTCGGGCTCTGCTCCCAGGGAACAGGACAAAGGGAAATGTCCTCAGGCTGTGCCAGGGGAGGTTCAGGTCGGACATGAGGAGGAAATTCTTCACTGAAAGGGTTGTCAGGCATTGGAAGAGGCTGCCCAGGGACGTGCTGGAGTCACCATCCCTGGAGGTGTTCAAGGAACGACTGGATGTGGCACTCAGCGCTCTGGTCTGGGTGACAAGGTAGGAATCAGTCCCAGGTTGGACTCGATGATCTTGGATGTGTTTTCCAACCTTGGTGATTCAATGATTCTAAGTTACCCTAAAGGAATAACCTCAGCAGGCAGACACCCCACACTAGTGAGGCACCACTGAAATAGAGTTAGGAAAGGAGAAATGAACGCAGCCAAAGCCTGAAGTCCCAACACTGTCATCCCAACCAACTTGTCCCGCTTGGGGTGTTCTAAAACATCTGTATCCCATAGGCACTGCCTAATTCATGAGCAGCAGGGAAAAAAGGGAAACAGCTTCTTACACTGTGCTAGGGAAAAAAAACGGGGCGGGGGGGGGGAGAAGGAGGAGAGAGAAAATGTAAATCTGTCATTGGAACTTTTCCCAACTCGTTCCCGAATGGATCCTGCGCCCTCTGCTGGAGCGCTGTGCTCATCCCAGCCAAGCCACGGTGGAGAAAAGGGAATACAAGAAGGGAAGGACCAGAGCTGGGAGAGGGCAAGGGTCGTTTGGGAACGAGAAAGCTCAAAGGATATGATGTAATATAAGGGTTATACATAAGAGGAAAAAAAATAAAGCACTTCCCAATAGATGATGAGGGTGATCTTATTCCTTGCAGGGTGCTCAGAGAGGGACGGGCAAAGGGATTTGGGGCTGTCTTGGCTCACTTCACAGCAGAAAGCAGGCTCCAAAATTAGGATACTACAGTGGAGGGAGATTCAGAAATTCAGATTTACTAAAACTTTCATGAAAGTCTCTGGTATCCATCAGATTTGTGCCGATATTCTCCAAACACGAGCCAAAACAGTGGTACAAACGAAGGCAATGCCTGCACAGCCCCTGGGAGGGTTCCACCTGTGCTGGTCACCTCACTGCAGCCACTTTTGCCAAGAAGTTTCATGGACTCCTCTGATGTCCCAACAACACCACGATACAGTAGATGTAAGGCAAGCTATCCACTCCCTTACAAACTTCACAAGGTCTCTGACTTCAGAGAGACTTGGAGGAACAGCAAAGTAGCAATGCAGGAGAGCAGGTCCTGGAGGAGTCCTTTCTGCAGTTCACTCAGAAGCATGAAGGACACTCTCTCAGGAACTGGGATTTGCCTGGGAAACATCTAATGCTACAGATACGTGGAGGTTTGATCTTGGGTAGATGTCCAGTGCCCACAAAACTGCTCTATCACTCCCCCTCCTCAGCTGGATGGGGGGAGAAAAATACATCAAGAAGCTCATGGGTGAAGACAAGGGCAGGAAAAGTCACCAGTTACTGTCATGGACAAAACAGATTCTACTTGGGGAAATTAGCTTAATTTATTTCCAATCAAATCAGAGGATAATGGAGCAGGGAAAAGTCTGCAGACTGCCCAGAGTGCAAGGTGTGACTGAGATTCAGCCCTTTACCCCACCTGTCCCTGCAGCCTATGAGATCCATGGTGTTCCCAAGGGAAAGGAAAAAACACTACTGCGAGGGTGGGCAGGCCCTGGCACAAGTTGGGCAGAGAAGATTTGGCTGCCCCTGGATCCCTGGGAGTGTCCAAGGCCAGGTTGGATGGGGCTCTGAGTGACCTGGGGTAGTAGAAGGTGTCCCTGCCCACGGCAGAGGTGGTGGAACTGGATGACATTTAAGGTCCCTTCCATCCCAAACCATTCTCTGATTCCATGACACTGTTTCACTGGCCACAATACGCAAAGAACTGGTGACTCCTGATGTTCTGTCACTCTGTTGGAAGAAAGGGAGTTCTGTAAAGTGGTGGGAAGGGTAAGCCCCATGACACCTTATCCTCCTCGATGGCACAGTGAGGAGACCAGGCACCCCACCAGAAGTGATTCCAGAGGGAGGAACCCAGGTAGCACCCAGGTCCTGGCAGGGCAGCAGAGAGCTGGGCCCCACACTAAGGATCATAGTGTATTTGCACCTCTGATGTTTGGTGCTGCCTCCAGCCTGAAACTGCAGCTTGGTCACCATCAGGAGTTCATGGTACAGATGAAAGTCCTGGGAGCTTTCTTCTCTCCTTCTGTGCTGCTCAGCTTTGATTCCCACATGGACATAGGAAGCAATGGAAGGACTGCACTGGGTGTGCAGAGCAATCAGAAGACACAAAGTGAGCAGTTGCAGGGGTTAAACAGCACCCTGTTGACTTGGAAGAAGCTACAGCTACACATCCCTATTCAATGAAGCAGTTTAGGGAAGGAGGTGACTTCCTGAAACACAGCACCTCCTTAACACCTTCCCCTGATCATCACTAAACCTCTCCCAACCCAGGGATGTCCCCGTTTGACAAGGATGTGTAAACACCTAGCCTTCACAGACACCTCCAGGAGCAAATGTAAAAGTCTATTTGGCCCTTCTTAGCATTTTAGGCCTGGGCTGTCATTATCCCCAAGCTGCTGGGAAAGAAACCACTGGAGAAGGGGTCCTGCTGTTCTCCACCCTCACAATTCCACACTGAGAGAGACAAATCAAGTGTCCATGGCAAAAGAAGTCATATATGAGCATTTGCTTCATTCCACAGGACTGGCTGGACTTGCTGGCCCCAAGGACACCAGGCTGGGCTCAGTCACTCCACTGAGAGTGCAACAGAGACATGGTTATATGATGTACCTTTGACTACTACAAAGTGGCTTGAAA
The DNA here is from genome assembly GCA_035222235.1 of Margarornis squamiger. NCBI lineage: Eukaryota > Metazoa > Chordata > Aves > Passeriformes > Furnariidae > Margarornis > Margarornis squamiger. The sequence goes on from JAWWTY010000037.1 coordinate 55,713,423, forward strand.
TAGTCTTCTGGTCAAAACATCCTGTAAAGGATGAATTCTTCTAATAATAAATCAGGAAATTATTCCCCTAAGAGCATGCAAACTGTGACTCAGGAAACAGTCTGGGCTGTCAGGAGCTGTTACTGTGCATAAAATCAATGCACGGGCAGTTTGTCTGCTCCATTCAGAGACAAACACACCACTCACACCTGCTTGGGTTGGTCTGGGGGGACAGAACATGATCCCCCTCTTGTAAAAGAGAAAGAGTGTGGTACCCAGACCTTGTGTTACCTGATGGTGTCACCAAGAACATCATCACTTCAGTTTGATTCTCTGGACACAGTAATTGAGAGGATCAGCTGGGCCAATTCACAGAGAGAAGCAGAAAGCAGATGCAGAGCTCCTATCTTTATCTGGTGAGAACTTCTCTCCCTTCTTCATGAGCTTCCCACTCTCACTTTCCTGTCTCTTGACTGGCTCCTTTTCCAGGAGTGGATGTCTGCTGCCTACAGTAGAGTTGGAAATTAGGGATGAATGCTACACAGTGCAGCTGGTGTCCATCAAGCTATTGTTCAAGACTTTTTAAGGGTATGTGGACAAGTCCTAAGGAGTCCACAAAGGTCACTAAGAAAAAATAGCTGGTCACCAATAAGCTGGTATTTACTGTGCTGCTATTCTGATCTCCACCAACAGCATTTAGAAGATCTGCAAATCAAAATGAACGGAAAAAAGTTCTCCAACTCCATTAAAACATGGGAAATGTCAGATTTAGGTATCTTCAAATGGTCAAATCTATAGAATACCATTTAATATCATTTACTGTTAAAGTTGAACTAATTTTGGTCTAGATAGAGGTTTCCTGTTTCTGCCAGTCTTCTGCACGAATACTAGGAAGTCTTAATAATGGTCACAAGCAGACACCTAAAGGAGAAAAAGAACAAAACAATTCTTTCCCACCTTTTAATAATGTCTAGCTCTTGCAGTCTACTGAATCTCCTGTGTTTTATTTAGTAATCTGTGATCAATGTCTCTTTTACCTTACCAGGTCTCCCCATATTTCCATGAAAATTTCTTGCATTGCCACCATCCTTTGCCAACGATCTCCCCAGTTCTGTCTCTCTTTGCACAAAATGCCACCTCCTCCTTTGTGTTTTGAACCTGTATCACAACAGTCTCATTGGATTACTCCAAGTCTAGGTACCCAAGAAGAAATAGATAATGCTTAATCCCCACTCAAACTCTAATTCCATAATTAGACCTCTGTCATACTTTCTTTGATGTCATTGATGATCCTCCTTGCCTTCTCCAAACATATTCCAGCTATAGGCTGAAGATGATGTACCAGGAGTGCAGTGGTATCTGAGCTCTAAGCAGAGCCTAACATTTGATTTGCTATTTAAACTGCTGCTGAGACGATTTTTCATTACTTTCTCCATTCTATCATCTGGCCAGAGACTGTTTCCCCTTTTTAACTGTGCCAGGACCTTTTCTTTTGTCCATTGACTGTGCAGTTCCCTCTAAAGCCTTCTGACCTAATCAAACAGACTCACCATTATCATCACGCTTGTTTATCCCTTCAAAGAAATGTTTCCTAAAGCAAAACCTTTCTTAATCCTAACAGAAACCATGTTCAATTAGAAAAAGGTTCTTCCCCCAGAGGGTGGTCAGGCACTGACCAGGCTCCCCAGGGCACTGAGCACAGCACCAAGGCTGCCAGAGCTCCAGGAGTGTTTGGACAACACTCTCAGGCACATGGTGTGACTCTTGGGGATGGTCCTGTGCAGGGCCAGGAGTTGGACAAGATGTTCCTTGTGGGTCCCTCCCAACTCAGCATACTCTGTGTTATTCTGTGAATTTTTTTCATATTTATCAAGTGTTCATTGATTCAATTCTTTGTTATGCTATTAATTGGCCCAAGAGAAATGTCAAATTTGCCAGACTGCAGTACCTTAGATAGACTTGTAGAAACACTTTTAAAGAAAGGTGCTGTGCTCACTACTCCCCAGACTCCAGGCACCAGTGGAGGATTAAGTGAATTATACAGTGCCATAAGTAACACCCCTATTTCCCTTGGAAGTCACAAGTGAATACCACTTAGTACTGGTGATTTGTCAGAATTTATTCCATATCTCTGCAACACAATTTCTGCCAGTTATTTAACAGGAGAGATGATAGTCTGTCTTTGATTTCATTTCTTCTAATTCAATGACTCTGCAAATTGTATTCTCTGCTGGGATTGCTAACTCACTTCTAGGAAAATCATTATAATAGACCAATTACAAAAGCAAATACAAATGCTGTACTCAAAATTAATACATTTATACTCCTCTCCGCTTCTCCATCTTCCTGCTATTTCTTTTGCACCCATATTGTCCATGAATACACTTTAATGCATAAACACTCTGTGGGCTTTTATGGCAGACATGGCTCAACTGGCCAGCTAGCCTTGCACAACTTATGCTTCCATCAATCCATCCTCCAAAAACAGACTCCTAAGCTTATCCTAAACCTGACTGGATTAAAAAAAATTTTTTTTTTCCTGAACAGCTCCTATTTCCTCTAACACACCTTGACAAAATGCATCCACCTGTAAAACATTTTAGCAGCTGTGCGTAATCTCATTTCTAAAGGTTTTGAGCGCTGCAGATGCAGGGCTTGTAGTGGTGGTGTCTGCACTGATGGGAACCAAGACACGATTCCTCAGTGACATTTGTGCCATTCACTTTAATGGAGAGTCTTTGGGGACAGCAACTTTCCTCCAAAAGAGGAGACAGGGATCATCAGGGCTGAATGAATAAGAAAGAGGGATGAAGTAGGCAAGTGGAGTTGGGCTGACTCTGTGGTTTGAAATACAGCAGCTGAGACAACCAAGGCTTTTTAAGACAAACAGAAGATGGGTGTGAACTCAAATATGAAAGGATGGCCTTGGATGAGTGACAGGGAGCAGACAACACCAGTACTCACTGTTTAACAGTGCTGTCACAGTGCCAACATAGAACAAAACAAATTCTTGCCTTTGATTCCTTCAGGAAGATAAAGGCTCCTGCATCTAGTGGGGGAAACAAGGTCTGGCTTTTTCCTTGACTCTTGCCTCATTGGCCTCTTCCAGTGTGACTATGTGGCAGACACGATGTCTCTCCAGTGGATAAATGCCATATATATGGACTTACCTTTGTGGCTTCCAAGTCAAGAGGCAAGCAAAAGATGTGAGGAGTGATTTGGAGATTGTCATTGAGCATTCCCAGAGGAGGTGAACTTGCTGGAGCAAGACAGCTCTCTTGGAAGGTGGGAGAACTTTGCAAAGTGCCCAGGTCAGCTCAGTTTTGCCTCGGTATCCAACAAGACCCAGAATCTGGGAGGTAGATAAGCACCTCAGAGGTACCTTCAGAAACACCTTTCCTTGAGCAAGGGCTGGAATGGAGCCAGACAGTGTATAGAAAGGAGAAAGTCCTTTAAAACACATCCATCCTTTGGTATCTGTAGGGCCATGAGGCGAGAAAGGGAGGGACAGAGGCATCAGCAGGTATGAAACACACCCTCCCCTCACCAGCACTGGTCTCTAGCCATGAGATCACTTCAGTTTGATAAAAGCCAGAGCAGCCTTGGTTGCTGTCACAGAGCAGAGGGACCACCCCTGCAGGATTGGGAGGAGGACATGCCAAGTTACCTTCACATCCTTCCCTGTGGCAGAATTTCAGTGCGGGACTGCAGCAGTCACCCCTGAGGAAGAAAAGGTGGCACTTCTGCAAGTGGACATGGACTGTCCCAAAAAGCTGCATTAACTCCACATCAAATACTTCATATGAACATAATAAAGTCCCAGAGGGCAGCCGGTCTTTTTGGCATAAAAAAACACACCACACTTTAAAAAATACTGATTTTATTCATATGTCTAGCCTATTCAACAGTGGATCACACTGGTAGGAACAACACAAATATCTAATTACATGACTTCAACAGGTTCTTGCCTGTGCAACGTTGGGTTTGAGTCAAGCACATGTTATGGCACCATCAATAAGGACAATGATTGCTGTTCAAAGCTCAGTTGAGTCCCATGTCCCTGGTCAACTTTCAAGCCCAATAACCTCTTCTCCCACTGTGTGTGGGATTGTCTACAAAGAATTTGTGTTCTCTCAAAGCCCAAATCCATCAAACAGGCTGAAGCAGATGCTCCATCCAAAAATTCTCTGTACCTCACGCTCTTTATTGGAAAGGCTTTGGATTCTCAGTGAAACAAGCCAAAAAAAAAGCCCACCATCAACTTCTCAGAAGCACTGAACCAGATTTGTATAAATCAGCACCAATAAGGGAGCTGGAATTACTTCTCTCACCACATGCTCTGGCCTGCAAATTCCAACTGTTTTCCTTCAAATAACGCATCAGAACAAGGTTTCACAGCAAGGTCACTCGTGGTCAGCCACGTGGCCTTGCCATAAAGATCAGGATACCCAAGGACTCAGAGCTAATTCCCACAGTGCAAGCTGGTCTGCACTGACATGCAGTAGGTCTCTTGGGAATGTGGAGTGCATGTTGACCCCTAAGGACTGCAGGCTCACATCCACAATCAGGACTACTCAGAAGAGCTGCTTCAGAAGCAGCTTTCCATCTGGCAGCTCAGGGTTTCTTTAAGCCCAGTCCTAAATGCCTCTGTGAGCCACAGGTAGTCAGGAAGTTAGTTTATCAGAGATCCAGACCCTCAGGTATTACAGTCCAGCCTGTCACAGCTGCCAAATCAGACTGAGCTGCCTTCTACCTCTTTTCCCTCACACACTGACTGTGAAAACTGCCAGACAGGCTAAAAGTCACTCAGTAAAATAGAAAGGGTGTTACCGATAAATAGCCCAGCATCCATCAGAGTACCTTCTGAAAATCCCAGTCAGCACACTTACTCCACTCTTCCTCTCAGTCTCTTCCCTTCCAGGATCAATTCCTTCTACCCACCCTCCCGTGCCGAGAACTGACAACACACACAGGGTGGATCCACATGTGGTTACGGAAATTTGGCTGCATGACTGACCTTTGCTCCTGCCAGAGGGAGGGAATTCCAGGCCAGAACATCCCTCTCTGCCCTTCACTTCTCAGTGCTAATTGGGTTTTCTCTCAGTTTCAGCACGGCACAGCACAGACTTGTGGAGCTTTGAAAAGCAACAGAGGTTTTTATCACAATGGTGCAACGGGAGAAGACTTTCAGAGCATTTTCTGGGAACGCTGAGTACAATTATAATTTCAGAACTGTCTGGCTATTGTGTCTTCTAAATCACAAAAGAGACTACTACAAACAGTGTTATTTCAGTGAAAATCTCTACGACCACTGAAACTAAGTCACTAACTCCTTTAGAGCAGGCAAGGGACTCACATGTTCACAAGAACTGACTGTACACACACTAAAGCAAGACGCTCTGTAGGTAAGTGAGAAATACCTCTACTTTGGGCCCATCCCTTAGACAGCAGATATTTTGCATGAACAGGACGATTGCTACTTGTAGAGCTACCTTTTATCTGAGCTATGAAATCACAGGTTTAAAAAGCGCAGTGACCCAAGGCCAAAAGACAGGCAGACAAACAGATAGACTTTGGCGACTTGTTCAGTTCTCTAAAGGGAGCTATTTGCTCTTCTAAGGAATGACCTCACACTTTTGCCAGGTCTGGATCCTCCACTTGAAAAAATGTTTAAAGGAAGTTTCAACAACAGAGTCTTTTGGAGGTGTCCTGTGTCCTTTTCCAGCTTCCCACAGGACTTTGTGCTTGCGTGGGGCTTTTGATGGAACAGCTTATAAACTGCTGCAGTTGAATCCTGTTTTACTTAGTTTTCCCCAGAAATGAGATGCATTTGAGTCTGGCGGGGGATTCTCCCTGCCTCCATTCCCCAGTCCCTGTCCACACCTAGTTTCAGTTTCCTCGAACCAAGAGTGTTAACCCCTTTAAAAACAACAGCACCAAGAAAACTGCAAAGCAAGGAAACCAGTTTCCTGTCCATAAAGGTTGGATTCCCCGGGCACAGAGAAGCGTCACCAACTCTACAGTAGGAAGATGCAACCACCTCTTTCGCAGCATCCCTGACGTGACAGCCTTGCAGCATCCAGAATCCACCTAGCAAGATAAAAACAAACCAAAACCATTGTGTTAAAAAAAAAATGCCCATGACAAAGGTGTTATTTCACATGGATCACAGTCACGACAAGTCAACCTAAGGATTCATTTCTTAAGGAGAATGTTTGAAGGCACTGCATTTGAGGTATCTTGTCAAGATTGCTGCAGCTGGCTAAAATAGGAAGTGCTGCATTTCTTTGCTTACCTTGATACCTACTGGGACTGGGTTTTGGGGGTGACTTTTCCTTACAGCTGCTGGGAATTACACACATCTCTTCTTGCATGAATTGAAATACACACATGAGAAGGTTACAAAGTTTTTTTTGGATGCATTGCAGCGCTGTGCTATCCAAGGATGGAGACAAAAGCTCTGACTTTCACTGTAACTGGGACTTTGTGAATTCCCACAGCCATTTGCTTGGTGCCTAATTTTAAGTCCTTTTAAGACAAATCTATATTAACAATTTGGCTTATAAGCCCATCCCTCCATGCCAGGGGCAGGAAAGTCTATCAGAGCACAAGAGGGAATTTAAAATTTTTGTTACTTCAAATGAGATCTGAAACAATTTATTAGGCAACAGATGGAAAACATGTTAGGTCTGCAAGAATTTTTCTTCCTTTAGAGACTTCTCCACTGTCCTACTTTCACACAGTCCATTCTGGCTGCATCAAGGTCCATCTGTGCTGGTGACACACAAAACCTAAAGGGCTATTAATAAGTTATTAAAAATATCAGCAGTCCTCCACAACAAAAGAGAGAGACAGGTAAGAAATGACTGGAGTAAGTGTGGACCCCACTGGAGGAGACTGTTCCTGAAGGAAACTTCTATGAAAATCACACACTTTCTAATTCTGTGCTGCTGCAGCTCCTGCTACTGCTTAAGAAGGACTCAAGTAGCCAGAAAAAGAAGAACAAGAAAAGGCTATAAAAAGTGTACCAGTGACAAAACCCTGGGCCAAAAGGTTGGTTGTCACATTGCCAAAGCCCAAAGGAGGAGAAAGAAGTGTGAAACATCAGAGGGTGGAGAAGCCTTCTCAGTGGACAAGATTTGTCAAGAGCTCTGTCTAGATTCAGAAGGAGAAAATGCCAGCAGCACATAAAATATATAAATATGCATCCTTATATAAATATATATGAACATATTCACACTCACACAGAGGGTACATATTTAAGCAGTGATTAGGGATACATGGAGATATGCAAGATATTACAAGTAAGAATTTGTAAAATGCATCTTCTCTTCAAAAAGTTTTCTAAGGGGAAGGGAAAAAAAAGCCAAATCTACCAACAAAATGTATGGCCTGCTTGCTTTGAGTTCACCAAAGTTGTGAGAAATCTCTGCTTTACAGGCTAAATATACTGCTGATCTTCAAAGCAAAATTCCCTCAGTGAGTTTTCTTTCATGTAAGCTTTTTCCTGTGGACTTATATGTTGGAAGGTTTTCAATCCAGGGATTACAGAGAGCGAACAAATTGAGATATTAAGGCTAGGTTATGGTTTTTGAAAGATTCAGAGCAGCAGCAATTCTGGATCCTAATGATTGCTTGGAGTCTGGTAAGTCAGACACCCCATCAGGTAACTCAGAGGCAGAGAGAGATGCCTGAAGCAGCTGCATTAACTGAACCTATGGCAAATCCCTGGTTTTTCCTGCAGAGTGAACAATCACAGTGGGCTTTGGTCTGCTTCTAGTTTTAGTTTTACACTGATGTATCTGATGTGGATCTTCCCCAACGTCAGCAGAGATGTTCCACTGGTAAAGAGGAGAGGACAAGAGTCTAAATATTCAATGTCTTATATCTATCATGTATATTAATAATCCAACAAATGCTTAGAAATTGTAAAATCCTAATCTGCAGGGAGAAGATTCCTGCTCCTTTATGGGTTGTAAATTCATTTAGTAAAGTTCCTTGGCAGCAAACAAGACTCCTCTTGCACCGCAAGCATTGCATGCAATGTTATCTGTCTGTCCAAAGTAAGCGGTATGCAAAACTTAAGATCAACAGCAAAAGAAATTATCCCATTAGATAAAAAGATGAATTACACAAAGAGGGGTTTGGATTTAGCATGAAAAAATTTCTTGAAAATCAAAAATCCCAGATCTAAATTTTTCTGGACCACCTTTCATCATCTGTTCTATAAACAAAGCAACTGCAGGGGTCAAATACTGCAGCACTAAGCAGGTGTCTGCAAACAGCTTAGAAAGTATCAAAGAGCTCTTCTACTCACTTATACTATAACAAATAATCATTTAACATTGCAAATACTGGGAAAAACCCAGAGTGGCCACAGGACAGCAAAACTCACATTTTAAACCTGTCAAATAAGGAAGAGTTTAGCTTGCACATCACAGCAGTGAAGGACTGACACGAAAGCAGGGACTGGATCCAAGTTCATAACTGTGCTTGAAGCAAGGCACCATTGAAATAATAACTATCAGTCACACAAAGAAAGCTATAGGAAAGGCTTGGACTGGGCCAGAGGAATGGCAGATGGACCAAAGAGGATTTTTCTACGTCTGTAACTCTATAAATGTAAAAGCAATACAGTATTTAAAAGGAACGGACATGGAATAAAAAATGTGAAGCATAAGATAAATGAAATAGCAAAGTACTCTTTGCCATCCTATGAATTCCTCCTTACTCAGTTATTGCTTACTTACTCGTAAATACGATTTTAATATAAAGTACAAAACTAAACCAAGGATTTCCAAAGTGGTCAGTGATATTGGATGCTCAGCCTGAACTACAAAGGGATGGAATTTCAGAAAGCAGATTGCAGGGCTTGTACAGAAACAAAACCTACTACACTGCTGTCATTTTTCACAAGGTGGACCTTGTACATGTGTAGAGGGACGCAAGGGATTAATTGTGGGGACCCATTTCTCTATGCTTTACTGCCCTTAATTTTGAGACTCTGATACTGATGCCTAAATTCATAATAATTAGCTCCTCACTCCTCAGTGAGGCTTTCTGAGACCAGCAACATGAAAAATTGGACTGTGCTCCGGAATGGGATATTTTCAACAGCGTTTCAGACACCTTCTACATTTATAAATTGAAAAGATGTAACAAATTTCATGTTTAAAACAGATCTATTCCCTTCTGCTACTAGGGAATCCTTCTCAATGCAATCCCATTCAGACTGCATGTGCAAGTAAGAGGGAGATCTACAAACAGAAACAACACCTAGCAAGTTAATTGAGAATAATTTCAGGCTTTGAGAGTCTCTGAGGATAGCAAAGATGTAGGGAAAGTTCCTTCAAGCAGATGTAACTCTAGTGAAGCCAATTTTACTTGCTTTCATTTTGACAGACCCATGTGGCAGTCAGGCTATTACACTGTGCAAAGATAAGAGAGAGGTGATTAAACAGAGCAGAGCCAATTTATAGAGCCCATCTTAAAAGAGAAAAGACCAACAGAGCTGTGAAGTGAGAAGCTCTGTTTCTAATGAGAGGATGAACTCCTTCCAGTGTCCTGCTACAGTAAAGGACACTGATGCAGCTGATGTATAAAAGCAGCTGACATCACTAAGTGGAAAGATGCAGAACTGCCTCATGTGAGACTGGTACTTTTAGCTTGACTGAGTGAACCAAAATATTCAGGGAAATTCCCAATACTCCATCATCCCTCCTAAAATTAAATCCCCACTTTAACCCCACACAGTGCTGCCCATACGCAGCTTGCACTTCTCTCCCTGGGAGCCATCTGGAACTCCCTTGAGGAATCCCAACTTTTCAAGCACATGCTGTGTTTAATTCTGACACTAACACCAAGAGGGACATTGTTGGGTTTAATGTCGTTGTGCAAAGACAATATTGACTTGCTACAGGAAATGAGTGTCGTGGCCAAGTCCCACCTCCGTTCCCTTTTATGTGTCTAAATCCAATCCAAGGCTCAACGCTTGCCCTCAGTTGCCACCAAACCAGCTGCCATCTCCAAACTTCTGGAGACAAAACAACACAGAAAACATTGAATTTCTCCACATGTCTCTGGCAAGCAACAGTGCCACTCAGGCTTCACGCCTTCCCAGCACATGCCAGCAGCCCATGTCTCAATACACGTACTGCTTAAAGCCTTAGGAAGGAGGTCCAGCCTCACCCCACCACTGCCTTCTCTCCCATCACACCAGAAGGGGAAGAACACAGAGGGTAGTTGCTTCCTCTGATAGAACAGTTCAGAGGTGAAGGCAGTCAAGCCAGGGTACCAGACACCTTGTTTCTGTGCCCACCTCCAAAGAGAGCCCCAAAGCTCCAGGTATCAGCAATTTGGCCACCAGATGCTGCCAGAGCTGCCTACCTACATGGACATTGCAAAATGTTACGATTTCAAGATCTGCTGGCAGAATGGCAAAACAAGGCAGATCCACCAGGTTGCTGGTGGGAAAAACCTCATCCGGGAAAGAATGCAGAGGTGAAGAGCAGGAGGTCTCATTCCACTGTCAAAGGAGTACTCAGGAGCTGTACTTCTTCTGGATCGTTAATCCTATGGCCCCCAGAGCTACAGCAGCAAGGAGAGCACCCTGCTGTGCCCCTACACCAGCCTCCTCTGAAGCCTGGTGGCCAGGGGACTGTCCCAGCAGTGTGGGTCCTGCTCACTGCACTAAAAGAACCTGCTCTCTCCCTCTCATATCTTGAAAGAGCCAATCCATGCTCAGCTTAAGAAAATTTTTTTTAAAAAAAAAGCTGTATCTCTGTTATCAGGGGAGGTTTCTGCCCCCAAGTCCTGCTTCTGCACAGCCAAGGTGTAGAGCTGCACAGACCTTGTGGAGGGCACATGACTATTTAGGTAGACCTGCAATAGCAAATGAAAGGGATTAAATACTTTAAATGCTGAGGTAGAAGATGCTCCTCCTGTGAGCGGAGTCTTCATGGCTGGGCTGGTTTTGGTGGGGGTAGAGTTAATTTTCTCCACAGTGACGACTATGGGGCTGTGTTTTGGGTTTGTGCTGAACACAGGGGTGATAATATAGAGATTTTTTCTGTTGTGCTGACACAGAGCCAAGGCTTTTCCTGCTTTTCCTACTGCCACTGGCAAGGAGTCTGGAAGTGCATGGAAGGTTGGGAAGAGGCAGAGCCAGGACAGGTGACTCCACGTGACCAAAGGGATATTCCAGACCATGTGGCATCGTGTTCATTATATAAAGTGGGAGGAAAATGGAGGAAGGTGTGGATGTTTGGAGCGATGGAGTTTGTCTTCCCAAGTTCCCAAGCATGATGGAGCCCTGCTCTCCTGGAGACAGCTGAACCACTGCCTGCCCCATAGGAAGCAGTGAGTTAATTCCTTGTTTTATTTTGCTTTCCCTATCGAACTGTCTTTATCTCAATCCAGGAGTTTTGTGGCTTTTGCCCTTCCAATTCCCTCCCCGACCCTACTGGTGGGGGAGTGAGGGAACAGCTTCGAGGGGCTTGGCTGCTGGCTGGGGTTACACCAGGACAATGGCCAAACTCACCAGTGCCACCACCCCATCCCAGTGCAGGTCACACACGCAGGTGTTGCCTTGTCTCATACCTCCACGGCCCACAGGATGGCACTGTGACACCCCAAAAACGCCTCAAGGGCTCCCAGTGGCACCTCCCGACAGCGACAGTCGGTGTAAGGCAGACTTTTTCACACTGCACATTTTTCCCTTTGAATTTTCAGGCTTTCCAGAATTCGGTGTAATTCCACAGATTCTCCCGTGCTGACGCATGTCTTCGCCCAGAAACTTCACCTCCCTCCCTGTGGGTGTTTAGCTTGAATAAACAACACTAATCTGACCCACAAAAAAGGTGTTAGCTCGGTAGCTACACACCAACCTCCAGAGCAACTGGTGCTTTTTGCTGCTGAGAAATTGCATTTGGTAAACCCCAAGACTAGCTAATAACAGGGAAAGACAGGGGAGCTGGGGAAGGGTCTGGAAAGTAAGTCTCATGAGGAACAGCTGGGGAACAGTGGGAGCTGGGGGGGCTCAGCCTGGAGAAAAGGAGGCTCAAGGGGGGACCTTCTTGCTCTCTACAACTCCCTGACAGGAGCGGGGACCAGCTGGGGGTCAGGCTCTGCTCCCAGGGAACAAGGGACAGAACATGAGGAATTGGCCTCAAACTGCACCAGGGGAGGTTCAGGTTGGACATGAAGAGGAATTTCTTCACTGAAAGGGTGGTCAGGCATTGGAATGTGCTGCCCAGGAAAGTGGTGGAGTCCCCATCCCTGGAGGTGTTCAAGGAATGACTGGATGTGGCACTCAGTGCTCTGGTCTGGGTGACAGAGTGAGAACTGGTCAGAGGTTGGACTCCATCCTGGAGGTCTTTTCCAACAGCTGTTGCTTACAACACACTCAGTATGTTCAAAGTCCTGTACAAAACCAAGTCCATTTCACAATCGTGCTGTTTAAAGCATCATTTGCATTTTACTTCAGATCACTTGTACTTGGGTATCCTAAAGCTTTCCAGCACTGACTGTCCACCAAGCCTTGACATGGACCTTCATGGACACACTTGCCACATATGCTCTTGTTCAACTGACAGCATCCACACAGTTTCCCAATCCTCTCCCCTTTATGCAGCCAAACCACAGACATTAAAATCTGGACTGTGCATCAGTTTTCCAAGCCTTCTCACCAGCATCTGAAGAACCTGTGACATAGGGCTTAGATTTTTCCCTTGACTCACAAAGCATCCCTTCAAGAGAAATATTCTGGGAGAACTGCAGAGTTAATGACTTTAAATTAAAATTCAACAAGATGCTCCTGTCCTTACTAAAATCTTTGAAAAGGATCACAAAGGTCAATCATTTGAGCTAAAAGCAGCTGAGAAGATGAAGCAACCTGAGTTTTACTCAACTTCAATCCAACCTTCCTTATCAGCTTTAACTTTAGTTGCTAGCCCTCATTAAATCCTCCTCTGTTTTACCTTCACTGCTGTTTTAAATGCTTTTCTGCAGCATATCCAGGGAACCAGCACATAAAAAAGCCCACCAAAACATTAGAGCTGGGTCTGCAGCAGAGGTGAAGACAACAGTTGCTAAGGACAACAGCCTGCTGGGGACAGCAGAACAGCCGTGGTCCTGCCTTCTGCACTGCTTATATCCAAGCCTTGGGAAGCCAGGATTGCAGCTGCTGATGGGAAATGTGGAAAAGAGGCTTGGGGATGAGGAAACTTCTGCCATGACTGTGGCAGTGTTAGTAGTCATCTCCACTCCCTGCCTCTCCCCTCCTCCCAAGGGTCTCTAGGGTTGCTCTGGCTCAGCTTGCCTTTTTCACTCTCTCTATTGCTCCCCAAGGCTTAACTCTGGCCCCGCATACGCAGCAATATTTAACTTTGCATCCTTGCAGCTGACACACATCAGGCTGGCATGGTTAAAACGTTAACAAACCAAAAGCAACTGCGTTAATTTATAGGAAAGCTGCCACGCTTCGATGGAGTGAAAAGAAATCACCAGGAGGGGAGGCATTGCTTTGGTGGACTCCACACCTGGAGGTGTGGATGGAGGTGGCACGGTGCAGGTCATACACTCAAGCATCAGCACAGCAACAAGGACTGTGACCAAAAACAGCAATGCAAATACAAGGAGCAGGTTTGTGTCTCCGCTACTGGTCCAACTGTTTCGCTAACATCATTCCCAGAGGCCGTGGTGTGTTTAGGCTTTAAAAGACATTGCTTTTAAATGCCATCTTCTACCAAACTTCTGGGAGTGTGAATTTATGGTATCTTCTGACTGCCTGGCTGCTTAGCTACATATTTATACTCCCACTGAACACCCAGTAGTGAGGCTTCTGATTATTGACAGAAAGCACAGAAAGGGGCACAGGGAAATATTCATAGAATCGTAGAGTGGTTTGGATGGGAAGGGACCTTAAAGATCATCTCTTTCCATTCCCCTGCCATAGGTAGGGACACCTTCCACCAGCCCAGGTCGCACAGAACCCCATCCAACCTGCCCTTGGACACTCCCAGGGATCCAGGGGCAGCCACAGCTTCTCTGGGCAACCTGTGCCAGGGCCTGCCCACCCTCACA
>JAWWTY010000037.1:55735073-55749639 GCA_035222235.1 Margarornis squamiger
CACTGGACCCAGGATTTGAGGTGTGTCCTCCCCAGTGCCCAGCACAGGGACAGTCCCTGCCCTGGCCCTGCTGGCCATGCTATTCTTGATACAAAGATGTGCACAGGCAGCACTAAGGAATTCCTTAATTCCTTCCACAGTAAGTGGCACAAGAGGAAATGTCTCGTAGACGTTTCACAGCACATTGTGACATTCAGCTTCTTTTCACACGAAGGGTAAAACACCACATCTCACCTGGTGGCTTTTATGCATCCTTGTTAAATGTGAAGTAACTGCATGATTTCATTTTCTCTGTGTTGAAGGTGTTGGGTTTTCCACCAGATGAGCTCATCCAGGCTTCGACAAGGAAGCGAACATTCTTTGGTAATTCCTTCTGATTGTTTGGCCTTGCTGGATCCCCCCCTGCTCATTAATCACTAGTTAATCACTCTGGGAGAGAGCAGGGCCAGAGACTCTCAGATACTTCCTGGCTGATAAAAATTCTTCCAGGAAGAGGCATTGAGGTGAAGCAAAAGGGTATCACAACACCTACCAATGAACCTGATGCTTTGCTCTTCATGTCTCATGGTCCTCTGATTGCCAGGGTGATAGGGAAGGGGTTGGGAAACCCAGGCCAGTCTTACTCCTTCAAAACTAACTGACATTGTTTATTCCTCCATGTGTAATTTGGGTTTGGGAACTGCACCACACAAACAAAGCACCAAAGTGGAGGATGTAGCCAACACTGTTTGCCACAATGCTGGCAGACTATCAATCCAGCGGGGAAAAACTCGGTGGGATGGATGTGGATACTCCCCTAAATATTCAGAGAGGATTTTTATTGTCATTTTTTTTGAGCCTGTCTTTATTTTTGCAAGATTCCAAAGGTTTTCCTAAATCCGTAACTAACAGCAAGGGGAAAAAGAGATGCCCAGACTCGAAGGATCTCAGCTCAGTGCTGAAAACTCACGATGCTGGTTTCCTGGACTTCCTCAAAGGATGTCTCATGTCAGTTCACACTGAATACAACAGGCTAAGTTTGACTTTCCTTTCATTCCCTTGTCCTTTTAAAACCTTTGTATCTGTTTGGGGTTTTTTTTGGGGGGGGGTGTTGGGTTGGTGTTTTTTTTGGTGGGGTGTTTTGGTTTCTAGTTGGTTTTATTTTGTTTGGTTTCCCACATGGTAGGATTTGTATAACCATTGTTATTATTCACAGTTCATTGCAAATGATTGCACAGAAAGGTCTATGGGATTAGACTGAAATGTGAAAGAAACCTGACATGCAACCAAAGACTCTCAGAATGGTTTGGGGTTGGAAGGCACCTCAAAGATCATCCTGTTCCAACCCTTTCCACTAGCCCAGGTTGCTCAGAACCCCACCCAACCTGGGGCTGTTGAGCAGAGCATCAGATCTAAGAGCATCATTGTACCCAAAAGCAGCTTTCCTGATGCTGGAGACCAAACTCTGAAAGCAATGCTTTTTACCCACGGAGGTTTTTGGTTTAAATCCTTTCTGTTTTATCAGAGAAAGGTTTATCCAGACAACACAGCTAATGGTCAGGCACTGTCCCAAGGCAGTGGGCATCTGAAGATCAAAGTCTGGGGTTTTTTTTAAAATCTAACTCCTGCTCCAGTGGGGATAAACTCTCCCAACCTCTTCCAGCTTGGGTTTTTATTTGGAGCTGACTTAGCTGGCTTGAATGTCTTGACTGGATCTCCTGTGCTAGGCTTGGAAATGACCATCAGGTGATACAGTGTGGTCTATTTGTGAGAGCAACTCTGCTGCCTCGAACAGATTCTCACAAAGATCTTGTGTCACCTGGGTGAGATGAGGCTTTTTTTTAGTTCCAATACCCTACATGCCTTCCCCTTAGCCGAGGATAAAGAGGAAGGATATATTCAGCCACGCTTCCACCCCGTATGGTCCCACATATTTCCCAGCGTTACCTGTAAGTCGTGCAAGGTTAATATTTTGTGTCTTCTTTAGCACTGACTTTAAGTTCCTTTCTAGCAGTTCTGTAGCACTTCCCCCCAGAAATCCTAAGGAAACTGCCAACTTGTGGTTGCATGGGGGAAAAAAATCATCCCACTCTGTTTCACAAGAAGGTTGCTTTTCATGCTCTCGGTTTGCTCCGTCGGTATGAATCATGGATCTGTTTTAGTTTGCTGGCTGAATCAGAGCGTGGGGAAAACGACTTCAGTGAAGGAAAAAACCCAAACCTTGAAGGGGTCGTTTTGGGTCCCTTCCCTAATAACGCTGCCCATCACAAATGGTGCAATGCTGCAGAGGGTTTGAGCAGCAAAGCACCCAGTAAAGAAGTTTTGAAGGATGGAGAACATCACGTGAGGTTTCAAAAAAAATGCCCCCGTGCCCTGACTTCCAGGAGACAAGCGTGGATCTTTTGGCTTAAAGTGGTTTGCAGCTAGAAATTGCTGAGTAACTCTTTGTCTGCACCATGGGTTTCAGGTGGGAACCTGCCCTGCGCATGACCCCCGACGAAGCCATGAAACATTCCTGGCTCCAGGACCCCAAAACGCACCGAGCCAAGCAGAAAGCGCAGGCTTGGAGGAGGCTGAGCGACGGCTCCTTCTCTGCAGCAGAGAAGAGAGAGGAGGATAGCCGTAAGCATGAACTCCGGGCATTTCTCTCAGTGTCGGGGATTCCTTTGTGTCTGGCATCATCTCTTGGGTGAGGTGGCAATGGGTGGTTGCTGAGACGTGGCGGGCAAAGTCACACTATTTCTCACTCAGGTGGAAGTGAATTCCCTTATGCTTTAGAGCAGCTGCCTAAAGGAAGGCTGAAAGTGCCAAAAGTCCACCTTTTCCTTACTGGGAGCAAATGATTTATGGCATCAGGCACACTGCCCTGTTGCACTTCACTTTCAGAGCATGAGAAGGCACCCAAGGTGGGCTGGAGGAGCCCAGGGAGAATTCTCACCGGGTTTGCTGCCCAGTTGTGCCCATCATTTTATCTGCTCTATTTCAGAACACAAGAACTCCCCCAGGGTGGGCTGGAAGAGCCCAGGGAGAATTCTCACCTGGTTTGCTGCCCATTTGTGCCCATCATGTGTTTATCTGCCCTTAAGCCTGCAGCCTTACCCTATCTTCTCCCTAATTTTTGATATTGCAGAGAATATCTGGGAAGAGCCTGCTGAGCAAGGGCAGAGTGAGCTGACAGAGAGGCTGAGCCCCTTCACTGAAAGTGCAGTGCAGCACCTCATCCCAGAGGAGTATCTGGAAAGCCAAAGGGAAAGGCCAATTAAACACGACCAAGCAGGAGACAGCGGCGGGACAGCTCTTCCAAAAACGTCTTTTTTTTTCCCACCCATTAAGTAATGCCCAGCCCAAGCTCTGCTTGGCTCAGGGGCATAGCTGGTATGGTTTGTAGGTATGATTTGTACTCAGGAATATAAGCTGTGTCTGTCTGTACAGGGGCCGTGCACATTGTAAGTATGTTGAATATTCTTTTTACCCTGAAATCATCCGGCCGACCAAAACGGAATCTGGAAAGCAATTCCTTTTCCTCACCTTCATTCTTGTGGGCAGAGATTCTTCACAACCAGCAGCAATAAAAGGGAGACTGTAGAGGTGGAGAATGGCTCATCCTTGGTATTATAACAGACGTCTGAATGTTATATATTCGTGCACCTAAAGGAGCAAATGTCTTGGCTGGAGAATCTGAATCCTTTCACTCACATCCGTACAAGTCAAGAATAATTCATAGATAAGATTACTGGATTTCCTTATAAGTAAAAAATAAGAGAAACCAAACCCTGCATCTTCCCTTTCCTCCTTCTCTATCTTCCTCTTTTTTTATAGCGAAGCTCCTGGATGGAAACTGTCGTCACACCTTCCTAGCAGATTTAGAAATGTAAATGATGTCCTTTAGCTCTTTAGCAGCAACAAAGAAGAGTGATATTCTGGGCCCATTTCCGCAGGGACTCCACTCAGTATTCATTTCAGCAAGGATAGATTAAAGGAAGGCTCGGGGAAATTGTCCTTCATGGGAAGTTTTACTTAATACTCTGAAAAAAAAAACCCCACAAAACCAACCCAGCAAAACCAGATTTCTATGATCCCTATGACTTATGTGTTTAATTAATTTAAGCATTTTGCTCTTTGAGCAACAGACTGTCTTTGCATTGCATTTGTAGAGAGCCCACCTCGTCACGCCCCTTATATTTGCTGCAGTTTAGAAGGAGATCATGAGAGACCTGTCCTACCAAATGCCACTTCAGCTCTGACACTGAGAGAAAGAGGTGTTGGGAGGTGTTCAAAGGCACCACAACGACCAGCTCCCAGCGGCTCTTTGTGCAGAAGGAAAACCCCAAGGGTACGCAAATGGTCCTCAAGGAGTTGTGCTGCAGCAGGAGTGAAGAAAGCAGCTGACAGGGTTAGAGGTGACTGCACCACCCAAGGCCACTGGTGCCAAGCAGGCCAGCTTGCAGCCCCACAATGAGCTGTAAGTCTGCCTTCCTTGGCAGCTGAACCCTCCTGGAAGCTCCCAAATTTCACCAGAAGGAGGTGGGGGGAACAGCGAGGGGTGTTTTGGCACAGCTCTGCCCGGGGTGGGTGTTCTGCAGAGCGGGGACAGAACCCCCAACGCATCCCAGGGAGAGCCCCAGCCCTGGTGGGGGCTGAAGGAAGGAGCCACACACGTCACCCCTTTGAGGGAATGCTCACGGAGGGTGCTGCAGGTATTTGGGAAGTGTGTTGGCTGTTTGTGTGCAAGGAACAGAGAGGATGAGAAGCACAAGGTTTGTGATGGAGTGCAGGGGTTCAAAGCAAGAATCCTCATCCCACTATCACAGAACATAAAAGGTCAGGGTCTCAGACCCCTGGAATTATAATTGATGCTGGTTTGGTCCAGTTGCTGCCTCGTTCTTCCTCTGCTGTGCTACATTTCCCTCCCTGCTTAGGCTGCTCCGAGTTAAAATCCGTGCTCCTCACAACTGTGCACTTGTGTATGTGTCTGCTCCACCACGGGGGCAAAGTTTGGGATCAGCTGTATCAAGGTGCCCTTGACAGCACTGCCCAGTCCTAATGGAGCTTGAAACCTCACTTGGTACGTGGTCTTCTGCACAATGACTGCATTTCAACAGCTTCCCGTGGCAAAAGCAGCATCATGTTGCTTCTCATGGCACTTGCTGAAGGGTTTCTCAAGGTCTTGAGTGGTGAGGGGGAAGTGGCCAAGCCACCTGAGCCTGTGATTTGGTTTGATTGTCCCTCTGCTCACAGAAGGCGTTTCACTGGAGCTGCCCTGTAGTCACTGTCTTCCCTTCCTTCCTGTTCTATTTTAATCCCTTCAGCCTCCACAGTGAGCTCCATCTTCAAAATCTTTCCTAATAAGGGCTCTTTGGGGGTAGCTGTTGGATTTCTCTTTTTTTTTTTTTTTTCCAGAGGTGACAGAAATAAATCAATGGAGATTACTTGGCAGAAAGCTCCAGCCTGGAGATATCATCACTGCTGTCACATTCCTCTGCAGGAAGAAGCAGGTCCCTCAGACACAGGTAGCACCTCTGTGCTCTAAGAGGACAAAACTACAAAATGTGGAGAACATTTTGACTCATGCTCAGCTTGAGCCACACACAGACTCTTGACGGTGCAGACACACAGGGAAAAGAAACGCTGAGTGATCCATTTATTGAAAAGCCTGATTCTAGATGATTCCTTGCCATTTTTAGCCACATTTTTTCAAGAAAATGACGTGGCTGCTTTCTTGTCCACATCTGCACTTTGGTCTGCCTACCTGGTCTAGTGTGAGGTGTCCCTGCCCATGGCAAAAGGGATAATCTTTAAATAATCTTTAAATTCCCTTCCAAGCCAAGCCATTGTGTGATTCTCTGATTCTACCCGAGCATTGGACAGCACAGGTAACTGATTTGGGGTGTAAGGCTAGCAGGGCCATCACAGTATGGGGAAGTTCTGGGAAACCACGTCCTCGTTGCTGAGGAGAATTTGCAGGGCTCAGCACTGTTGCATCAGCATGTCCTAAATACAGATATTTAGGAAACTGAGCTATGAGAACATAAAGGAGCAGTGACCAGGCTGTTGGCACACTTGTGTCTCTCCAAGCTCATTAAGAAAAGGCAGTGTCTCAAAGAGCTCGTATGGGAGAAGGGAATGCCTTTTGTAATGCCCAGCCCTCCCAGGAGGCTGCAGGACTGCAATACATCAAATGCACAGACATTGCCAGAGTCCAGCCCAGCCCGGGGGGATCGTGCTGGGGCCTGCAATGAATCCTTTGAGTCAGGGTCTGTAAAGATACCATCCACAGGCACCTTCTCGAGGGGATGGGGCCAGACTCCTCTCAGTGGTGCCCAGCAACAGGACAAGGGGCAGTGGCCATAAACTAAACCACAACCAGCTCCACCTCAGCGTGAGGAAGAGCTTCTTTACACTGAGGGTGGCAGAGCACTGGGACAGCTGCCCAGGGAGGGTGGGGAGTCTCACCTGGATGTGTCCCTTGTCACCTGCTCCAGGTGACCCTGGCTCAGCAGGCGGGTGGGACTGGATGATCTGCAGAGGTCCCTTCCAGCCCTGATGGTTCTGGGATGCCGTGGAACACCACAATCCCAGCTGGTGTAACACAGAAGGGCAGCTGCCAGCACGCTGCCTTTGGACCCTCCACGGAGGTTTTAATGCCATCTGGTGTCACTCCAGGCTGCCTGGACTCAGTTTGAACACATTGCTCCTGGCTTTTCTTTAACGTTGTCCCATCAAATAGTAAGAACCTCATTGTGGCCTTGCAGTGCCTGAAGGGAGCCCACAGGGAAGGGGGAGAGAGACTATTTCCAAGGGCTGGAGTGCCAGGACAAGGGGAATGGCTTCACACTGACAGAGAGCAGGGTTAGATTGGATACTGGGGAGAAATTCCTCCCTGTGAGGGTGGGCAGGCCCTGGCACAGGTTGGGCAAAGAAGCTGTGGCTGCCCCTGGATCCCTGGGAGTGTCCAAAGCCAGGTTGGATGGGGCTCTCAGTGACCTGGGCTGGTGGGAGGTGTCCCTGCACACAAAACTAGATCATCTTTAAGGTCTCTTCCGTCCCTAACCATTCTATGATTCTATGCCTCTATTTCTTCTATTCACCCTGATCTGTCCTATCTCATGTGCTATTTTCCTGTACACCATGCTAATGGCTTTTATATGAAGCTTTCTGTCCAGTTTCAGGGAAGGCATGACTGAGATCAGAAGAGTTAGAGCAGGAAAGATGTAGCCCAATTTGTTTAATCTTAGTACTCCCTCAAAACAGAGACTCTGAAACCAGCAGATGTACAGCCAACCTACCACGACTGCAGCAATTTTCACGTAGCCCTAACAGCAAAAAACTGTAGGAGGGGTAGAGTTTGTCTCCACATCTACCTCTGCCACCCTTCTGTTGTTATTTTACTTAAGACTGGCAATCACAGTTCTTCAGCTCGAAACACTCTGTCTTCTTGTAAAACATACCCAAGCAAGAGGGAGCCAGTGGAAATTGGAATGGGAGAGGGGTCAAGAATTTAGGACCGGCAACTGCTCCGCTCTGGTGACCACACACGCCCGACACCAGCCTGGATTCTGCTCCAGCCTGGCACGTGAGTGGGATGTCAAGGGCACGAAAGAGCTGAGCATGGCACAGCAGAGAGGCACTTGCCTTCACCTTATGGTGTGACAATGGCACACCTTCCCGAGAGCTCCAGAGCAGACATGCAGACAAAGGGACTGTGGTCCAATTCTGCTTTCAACGGGGATAAATTTGGAGTCACTTCACTGACGTCAGTGGAGTTATTCCAGAATTGCGCCAGTGTAAAAGAGGGCAGCATCTGCTTTCTGAAAATGGATGCCATCAAGCTAATTGAAAACAACAGATGCATCAAGAAGCAGCAAGAAGAGAGGGTAATGCTCCAGTTTTCTTGTAAAATACCATTTAATTTCCCTCCAGAGAATGGAAGAGTATACACCAATACGTACTCTGAAAGCTAAACCTTTTGTTGGTGTAGCTTTCTATACAACCTTTGAGGTGGATGGAATTGTGTATCTTCAGCACCTAGGGAGATTTAGTCTTGCCATCTGCATTTACAGCCCTCTTCTTTGGGCCTGACTCCTCTCTCACACTTAAATTAGGAGTCATACCACCCATATTCTTAAAGTATTTATCTAACCTTGGGTAGAGAGCAGAATTGAGACCTCTGTTTACTTTAAACAAACAACAAAATTTGGTAATTAAATAGATAAATCTTGATTTACAGAATCTCTTGACTAAGGGTCTTCCAAAAGTTTATACTGCTGAATAAATATCTAAGTGAAAATGAAGGCAAAGAAGGACTTACTGAATCTTCAAGGATATTTTGTGTGAAGACAGAAGTTTCCCATAAGCCTTGTCTCTAATGAATAGTCAACCCAGCTTCAGTATTTAGGGTGACCATGGAAGTTGATGAGCACGTTCCCTCCTGTAGATCTTGTCTTTCCTTCCACTAAGATGAAGTTGTACGTTGTTTCACTTATTAATTTGCACTACAGACACCATGGATATTCCCAGTGGTGAGGGTTTATCAATGAATGCTTACGCTTTAGGAATGTAAACCCCACACTGATCACAGCTACATGTCTCCCACTGTGTAAAGCCATGGCTATGATATTCAAGCTCTTGTGCCAGCCAAGAAGCCTCAGACAGACTTCCCTGGAGCAAGGGAAAACCCAGGGAAAGCCTGTGGAATTAACAGGCACTACCAGTATAAGCTACACTGGAAAACAGTGCAGACCCTGTCTGCTTTCCCAAATGACCATTCCTCTGGTTTTATCTCCCTGGCTAAGGTCTTGTGCTACTTAGGATCCAACTCTGCACAAGAAGAGCTCCTTCTTGAAACTGGCAGGCAGTTTCCTCACCAACTGTGCTTGGTGGCAGCTAAGGACATTCAGCATTCACCAGTTCCTTTTGTCAGGGGATTAAGTCTTTTCATCCTGCAAACACCTGCTCCCCGCATTCTGTGTAAAGCAGGTGACTGCAATTCAGGCATTAGACTGTGAACCTGCTGATAATATGGCTACAAATGTCTTCAGAAAGGGATTTGTCTCTAGGTGCAACTTCAAAGAGCATCAGCGAAGAGCTCAAGGCTGTGCTTTCATTTACAGCAACGTAAACAGATATCTCTTGCTTACAGGGCTGCCACTAAGGGCAGGATCTTTAGTCTTAAACTTCCCTATGGATTTGTCCACAGACTTCCACCACTGAGAAACAAATAGACAAAATGATGCGCTGCTCTTATTCGTGTCAATATAACCTTACAGAGAAGCTTAATTGTGCTGAGCTTGGTAGACTTACTTGGACTCAAGTCAGATGAGCGCTTTTGGGAAAGCTGTGGTTAACTCCTGCTGTCATCTGCAGATCTTTCCCTGATGTAAACAGGACCTCGAAAAAAAGAACAAAAAAGAAAAAAAGAAGCAGTTTAACAATTAGTACATAAGCTTTGACTTGATGCAGAAGATTGAAGTTGGAGCCCGATATAATCCAAGGTAGTTGTACTAAAAGGAGTTTTGCCAGCTTGAGTCAGCAGATGGTGAGGATCTGGCTCATACTATATTTTTGTAGTTTATAATTATCTTTCTTTCTCCACCTAGAACCAGATTCTCCCTTTAGGCTGCAAATCTTAATTATGAAATCCTTCATTAGTTTCAAGAAATTCTTAGTCATTAATGTCATAGAACAAAAAGAAACCTTACCTATTTCAGCTACAGCAGCAGATGCTGGAGCTGTTTATTCCTTTGCTTTCAGGGTTGATGCTGTTCCTTCCATCATCGTATGGAAGACACTTCAGTCCTTACCCTGCCTCTTACTGCCCTGAATTTTCTTTATACTCACTCTTCTTTATCTCCATAGGGATCTCCATGCAATGAACGAGAGGGCTGAGGAGAGAACACCAAGTCCAGTCACCTTCACCCCCACAGCTGCTGTAACAGTGAATTTTTATCCATGAAAGAAAAGGGAGAAACAGAAAATTGCTCGGTAATCCCAAATTTCAACATTTTCCAAACAGGAGCAGAATATGAATTTCTGCTTGGAGGGAAGTGCAGGAATCCATTGGTAGTGCAGACCTTGAAATATCACAAAATAGGTCTCCATGCCTTTCCCACTTCCAGTCCTTTATGTGGATTTAAAAAAGTGGTGTCCCCAGTAGAATTCTTCCTTTCCTTCCCCACCTCCAAGGAGATGATTTCTGCCCTATCCTGCTTTGGTGCAAAACATCCTGTGGGAAAATTCTGCGGGGAACTGATGGTCACAAACCAGCCAAGGGATCAGGAAGGAACAATAGTCTCCTCCACTGCAGAAATATTTCCTAGGGAGGCTGTACTAAGTGGGATTTCTGGGTTGGTTTCTTTTTCATGTGATGCTTTGGTCTGTATTCCCTGCCACCAGGCACCCAGATGACTCTACATCCACAGGTCAGTTGTCCCTCAGCTCCTTGACTGAGTGCTCAGACTGTCCTTCACACGTTCTCCACCCCTCTGTGTACAAATTAAATCTCTTCCCATCTCCAGGTTTGCACTCCCTCCTTTCAAAGGCTGGTAACTGTCCACCTCAAGTTGGACAGGACAGTTGTACATGATAGGAGGTGATGGGATCATCTTCAGGAAGCAAGGAAAACGTCTGTGAACATGGGGTACCAATATCTGAAAACAAAACATCCAAGGAGTGCTTTTGCTTGTAGCCACAGTCACAGCGTAGAGAGAAACAGTCCGGGAGGTTGTTATGGAAACAATTCCCTGGAGGTGCCTACTTGGCTTCACAAGGATGTGCTATACCTTCAGAAGGAAACAGCTTCAGAAGGAACCAGACAGATTTGCATCCTGAACATTCAGAGGTGAGTGCTACAGGCTGAGAACTCAAGGCAAAATTCTTGAGAGCATCTCTGTGATTTGGTGACGACGAGACCTACGTAAAGTCCATGGCACAGGTGCCACTTCAGTCACATAAAAAAACACCCAAAACCTTAATAAACATGTCCAATTTCACAAGTTCTATAACATACGGTATTATTGATGACTCTGGGGCTTCACTGCTGTTCAGGAGGTGCTTAGAGAAGGATTTACATGCCCAAATGAGCCCCAAGGTTACAATTTCCACGCTTCTGTTGGCTTTGTTTTTCCTCCTTTCTCCTAGTTCTAACGCAGAAAACACAGAGAACAAACACCACTCCTGCTTTACACATTTTTACATGCACTTTCCTTTAGGAAATTAAAAATATGGATCACAAAACCCACACAAAGCTGCCTGTTTACAACAGAATTCCTTCGCACCTTGAGCGTGCACAGAGACTTTTAAAACCCACTAGAAACTCACCGAATTTCACTCCAGAGCTGGAAATCTCTTTCCAAGAGCACCTTTGTAAGATTGCGGTACCAGTAATTTGCCTCACATCCTTTTTTTCTGCCGGAGTCTCCGTGCCCAGCCATCTGTGGTGATGGTCAGAAGAACAACCTGTTCTGAGCAGGGAGAGCTCCTGCCTGGCAGGGGCAACAGGGCCAGGCTTCAGGGAAGAAACGAGCACAGGAATTTTCTGACGTGGGCTCAGCATGCGTCTCATGACTCCTCCTGAACTTGTGTTTCAACCTGAGGTTTTTTATATCTTACTTTGGGGAAAATTCTCTCAGCTGATATTACCCAGGCATAAAACATCCCCAAACATGGGTATTCTGCTAGGAGAGGGCAGCAGTCTTGAAATAACTCTTAAATAGCAGGTTCTTTTGCTCATTTCCAGCAACATAGAAGTTGAAGGAAAATCCCTCTCTCACAGTAAAGATTTCATTATTGTGACCCTGAAACACAACTAAGAACACCAGCTTTTTAATGAATAAACTCAATGACCTGGACAACTTTTTAGATAAAATCAACAGAGATGCCATCACACTGATCCTTCCTCAGCCCCACTTATTCACCAGGACAACTTACCCACCAGCTGGTTACATGCTTCAGGGGATGCAGAATGGCTCCCAAGGCCCAGACCTCCACAAACCTTTGCCTCAGTCCCAAGGAAGCAAAGAGAAATCAGGTGCTATTCAGGCATGCTCCTCTGAGCTGAGTCCTCACCACACCACACCTGCATCTCCCAGACTGAGACAAGTGGCATCTTCCTACTGACTTCAGCCAGAGAGAGAGAACAGAGGTTTTCACACAATGGGTGTGTGCTGACCCCACGGAAGATCCCTTCTTTGAGAAGACAACAGGGCTCTGGAGAAATGCAGCAGAGTTAGGATTTGCACAAACAACCTTAACCATACCACCAGGGCTCAGATGAGGGGAGGCCACAATAAAAGCACTCTAGGCATGGAGCCGTATCTCAAGACGACTGAAAACAGGCAAGGTAATGAAGATGCAAACAGATCCCATCTCACAACCAGTTCTATAGCCAGTTCTGACTATATCAAAGTATATGGATGAAACTCTGAGCAACCTGATCTAGTAGAAGGTATCCCTGTCCACATCAGAGGGGTTGGAACTAGAAGATCTTTTAGGTCCCTTCCAACCCAGGCCATTCTATGATTCTGTGATAGCACTCTTAACCTTATGGCTGAAAAGCATTATGTATACCTAAAATGCATTCTATGTATTTTGCACCTTGACAGTATGCCTGGTTTATGTATTCCATGTGTCACATGCAATATGTAGTACATTCCAATATGCATATCATACAGGATGATGCAAGGCATTAATGGCTGCCTTGGCTTTCATACACATGCAGACATATGAATGCAGAATATACAGTTAGATTTAAAACAAGAAAGGCTTGTCCTTGCTGGAAAATTTACCAGTAGAATCTGAAAGCATCCATTTCTCCTTTTCACCTGCTGGCAGCATTTGAAACATTTTAAAGTTAGATGTAAGGCAGAGCTGATTGAAACTAATTAAATGATCTGGGAAGCAAAATGTGCATCTTAAGATACAAATCTCTGGTCCCCTGACAAACCCAGCACTGCAGGCCAAGCTATGCATTGCTAGCATACATTGCCCTCATAAAACCTAGTGCAAAAACATTGCTGTCCCTTCAGTCCACGAAACACCAAGCATGGCTAGACCAGTAACACAGCAAAAGCATCTCTTCAAGGCTAGCTGTTTCTCCCCTCACTGGGAACTGTTGGGTTTGTGCAGGTAGCTTAGGGAAGTTTCTAACCATGCCAGTCTCAAATGTTTAACACGCCTGCCCTGGGGGCAAGTTATGCCTGTGAGTCACTAAACCAGTGACTTCTTCCCACAGCACAGGTGCAGATGTCTGTGGCCTGAATTTTTCAGCCTTGTCAACAAAATACTATCATGCAAACTTCCCTCAGCTATACAAACACTCCATTAAAAAAAAAAAAAAAGGTTAAAAAAAAAAAAGAAGCAGTGGAGTCAACTGCTCTCACATGCCCAAATACAGAGCTGGGTATCTGAAGCACAAAGCACATCTCATTAGACGTTATTGTGTGGAGATGAACTGTGGAGATAACAAATGAATTTACTCAAATGCGCCTTGCATCAGAAGGCACTTACCACTATGAAGATTAAGCTGGTACTATAAAAGCCAATTAACATCAGGGCACTGGCATAAATAAGGCTAAGATAAGCTCAAAATACAGAGAATCTTCACCAAGCCTGTTGATTGCTATAAGCCTGTTTTTGATATATGGTATATGGTCACAAGCAGCAAAGAGATTTCAGACCTATGCACCTTTTCGGGGGGTTTTTTGTGTTTTGTTTTTTTTTTAAACACAAACCAAGAGGATCTTTAGCATGCCAAGGGTTGCAAAGAAAGGAGACATCTGCTTGCTGCCTCTCCCCCACAGCTGCAGAGCTCGCTGTGATCCCGGCTGCGGCGTTTCCATTATTCAAAGGCAATGGCATGGCAGGCGTGACTGATCCCACAGCCAAGGGCACAGCGCCGGCACAGGAACCAAGGACACAGCTTGAGCCAGATGTTTGCGGCCCCTTTAACTGTTCGCTCTGCTGAATCCTTCAGCTGAAGTAGTGGCAAGGGCTTCTCTGCTAGTGGAGTAGCAAGGCTTGGTTTCAGAGCAAATGTTGGATTAAAGCAGTCTTCAAAAGCAGAGAAAGAAATTCACAAGGGAGTGGGGATGACAGCTAGCACTCCACTGAATAAAGCAAGAACATTTCTGGCTGCACACAGTAATGAGAAACAGCAAATCAGGACAGAAGAGCCCATTATCACAATCATTCTGTTTACGGTATCACAATTCACAGTCTGGCATGTAAATGCTGAACAGATCCAGCTGCTTGTAGGAAGGCTGCTGTACAGCAGCTCGCAGCTCCATGTCTGGACCCAGGCGAACAAAACCGATCACACCTCTGTCAGCATTTTCTTCTCTTTATAACCCTGGTTATTGGGAGGAATGAAGTTGGAATATTTCATGGACTCCAGGTCTTCTGCTTCCAGGAATTCGGATTTGCTGAGAGACTGATTGCTGTCCCCCTTCTTGGGCTCAAAGAAGGGTGACTGTTGCTGGCCACAGGTGACGTGGGTGTACTGGCACTGCTCTTCATGATCAGTCTCTCGGTGGTAGAAGTAGTTGAAGTTGGACACGATGACAGGGACAGGGAGGGCGATGGTGAGCACACC
>JAWWTY010000037.1:55750080-55763229 GCA_035222235.1 Margarornis squamiger
GTCGATGATGTTCATGATGTTGCGGGAGAACTCGGGCTTGCTGGGGCAGGCGAAGAAGCGGACGAGGAGCTCGAAGGAGAACCAGATGATGCACAGGGTCTCGATGAGGAAGAAGGGGTCGGTGAAGAAGGGGCCGGCGCCGGCGGAAGGGCGCAGGGGCGGCGGGGTCCCGCTCGGGGGCGGCGGCGGCGGCAGCAGCAGCCCCTCGTCGCCGAGCGGGGCCGCCTCCCCGAAGCCAGGCTGGGCGCCCTTGGGCTCCTGGCGGAACTCGGGCAGGGTCTCTAGGCAGAAGATGACGATGGAGATAAGGATGACCAGCACGGAGACGATGGCGATGGCCCGGGCCGGCCCGGAGCTCTCGGGGTACTCAAAGAGCAGCCAGACTTGGCGCTGGAAGTGATGCTGGGGCAGGGGCTTCTCCTCCTCTTGGATGAAGCCCTCGTCCTCCCGGAAGGTCTCGATGGCCTCCTGGCCCAGCTGGTAGAAGCGGATCTCCTCCAGGAAGATGTCCAGGGGCACATGGACGGGCCGGCGGAGCCGCCCCCCGGACTGGTAGTAGTAAAGGATGGCGTCGAAGCTCGGCCGGTTGCGGTCGAAGAAGTACTCATTGCGGAGCGGGTCGAAGTAGCGCACCCTGCGGCTGGGGTCGCCCAGCAGCGTGTCGGGGAAGATGGAGAGGGTCCGCAGCTGCGTCTCGAAGCGCAGCCCGGAGATGTTGATCACCAGCCTCTCGCTGCTGCAGCAGCTGCCGCCGCCGCTCCGCTCCTCGCCCGGCGCCTCCGCCTCCGTCTCGCCGCCACCGCCGCCCGCCCGCGGGGCCGCCAGCGCCAGCGGCTCCTCCGCCCGCATCCCGGCCCCTCGGAGCCCTCCGGGCCCTCCGGCTGTCCTCCTTCAGCGCCCGCCGCCCGCCGCCATCCGCCTGTTGCGCCCCTCGGGGCGGCCGCGCTCGCCCGGCGGCTCCTGCGCTGCTGCCGGGGGTAGCGCGGCTCGCCCGCCCTGCGCACACACACACACAGACACACAGGGACACAGACAGACACACAGACAGCGGGGAGGGGGAGAGGGAGGGCTACGGCCACGCTGCACGGAGGGGCACAGGCAGACGCGCACACGCAGGGACACGGGCACACGGAGACACGCAGGCAGCGCCAGCGCGGACGCGCTCACGGACGGAGCGATGCGCGCACCCGCGGGCGGGGGGATGCTCGCCCCACCTCTCCCCGGTGAGAGCAGCAGCCACGCAGCCCCACGGGCGCCGGGTTTTGGGGGGGGGAGAGGGAGACCCCCACGCGGGGAAGGCGCTGCCGGCTGCAGGTCTCCGGCGGGGAGCCTCGCAACAGCGTGTGCAAGGGGCGGCACCGCCCCCGCCTTTCTGTCCCCCTCCTCTCCAGCGTGGAAACCTGCCCCGGTGCCTTCAGCCAAAGCCCCGGTGGGGGATGTCCAGCAGCGCTCGGAGCCCAGCCGTGGGACCCGGCGGACCTCGGTGTTGTTCCCGTCCCTGCCGCAGGCTGGAGTTGACCTTGAGCCTGTCGGCTCCATGCCTGTGGCTCGCGGACCTCCATTTATAAATGTCATTGCCATGATGCAAGCACGGCCGTGGCATCGGACCATCCACAGATGGAGACAACCTGTCACGGTAAACAGTGCGACTGGGCAAAGACACGGGTAAATGCAGTTTCTCTCCTCTCATTTTGGGGGGGGTAGGATAGAGTTTGCCCCTTGTCCCAGGTACCAAACAGGTGAGCTTGCTCATTTTTATTTTTTTATTTTTTTTTTTTACTACCACAGCGTCAGCACCAAGTCTCCCCAGGAGCCAAATCTGCATTTCACAGGCAATCAGACTACAAGCTCTTTTTGGCTTTAGAAACCTGTGGCTCGCTCCATCCATGTCACACCTCGCTTCTAAAAGCATAGGGAAACTCACAACTGTGTACTTTCTCCTGAAATAACGCAAAAATGGGGCTAACAGGTGAGTGTGCTTCCATCCTTCCCTGGACAAATGTCTATCTTTCCCTTGAAAGCCCTTTGTCAATGCTAAATATTATTAACCAGGCTTTTATCATCATAGTATCTGATGCCTTTGCTGGCTGCAAGCCATGTGCTTAGCCTACACCATCTCTTAGCAGCACGGATCTGGAGGAAAACATTCCCCTCTTTACCCCTCCTCCCAGTTCCTCCTAACTAGCTGGCACTCCCCAGTTCAGGCTCTGGACATTCTGACCAGCTGACTGTGCCTGCCTTGTTTGGCTCTGTCCTCGGGAAGGAGGTGAATACGATTTAAATGTCACTTAATCCTTTTTCCTTTCTCACTCATTAGCATTGAAGATGGCTGTCGCACAAGGAACCACATTTTTATTTCATATACACATAACTGGGGTAAGGAAAAACGCTTGCCTGGAGAATATACCTTTTCCTAAAAAAAAAAAAAAAGAAAAAAGAATCAATGTTTACCTTTGTAATAGTAAAATGCTTCTTGCTGAAATTTCTTTTTCAGTTATTACAATGAATTATTCATTCCCGGGATTATTTGAATTGTAATTATGATGGTTAACTATTGAGAAATCCTTTAAAAACAGCTTTTGGGAGAGACGGATGGAAAAGCTCCCGGGGTTTATAAGAGGTCACAGGACATGCCTACATTGCTGTGATTGAGTTCACCCTGTGCTGTGTTTAAACGAGCAAGCTCCAAGCAGCATAGCAGGGACAACGAGAAGCTCTGCCACGGTTTGCAGGATGATTTTCCAGCCCACACAGACATTTTGTGCTGCCACAGCTCTGGTCCTCACGTTACCTGAGCGAGCAGTGTTGGGGAGAGCTGAGCTGCAGTGCCACCCAGCCATCCCTTCCCGCTCACCTCCTGCCACAGTCCATTCCTGAGCAGGCACTCAGGCTGCTCTACACTGCCTATGCTTGCTCCTGAAATCCCTTCAGAAGGAAAGGTCTTTCCCTCTGTGCACTTAGGCTGCACCTCAGGCTCGCTATTAAATCCAGAAGCCTTTGCAACGTGCAACTCAACTCCTTTTAGCACGCAGGCTGTTCCCCAAGTGCCTGTGCAGCCACACCCCTCACTTCTATATTGAGAGGCAATGCCAGCTGCCACCATTCAGCCTCCGTGCGGATCCTGCTGGGCCAGCAGCTCCCAATGGCACACGATTTGCAAAGCTGGAGAGGAAGAGCAATGGGAGATGCGAGGGAAGGGCAAAGAGGTGAACCCCAGAGCAGCACTGCCCAAAGCCACACATCCGTACCCTAAAAGAGTCTGAAGCCAACTAACTGCACAAGGCCAGTGCCACCAAGCTTCTCTTTGAGGCAGTGGCAGTCTACACATCACCAAGCTCAGGTATGGCACGTCACTGTGGTTCAAGGGTTCATGATGACCACATCCTCCCACAGGCTGCCTCAGTCACTAATGCCAAGGCGCACAAAAATCCCTTCATGGATACATGGGGAAAAACTGTTGCTGGCTGGCACAGCAGGACACCCAGTTCTGGTTTCTCATCCTACTCCAGAAGCTGGAAAGGCATCATCCTTCCAAACCTGGTCCTTAAAGGCACCTGTCAATGGGCAGCACAACAAGCCAAACCATTCCTTGGGTGTCTTACACCCCCCTGAATGTGGCTCAGCATTTTGGGTAACACTGCCACCCCCTTTGGACTCTCTTTAGCTCCCTTTTGCAGGATTTGATGTGCTCAGCGCTGCAGCTGCTGCAAAATTATGTCTGTGTAGGATTTTCTCAGGAAAGCCAATTTCAGATACTTCAAAACCAAGAAACCCCAAGTGGGAATCCAGATTTGAGGCTTGCACATGCAGAACTTCTTACCCACTTTCTGCCTTCCTGGGTTTTCCAGTCACCACATCTTCTCCTGAACTTTCCAATTCTTTCCTCCATGGCTCCTGTGCTGTCTCTGTCTTCTGCTTCCCACATTCAGGTACTTTTCCCAGTTATGGAGCTTCTCCTCCTCCCTTGTACATTACTAACTTCTTCACTTCCTTGAAGGCCAGTGGATCCCTGTACCAAAATACTTTTTATATCCCTTTTCCAAAAATCCTGTCAGGACTGAAGCCTGTCCAGTAGCACTGAAGATGTTGGCTGATACCTGGCTCAAGAGAAGGCAGCACTGGGCAACCAGGAGAACAGTTAGAGATGCTTTGCTCATGTGACATCTTGTAATACTCACCCACATCAAACAAAGAAACAAGAAAACCAAACAGCTCTCCACACCTGCTGTATATTTTGGTGATCAATGCACCTCTGAAATCATCCATCAACCCCTGAACATGCAGCCTAAGAGGCACAAGGTAAACTCCCACAGCCCTGAGGCACAATTCAACTCCCAGGAGCCAAAATACTGCACACACAAAATAAATCCCCGTGGTTTAAAAAGAGCAATAGACAGGGAAATTTAAAAAAAAAAAATGTAATAGCTGGCAGAGCATCCCCATTTGAAATGGTAATTTACACTTATGCACAGTACCAATTACAGCCAACTTCATACTTCCCCACTTACTCAGAGCCATAAATCTATAAATGAGAGTGCTGAACAGGGGTGGGAAGCAGAATTAGCTGAAACCCTGAAGCTGCTAGGAATACCACTTGGAAATAGGAGATCTCCTGCTTTGTTCAGTTACCAGAAAACAGGAGCAAACCTGGGGGATGTTTATTAACATCCTTCCATGCATTAGAGCAGCCAACTGCTATGGCATCAGATGTTAATGGCCAGATTCTTTCGTGCCTTCAGCCTCTTTATTCTACTCCCAGTGAAGGCGTGGGTCTGAAATGTTTCTCTCCATCTCTCAGAATGCCAGACACACTTACGATAGGAAAGAGGAGTGATTTCACATTCCCATTACACTGTAAGAGGGAAGAAACTACACAATTTGTGCAACTGCAGATCTCAAAGCATCAGATGGCAGCAAGGTGAGTAGGGATTGGGCATCTAACAACACCCATGTATTCGTCGCACTGCTGTTTCCACCACTGCCACAATGAGCAGGGATAAAAATTCCCAGTTTTCCCAAAATAGAAGCACCCTTGGTTATTCTTTTGCAGGAAATCATCTATCCCAGTCATAAAATCATAGAATGGCCTGTGTTGGAGGGGACCTTAAAGGTCATCTTGTTCCAACCCCCTGCCATGGGCAGGGACACCTTCCACTAGCCCAGGTTGCTCAGAGCCCCATCCAGCCTGGCCTGGAACAGTCTCTGTACACTTTGAACAGCATGCTTGGGCCACTGTTGACTGATGGAAGAAGACTTGCTCTTCCATGATAAGTTGAAGATGACAGCCTCTTTCACTGTATCACCCTGGACTATTCCTGGAATGCTGTCTTTTCTGTGCATTGAATGAGGTTCTTGTCCTGACAAAAACATACCACAGCGTAACTAAAGATTTTGTCACAATACTGGAAATAAAGGGAGAAGGGAAAGGGAATGCAGGTTGTACTAGAAAACTTTCATGCAAGCCTTTCTTAGCTTTCAAGGACTTGCCTCTGTAAAGTGCCTTTAACACTGTGTTTGTCTTGGGCTTTCAAAAAAACTAAAATTGAAAATAAGCTCCCCAAACTTTTATCTATAGATGAGTAACTTTTCAACCTTTTTTAAGCCTCTGTTTCTAAATCCCTTAAGTATTTTCCAGGTAAATATGCTGGGGCTTTTCAATGTCTTTCATAGAGACTCCAGACATATGTCAGGGACTTCAGGTTTCTGTTTATCACAATATGAAAAACTTGCTGGCCTGCCAGACGGCCATGATTTTTAGGTTTACAGCACAACCCTGTGCTGTGTGAGCAAATGAATGAGTGTGATAGAAAATAACAACAGTATGCAGACCTATCACCAGAAAAAAAAAAACATGGAGGGTTTCACAACTACTTGTTAGCTTAAAATTCCTGGGGTTTACAAACACTGTGTCAGGTCTTGCAATATCAGATGCAATTGCTTTGAGGTCCCTGTTCACTCTTCAGCTGCACTTTGTCCTCCTTTGGGTCTGTTCAACCCCTTTTGCTCCTGCACTCTGTCATTCAATATCCATTCTTTAACTTATTTCCATCCTGCAGTCCTTGAGCTGGTCCCAGGTGTTTATCCTGCAATCCTGTGCCTTAGCTCCTGCCCACCTCCCATCCTCCTGTTCCCATTTTCTATCTTCTCCCAGCCCTTTCAGTTCACTGTTCTGTCCTTCCTCATTTTCCATCCCCTTCTGCTCCTAATCCTTTTAGTTAACTTTGGTTCACCCTAAACCCCAAATACTTCAACAGAGCCCCACTTCCATACAAGAGAAGGGCTATATTTCCAAAATGACAAGCAACTACTGAAAACTCTACTGTGGCATTTGGTCCATCTGCCTTTGTGCCCCAGTTATATTACAGCCCTCCTAGTACTTCCAAATGCATAGTGAGGAAAATCATTTTAGCCCAAGTTCAAAAAGCCCTTGCCAGCAGTCCTGGGCTAAGATCAGGTTGCACATGCTGCTGGTGGCACCTCGAATATTCTTACCTGGTGGTGTTTGCAATAGAAAATTTTATAGTAGACTTGTGTTTGCAGATATCTGATGCAATGGAGGTTTGAGAGCAGTGTCATACAAAATATCACCTCTATCAGTTAGACAGTATCAAGCTAATATTAAAGTGAGGATATGTAGCTGGACGTTGGGAAAGAGAAATAAGTGGCATTACCTTGGAAGAGATCCCATAACATTTTCCTAAGTGGTCCAGCTAATAATCCGCCTCAGTGCCTGTGTAAGGGTATGTGGAAGGAGAACACATCTGCTTAATTGAGGTAACCCAATCAAGGACCCTTTCAAGGCAAAGAGAGACCATTTAAAAGAACATGTAGTGAGAGGAAAAGGGAATGGCTTCAAGCTGAAATTAGAGGATAAGATTGGATATTAGGAAGCAATTCTTAACTGGAGGCCCTGGCACAGGTTGGGCAGAGAAGCTGTGGCTGCCCCTGGATCCCTGGGAGTGTCCAAGGCCAGGTTGGATGGGGCTCTGAGTGACCTGGGCTGGTGGAAGGTGTCCCTGCCCATGGCAGGGGGTTGGAACCAGATGATCCTTTAGGTCCTTTCCAACCCAAACCATTCTATAATTATATGAAAGGTGATAATAAAGGCAAAGATGGAAGAAAAACACACAGAGACACAAATCGCATAGACAAGGATAACAAAGGAATGACAAACACCAAAAGTCTTCAGTCACTAATTGCAACAGATAAGAAGGGGAACATTTGGGGGTGGGCAGTGGAACTATGCAAAGCTTGTTGTGGGAAGTTTAGGAGAAGAAGAATAAACAGCAAGAAGAGGGTACAACAAGGTCATGTGAGAGCAGTTGCTGATGGTGTGTAAGCAGTGGCCTGAGCCAGCCCTGCCTCTGATCGCCACAGTCTCTCCCGACTTCTCACGAAAACCTTCCTTCAGTCTCCTTCCCCCTGCCCTGGGTGTGGCAGAGCTGTAAGGATAAGGTGCCAGCAGCTAGGGGGCACCCTGAGAGTGGACATCTCTGCAGTCACATGCACTTGTATCCTGTTTAAAGGTTATTAAAAACAAACAAACAAACAAAAAAAGTCCAAACAAACAGAAAGCCAGGAGAAAAACAACCAACAGCAACAGCAACAAAACAAACAAAAGAAAAACCTTTGTTACATTGAAATTTGTTACTCATTCCAAGTTGCAACAGGTGAGATGTTTGTTTTAGGCCACCACTTCAAGTCAGTATTGCAAAAGAACAATAAAGAAAGATTTCAATGAGATTTGTGTTGCTCTGATGTGAAGGGAGCTCTGTCTCCAAGGCAAGCCCCCATCCCATGTGTGTGTCCTGTGTCCATCCCCCTCCATCCACAGTGCCATAAGGAATATCCTATCTGCACCAAGACCTTCCCCTTTCCCATGGCTCCACAGAACTCATCTGTCCCCCACATTGTGCATCTGTCTCTCTACAAAGTAGAGACATTTCCATTTTTCTCAGTAGGCAGCGCTAGTGTGGGCAGTAGACTGACCAAGTGCACCCAAGAGGGAAAGCAGAAGGGAATACAGTTCCCTGGAGCCACACAGCTCTTCCTGCTTGCTCTCCTTGTCCCCAGTCCCAATCATGAACAGGACAGAAAGAATTCGGCTTTTTTGTAATTTCTAATTGCCCTTCACAGGGATTTCTGTTCAGCCCTGCAATGGAAGCAATGAGACTTCTAGAGGTCAACTGGCTAAAAAAGGGTCATGTCTCTACCTGTGAAGGCACAGCTGGCAGCACTGTGCTCCTTCTCTCACCTCATGCTGCCTCTGCCTGCATCCCATTCTGTGAACTTCTTCAGCTGACACATTTGGCACTGTTCCACTTGCCCAGTGTCCTGCCTGTGGGCATGAAGAGCACTGGAGACAGAGCTCTCAGGTCTGCCGCCCCTTATCCCACCCATCCTGCACAGACAGGAGCACCAAGGTCCTGGCCAGGCAAGATCCCTCCTGCTGATGTGGAAACATCTGGTCTAAGAAATCCTCAGGGATCTTGGTAGTAAATCTCTGACAAGTCTCTGAAGAAATAAATCTTGGAGGAATGCACTGAGTAAATTTCTTCAAGGATGGCAAAAAGCACACCATGATGTCAGAACAGCCTCTCTGCCAAGTTCTCTGTCTCTGCTGAAAGAGTAGCAGAGTTTTGTAGCAAAATGAGTGTAATAATTTCTGACAGGCAAAGCAAAACATTTTCCACCAACTTTGTTTCAGAGACAGACAAATAATTTTTTTTCCCCTTTGGAAAGCTTCTCCTAAAACAAACAAATGAAAACAAACAAGCAAATTATCCCTGAGGTAGACAAGCAACACGAAAAAATCTTATTTGAACAGTCTTAAGATCAACAAGAAGCCTTCCAGCTAGGGCAGAGAAGACTTTACCAAACTCCTTGAGGAAAACAGTAGTGTGATCACTGAGCTTAGTGACAGAATTTTGGGACTGTCATTACTGAATATAAACCAAATAGACACTAACTCAATTAATACTCAACAGAGGAACCTGACACAAACATCAGTACACAGACTAACGCCATTCACACGGTCCTCCCATCTTAATTTCTACAAAGGAGGGAAATAACTTCCCCTCTTCTTGACCGCTGGAACAATAAGTCAATCTTCAAATATGAAGCGATAAGAAACAGATGTAACACCAGCTGCCCCTTCCCCTGCATGAAAACTGCTGAAAAAAACCCAGTGGGGCATTGCAGAGAAGGTGAGTAAAGAGCATGAGGGTCACTGCTAAGGTGAGGATGAAAAATGTCTCACAGGAATTACCCGTTCAAAATCAGCTGTGTTCTCTCCTGGACTTTCTGGAGAGCCACAAGTTCTGATTCTTTCAGTCTGAGTTAGATTACAGGGCAATGGGAATAGGCTCCATAAATAAAGAGGCAGAAAACAGAAAGCTAATACATAAATGATCCTATTGTTCAATGAGACAGGGGAGGTAAGGACAAAGGACAAGAAAAAGCCCAAGGTGTTCACTGGGTTTTTTGGTTGGTTTGGCTTTGGGGGTTTGTATTTTTCTTATTATTAGTTGTTCCCAGCAAAATTGGATGTCAGGACACAGCCAAACAGCAGAGTCTGGAAGAAACTGCAGTATCCATAACAGAAGAGGATTGAGTTAGGGAGCATGGAAGTCAACTGGACCTGCACAAGGCTATGGGATCAACCAGGATGCTTTTTATGGCGCTGATGGAGCCACCAATGCCATTCAAAGGCCAGTTTCTGTCATCCCCACAGATCGTGGTGAGCAGGGAGAGCTTCCTGTTGCCTGACAGGCAAATCCAAACCCCATTGTCAAGAATGGAGATTCAGGCAGCTGCAGGCCAGTCTGAGGGGGCTACAGAACTAATCCTGCTCAAAGCTATTCCCAACCACATGAAGGATAAGAAGGTAATTGGGATCAGCCAGCATGAGTTTATCAAAGAAAAATCATGTCTTACCAGCTTTATTCTCTTTCATGGTGAAAAGGCTGGTTCACTGGAAGGGGAGAGGGTGATGAATGTTGCCTGCCTTGCTTTATCATCAGTGCAGTGTCCCCTGGTGCTTAAATGTGCATTGTGCAGGAGACAAAAGCCATGACACTTCCCTTCCTGTGTAGTCACCACCACTGTGCTACAACTTAATGAATTCTGAAAAACAGGGTAAATAGCAATGGAAGAGAGCTATACTGCACATCTGTTTGATACAAATCCTCCAATTTTAGATTTAGTCAAGATTTGGAGCTTGGCAGAGTAACAGTTTTAAGCACTGGATGCAGCTTAAAGCCTCACGTGTTAATCTGGGGAAACTTTGCTGTAAAACAACTGTGACAGGAAGGAGCTTCAAGGAAAGGGTATTTTCTCCAAGGTGCAGCACTGGTGTGTAATTACCTCACTGGAACATGATTGACCTGAGACATGCAGGAAAGGCTCCTCAAAAGGGGAAGAAGAGTTTCAGGATCAGCAAGAGCAAAGGAAAAAAGCACTCCCTCTTACTGTCAAACTATAGATATGTAGTCTGGCACCTAACACCAAATTAAACCAAGTATTGGAGCTCTGTGCACAGTTCAAAGCAATGAATCACACTCTTTCCATGACATCTCTCCTATTAGAGCTGTCTCATCCACTTATATCCAACAGTTTCCTAATGGCTGCCAAACCAAGCCTCAGCTTTTGTGAGGAGGAACAACAGCAGCAGCAGCACCACTCTTTTTTTGAATCAAAAAAAAAACCCCAAACCCTGAACATGCACAAGCTGCCTGTAAAATAAACCAGGGACCCTCCTGAACCACCCTTCCAAATTTAACAAGATATACATAAAATGAACCTTGTGCAGCCTTGCCAGGTCAAGGCTTGCTGTGAAGATGTCAACACTCAATGGGTTATGATTGTAAGGAACAAATGTCACACAATCTTGAACTCAGGAGAAGCCTTATATAGTAACTTAGGTACTGCTGGAGAGACAGGCACGGGAACAACTTTCCTTGGCTGGTGGAATCCCTCTTAACCTCTTTTGGGATCACTTAGAGGGAGCCTGGCGTGTCAGGCTCTAACTCTGCTGAGGGCTTTTCTCATGAGCACTCTTGTAAAATGCTGTTCCTGCACAGGGGATATGCCCATAAAGGTGTCAAACAAAACTCCTTAATTATGATGTTGATGCTTACTTCTACACAAAGAAAGGAGTGGGAACATCTCCTTCAGCCTCTGTTCTCTCTCCCAAGACTGAAGAAATTTTAACTTTTTACTCTAATGACCAGAACTATAAAAGCCTTTTTCCTCTCAAAATATCGACCATCATTTTAATAACATGTAATGAAGAGGATGTGGTTGAATAATGCAATTCTTTTGCCCCAGTTCTAATACTTCTTTTTTTATAGTGCTCATCTAAGTCACTAAAAGGAATTAATATTTTATTGCTTTCTATGAAAAATGCATAATGCCTTTACCATAGCAAGGTTTCAAACTGTAGCTGCTGCAGTTCAGAATGGGGTTTCTTTCTGATTCTGCTCTCACTGGAGTCAATAAAGCTCTGTGGGAAAATACCTAAATTATTTGTTAAAAGATTAAGAGGAACGTCAAATTTCCCATGGAAGCTGGTTTTGAAATTTTACCATTAAGCTACTGTCATGTTTCAGTTTCACAGCCCTGAAAAAACAGGAATTACAGATTCTGCTTGTAGACATCATCATACATTAACCCCTTCTGGAACTCTGGTTTGAGTAGCCCCTGATTTTAGGAAAGAGGCTTTCTTTGCAAAAATAATACACTCTCCTAACCTTTATCTCTTATATCCTGTCTGTGCAATAGGCAAGTCAAACCCTGAGAGCCAAGTATTT
This sequence comes from Margarornis squamiger, assembly GCA_035222235.1. NCBI lineage: Eukaryota > Metazoa > Chordata > Aves > Passeriformes > Furnariidae > Margarornis > Margarornis squamiger. Next base: position 55,761,891 of record JAWWTY010000037.1, read on the forward strand.
GCAAACAAGCCTTTTTTCAGACTAACACTGTCAATTAAGCAAACATAACCAAACTGACAGGTCTGTGTAATCAAAACTACTGTTGGCATCTTGACGTTGGAGGAAAAATAAGGAACCTCACTTGATTATATGAAGAGCTTAAACATCCCCAAAGCAGTCAGATTCATTGCCAGACATCTAAAAATAAATGAAGTATTCTGGGCTTTTAAAAGCAAACAAACCCCCTCTCATTTCCAGTAGGTTCTCAGGAACAGCTTCTGTAGGATTTTCCCCAAGAAAATCATTTCACCTAAGGATAATGGTCCCAGTCCTGCAGGTTTTTAGCCTGTTGAGAAGTGCTCTTTAGCCATTTTAGCACAACTAGCACCTAACATGAGGAATGGTTTGACAAATGATTGGGAAATGTAGAATTCTGAAATTCATATTTTTGTAGAGACATTGATATTAATATTAAAAGTAATAATTTTTTTTTAAAAAGCCCATAGATCAGCTCAGGACAGAAATAGCACTAACTGTATTTAATTTTGAGAGGCTGTCATCAGAGCCAGCTATTGAAGTGGAGCCTTTAAGGATCCCATCTGTTTTCCTGAGCCCAAATTGACCAATAATTCTGCAAATGCTGAGGTCTTTGCAGCACCTGTAGAGACCATTGTGGCCCAGCAAAGTGCTCAGTGTGTGCTGCCCAGTGTATGAGGAAGGCTAAACAAAACCACTTCCCAAGCCTTCTGAGGAAGGCTCTTGCACAGATGAGTTTTTCTGCAGCCAGCCAGTGCTCTCTCCCAAACAGGGGTACGAATATCCCACGGGAGCACCGTAAGGATCAGGCTGCTTTCCACTCCAGTGGGCTCATTTGGCAGAGGGTGCTGCAAGGTGATGCAAGTACATGTTCTGAGAAAGTCCTGCTGCTCCTCCAGCCTCCTGGACCTCTCCTGTTGGCAACACTGAGCTGAGGGTCATTCCTCTGCCTGAGTTATTAGGACATCAGTGCTACTGAGAACCCATTTAGTGGGTTTGCTTCCAGCATTCCTTCAGTTACATGTAAGCCTATCCAGCTCGTACTGATGGATTCAGAGATATTTTTGGCCATGCTATATCCTGCTATGAGGAGATGTCTGATCTGCTCCTTGTCCCTGAGTTACATGGAGAATTGCAGCTGGATCTAGCTGAGGCAGAACGCTGTAGCAAAAAAGCACTACCAAACTGCATGTGTGCCACTACATGAAGGGAGCCCACAGGGAAGGGGGAGAGAGACTATTTCCAAGGGGCTGGAGTGACAGGACAAGGGGAATGGCTTCACACTGACAGAGAGCAGGGTTAGATTGGATATTGGGGAGAAATT
>JAWWTY010000037.1:55764412-55779275 GCA_035222235.1 Margarornis squamiger
CTGGATCCCTGGGAGTGTCCAAGGCCAGGTTGGATGGGGCTCTGAGTGACCTGGGCTGGTGGAAGGTGTCCCTGCCCGTGGTAGGGGGTGGAACAAGGTGATAAAGCTTTAAAATCCCTCCCAACCCAAACTGTTCTGTGATTCTATGATTTCTTAGGAAGCATACCAATATTTCCACAGGGGGAAAAAACAGAACAAAAAACCCCCAAACAAACAAACAAAACTTCCCAAAACCCAAGCAAAACACCAAAGAGACCTTTTTTTTTCTTCTGTGCCTATTGCAGAGGCACTACACTTGGTCTCAAGTTCAAATTCTTATCCCAGACACAATGAATGCTGCTTCTAGGGAAGCCTGGACTTAATGAGCATTAGCTCATTATTCTGTTTCCACAAGGAACTGCTGTGTTTATTTTTGGTGTGCGTTGAAAAAAGGAAGCCTGATTTTTCCAAACAGGTTCTTACCACTGCTCAGAGCCACAATCTACAAGTGCCTGACTTTGGACAAAGTGAATGCTCTTAGGAATAATTAATCCTTTTTTTAAAGAAAGAAAGGTGCACAAATCTTCCCGTCCTGACTGTCTTTAAAAGAAACATTGTGCTGAGCAGGAAGATCATCTGATCAAGTTCTAAAGGAGGTAAAAGTGACAGGAGGTGAATACCTCAGGCTTCATGTAAAACAAAAGGTGTATTGAGCCTGAATAGTTCAGATGAAAAATCCTTTCATTCCAGGGTAGTTTGGGTACAAATTTAGTGAGTAGGCTCTTTCTAAGAACAGAACCATCTTCTCTACATTATATTCAGTCATGTCAGATTCAATACTCAAAGTCTGCTGGAACTGTGTGCAAGTCCCTATTTTTAAGGGTCATCTTAGACACAATTCCATGTTTCATTAATGCCTTCCACCCAAACTTTTTGACTCACCTTTAGGATTGCTGTCAGAGTCACCTTTAATCTGCCCAGATAGTTATTAAAGCCAAACAAGTGAGGGCTTTGTACAAATCTTTAGGTGCATGTGGGCACATTTACACGGCACAGGTTTGTTTGCAAGCCTGGGCTTATTCACTGGCTGCAGAAATACACGTCCTTGCAAATTTGTGCATGAAAGTGTTCTTGAATCATTTAGGGAGTTTTTGCACAATGCATCTGGAAATGTACGTTAAAAAGTGTTGCCATCACTATTCTCTTTTCATGGATTGTTTTCTTGATTTGGTGATTTCAGACCGTGGAGAACAAATGACTGATGCCCAGCAAGAACAGGGAAGGGGGCTTCCCTTAAAGGAAGCCGTTCAGAGATGCTGTTGAATAACATGTATTCACTTCTCTGCAAAGTTTCAAATATTTATTTCAGAAGAAATCAGGGCTAGATGGCTCCAGAGACTGAGGTAAATTTGTTCTATAATTTACTCACTGAAAATAGCTCAGCAAGCTTTAAATCAAGGCTTTAGAAGATGAGCAATCTTAGTTTTGGTGCAGGGATTCTCAACACTCTCCATAACTTAGTCCCATTGGAATCTTCTCCAGACAAACCACTAAACCCTACATAGTTCCCTGAAAAGCACACACAGCCTTGGAACAGGCCAACCTTAGTGATGGGGCCCATCTTATAGACAGGGAAAAGGCACAAGAGAAGAGCCCAGGGACACAAAGCACATCAGTGGCAGAGCTGAGGTTATTTTTGGCTAAGTCCAGTGTTCCACTAACCCACCAGGATGGGCATCCCAGATGCTCTATTCTCCTCCTGAGGATCTTCAACTTGCATCTGCCCTTCAGGAAGGTGAGAATGGCAAAATACTATAAAACTACAGAAATCTTTCCCATCCATTTGCACGATCAGGGAAAGAAATGACATATTAGAAGCGAGGTCTTGCCTTCAGAGAAAGAAGCAATGTTTTTCTCACATCACCTGCCCAGCATCAGTCAGAAGCAATTCACCTGCAGTGAGCAGAGCAGAATAAGTGCTGAACTCTCTGAAAACAGGATCAGGCCCCTGAGGCTCTTTAAAGGACAGACAAAATATTCTGGGACTCGGCTCCCGTTTCACCACGGCCGGATGGGAGGAAAGCAAAGCCTCCAAGTCTGCCACACTTCTCAGAGCTTCAGAGACACTGAAGAGAGTGTGAGAGAACCAAGTATAGGTTTGTAATTTAATTTATGTTTATTTTGGTCCAAGGTTGAGGTCAATGCACAATGAGGAGGTTATCAGATGACTCATATCAGCCCAAGCACTGTGCTGGGATAAAGTTAGTACTGTGCCTACTGGGAAGATGTGAGATTGTCAGATGGCCAGGGTACAGCCTTACATAATTCATTTCTATTCCTGAAGTAATTTTCTTGACCAAGTCTGAGAAGGGAAGGAACATTCTTTTGTAGTGGCGTGGCAGGGTGGAAATCAGGGCTTTCCACATAATGTGCTCAGCTGCATTGACAGGAAAACTCATTATTAACATAAAGTACTTGCCCTTTTTAACACTTACCATGATAAGACATGTGCAACATTATCCAGGTATTTTCGACCTGAAAAGCCACAGATACACGGTTCTAAGAAGCAGTTCCTTGCTGGTTTGCCTAATTAATGACCCAAGCAGTAGAAATAAGACAAAAACCTGAAAGAACCCAACCCCTTTTTTTGCTTCAATTAAATCCAAGGCAAAAACTCCACAGGAACAGAATGGGACTCCTGAGTGTCATGTGGGAAACAAAAAACTAGAGACATGATCCAGACAGGGTGTCAAGGAAACATGAAACAGATGCTTTGCTCATGTATTTGAACACAGACCTATAGAAAAGCCAAATGCTTTAGCCATGATTGTTCATCCTTTCGGATGAAGCACTAAAAAAAAAAAGCTCTTCAAGCATAAAGAGGGCATCTTTTAGGAGTAAATTAATGTAATCTTAAAAGAATTCTTGTACCTGTACTAGACTAACTATTTGCTAAGTGTTGTCTGGCTTTGAAAAGTAGCCAGAGGATCTAGTGACCGATGGACAAAGCAGGAATCAGCAGAGCCCCTTGACCATGGTGAGGACTGAAAGTTGTACTAAAAGGAGAATAGTGAGTAGACAGATGAAAATCATTATTTGCTTCAAAATTTTTTCAGTTTTGGATCCTTCAGTGCAAGAGGGATGTTGATAAAATGGAATTAATTCAGTGGAGGGGCACCAAAATTGTCCAGGGGCTAGAAAATGTGTCCTGTGAGGAGATGCTGAGGCAATGGAGCTTGATAATACTTAAGACAAAGCTTTGGAGAGACATTAAAGCCACCTACCAGGTCCTGACAGGGTTTTACCAAGAACAAAGAGCAAGGGTCTTATGTGCCCAGATACAGAACAAGAGTCCTAAATTTGAAGCAAAAGAGGTTCTTACTGGATGTAAAGGTGGGGAAAAAAGGCACAGCAATATAACAAAGCACAGGAACAGGTTGCAAACGTATGGAAACTAGTAAAGAACAGTATGCAGCTCCCTGTCTCCCAGGGCTTCCCAAAACCATCACCTGGAAAGACAGAACAAAAGAGGATACCAAAGCCATGAGACTTTTTCTTGAAACTATGCATCCACAGTGGGAAAGAGACTATTCCCAAGGACCTGAAGTGACAGGACAAGGGGAATGGCTTCACACTGAGAGAGAGCAGGATTAGATTGGATATTGGGAAGGAATTCTTCCCTGGGAGGGTGGGCAGGCCCTGGCACAGGCTGGGCAGAGAAGCTGTGGCTGCCCCTGGATCCCTGGGAGTGTCCAAGGCCAGGTTGGATGGGGCTCTGAGTGACCTGGGCTGGTGGAAGGTGTCCCTGCCCATGGCAGGGTGTTGTAACTGGATGATCTCTAAGGTCCCTTCCAACCTAAGCCACTCCATGAAAATCCACATCTTTGGGAAAAACAGTTGGGGTTTAAGGTTTTCAAAATCTGACCCACTCAGTTTCTAAATAATTAACTCCTCTAACCCACACTGCATGTCCTGATCTCCAGTCTGAGGCCTGAAACCCTAAGGATCAGTGGAACAAAAGCCTTTTAATCTTTTCTAGAAATGTAGGTGCTAAATATAGATCTGGCTTAAACCATTAAAGTATAATACTCCAATTCATTTTAAAAGCAACAAAGCAATTAATCTTTATTTCTGCAGTTGTAGACACAGCCTCTCCTTTAGCAGTGGACTCCTGCAAAGCTGCTTCTCCCTGCCTTTAGTGGGATGATGAGTTAACACAAATGACAGAGTATCGTTTTCAAGGGCTCCTGTGTCACAGAAACTTCACCTACAGAAGTCTTCAAGATTCAAGCAGGCAAAGCCAGGACTGATGTGACCTGGTGTTGCCTGGCAGTTTGCCCTTGCAGGAGGACAGGCTGGGGATTTCCAGAGGCTCCTTTCAGACAATACATTTGTGATGTTTCTAAAGCCCCTCCTCAGGATAACTCTGGTAACTCACTGGTCATATAGAATGGACCTTTTCAAATTCTGCAACTGCCCCACTCAGCATCCTAATGCTCAAAGTCCTTTCCTCCAACACATGAGCTTTCCAAAAGCAAGATAGGAAATCAGATCTGTGTGGACAAGAGTAAACTGGAGAGTCAAAGGACTGATACCTCCTCTTGTTAAAAAGTCAAATAGAAAAGTTGCTGTGCAATTCAGCTTAAAAAAAAAAAAAAAAAAAAAACACAAAAAAACCCCACCAGTCCTTTTTTTGCTAACTTCCCTAGCCCTCAATGAAAAAAAAATATATATGAAAAAAAAAAAGCAGCACTGTGTGAAAATTCTCTTGGGTTCATCTGTATAAAACAGATCATGCTTCTTTTTCATTAACTCCAGATCAAAGCTCTTCACTCTAAGCACGGAACCAAAGGGACCAGGTAAAGTAAATATCATCTTCTCTCCAATTTCATGTGCAAACACTGAGTTCTCAGGCTGGGAAGACATGATTTAGTAGTTTTACTGCAAAAGGAAGAGCTGCATTTATATCCTGATCTTTACATGGATGACTGTGCTCTTATTTTTTTCAGTGTGATGATTATATCTAACTAGATCTAACAAAGCTGACCTTGTCCTGGAGATCATTGCCAGGGACAGGCTGAGTAGGAAAGAGGGGAATAAGCTCTGGAGCAGGTCTCATGTGAAGTCTCATCCTCACATGCAGGACATACCTACCCCTTCTCCCCATCGATGCAGTCATATGAATAAGTTCCTGAAGGCAGGACCAGATGAAGTGTCTTATCCACCATCATTAGATATGTTGGACTAGATGTACTATTTTACAACAAAGGGAGTAGATACTTCAAATCCATATTAAAACATGGCCCAAAGGCAACACCCAAGCTATATTATGCTGTACAAATACTGCCAGAGATTTTTTTCCTGCCCAACCCAGTCACTCAGCTTTAAATCTCCTGCCGCTGAGGTTTATCAGGCTCTTGTTTTGAAACTTGTCTGCTGATGAGAAATGCACAACCAGCTCTGCTCCCATCAGTTGTATTAAAAATAAAAGTTTGATCCTAAGGTTAGACCAACATTTTTGTACCAGTTGCCAGCCTTAAATGAACTTTCCCAACCAAGGCAGAAAACCCTAAGACCAAAGATTTACACTAGGAAATCTATTATGAAATTTTATTCCACCAATGCCTGGTGCTCTTCCCACCTAAAAAAAGGGAACTGTACAAGTTCACAGTCTCATACCCTTGTCTTAGCACTATCATATGGAGCTGAATTTATTACTGGAGTAGGGAAGAAATAGATTTCAGGAATGTTATCCGTTATCCAACTATCTATTCCTCAGCTTTTTACTATTTTGATAATAATCTGCTAAGGAAAGGGACTATTTACAAGAACATGGAGTGACAGGACAAGGGGAATGGCTTCACACTGACAGAGAGCAGGGTTAGATTGGATATTGGGGAGAAATTCCTCCCTGTGAGAGTGGGCAGGCCCTGGCACAGGCTGGGCAGAGAAGCTGTGGCTGCCCCTGGATCCCTGGGAGTGTCCAAGGCCAGGTTGGATGGGGCTCTGAGTGACCTGGGCTAGTGGAAGGTGTCCCTTCCATGAACAAGATCATCTTTAGTGTCCCTTCTAACCCATGTCATTCGGTGATCCTGTGATGTTTTTATATGTTGGCTTCCAATGTTTTCAAAAACTATCCCTTTATGCACAGATGGGGTCCATGTACACAAGTCAACATAATTCAGCCTCCTGAGAGGCCCTCTGAGGGATTTGGAACTGGAATGTGGAAATCCTGGAAGTTACACACAGCAAGAAGAAAGTGCAAATGATCCAATAAGGCACAGATTCTCCAAGTTCACTCTGAATAGCATAGCTTTGGGAGAAGGCAGGTCCAACCTTCCAACTGGCATGCTTTATGTTAGGATAAATTGTATCTTAAAATAATTGAGCCTATGTTAGCATTTTTAGACCAATTTCCCAAGCTTATTACCATTTGTCTGAGGCTCTCGAGGCACCAACCCTTTACAGCTGAGCTCCAACAGCTTCTCATACCTGGGAGATGAAAATGACTCCCCAGGAGAGCTGATGCTCCCAACGTGGGACACGAGGGGCTTCTGTCTGACTCTGAACAGCATCTGAACAAAGTCAGCCTGAGAAATCCCCATCAGCTCATTTTCTCATTCCCATGACACCACATCTCCAAACACATCAAAAAACACGGCGTCAGAGCAGGACCTGTGCTAAAAATGTCTGAGATCTATGATTTGCTCAAGTGCCACCTGATTTCTCTCTGCCCTCGTCTCCCTAGCAGAGCTGCCACTGCCTATTTCAACAAAATGCAACAGAAAGACATAAATCTCTGATAGAGCAATAAGATGGGAATGATTCCAGCCCTCAGGTTGCTGCTGGGGGTGTTTGCACACACGTTCCTTAGGGAAATGTAAGGTTTGTGGGGATCACACGAGGGGCTGGTGAGCACAAGAAGCAGCACACAGAGCTTGCATTTTGATCCATGTTTAAGAAATTCAGCCAAGGGTTTTCCTGCTGCATGGCTGCATTTTAAGCCTGCTGGGAACTTGTGTAAGTGCTCTGTTAACATTTATAAAAGCTAGGGAGACACATTTGGGGCTAAATCCCTGCCTGTCTCTCTCGCTGCATGTTCCTGGCTTTAGTCAGTGGGTGAAATACAGACAGAAGTGGGAGGGGGGAGGAGACACAGCTCAACTATTTAGAAAACAGAACCCTTTCCTGATGAATTATGTAGCTTTCCTCTATAATTTTCAAAAAGTACTTCCAAGGAACAAGTGGGAGTTGCATTTCTCAACCTGAAAAGACCTAAGGCTTTGGGAAGATTTTGTCGCACAGGTGAAAGACAAGATGAAATCCCACAGAGAGACAGACGTTGATTTCAAAGCTGTAGGAATGACTCCTGAAGGCCAGGGATATCACTTGGTTGGGTGATTTAATTTTAGTGTGGTAGTAGGCTTGGTTTCTCATCTTAGAAGTTTTTTTAAGGAGGGGAAGGAGTGGGAGGCTGACTTTAAAGTTGCCCAAGTGAGATTTGGAAAAGTTTAACAACAAAAAAACCCCAAACAAACAACACCCACAGAACTTCATGGAAAATTATGGGAGGGGCGGGAGGGAGAATGGCACTTCTGCATGGAAAAAGAAAACAAGGAAAGAACTCTACCATCAGTGAATTTCTTTGACCAAGAATATCTCTTCAGTATCTACAGTAAGCCATAGTGCAGGAACTAAGGAGATTTGCCAGCAAGTCCAGCCAGGTCTCTCAAACCTCATGGATAAAAAAGCACTCCAGAAGGCACAGCTGGTCCCTCACAAATCTCTAGACAAGCAGCAGCCAAGGCAGAGCAGTCCCAGGGTGGTTTAAAGTGATTAAACAAGATCACAAACATCCACAGGAAAAAGTAAGATCTCTTAAACCAAAAAGATGACTAGTTAGCAACTCTCTTGCAGCAGATCTGTTTTCCCTCGGAGGGTGCTGGATAGTTCAGTGGCTGTCCTGGCTTCGGGGTGGCACAGCAGGCACAGGGACTCCATCTCCTAGATGAAGTTCAGCCTTCCCTATCCCAAAGTTGTCTAAGTTGTGGTCCAGATGTATCTCCAGGCTCTGTTTAGACTGCAAACAGCTCTGGGTGATTGCCATCCACACACACAGATGGAGATGCCAGTGTGTGGTACCCAACCCTCCAGTTTCCCAGCTACTGCAGGAACCACACCACTACTCAGTGCATCACAGTGTTTGGATCCAAATCAGGCTTTTCCAAGGGAAGAAAACAAACAGGTCCTGTAAGACCACGCTGTGGGACAGATCACCAGTGTCCAAGGCAAGGGCCTGAGGAAGAGGCAGTGGCTCTGCAACAAAATCATGTAGTACCAGCTGTGGGAATTAAAGTGAGGAGAGAATTCTGGAGGTCATCTAGAATTGCCTAGGCCATAACATCAAACTCAGAGTGGGTTTACTTTAGATATTAGGAAGAAATTCTTCCCTGTGAGGGTGGGCAGGCCCTGGCACAGGTTGTGGTTGCCCCATCCCTGGGATTGTCCAAGGCCAGGTTGGATGGGGCTCTGAGCAACCTGGGCTAGTGGAAGGTGTCCCTGCCCATGGCAGGGGCTTGGAATGAGATGATCTTTAAGGTCCCCTCCATCCCAAACCATTCTGTGATACACTTCTATGAAGACTTACCTAGTTTTCAAACTCCCCAAGGATGAAGATTCCACTACCTCTTAGAGCTTTTCCAGTATTGAACCACTCTCATGATGAGAACATTTTTCCTTACATCACATCAGAGAAGATGCAGGAGTTAATGAAATTACAGACCTGAAATTGCAGGCTCAGAACTTGTTACTTCCTACACAAGTAGATTTAGATTAGAGCCATGCACAGCTGCATATCTGTACAGAAACCTAGAAATTAGAGAAGATATTACTAATTTTGATCTACATTAAGACCCTCCCCTGCTGCAGATATCTGAATTCCACAAGTTTCTGCCTTGAAGACAGAAAGCTAGGGTTTGGAGATAAAATAATGTGTAAAAATCCCTAAATAATCAAAACTGCTTGATCACAATCCAGAAGGGAGAGAAAGTGAACATCCACACATAGTTTCCTTTGCTGACTCCCTCTTAGCATCCCATTCAGACCACATAAAATTCCATCAGCTGTTCTTGGCCCTTAAGAGAAATGCTGCATTACTGCTACAGCTTCCTGTACCTTTGAAGTCCCCAGTGAGAAACATTATCAGAATTGACACATTTTTTAAAAAACTCTGTATAAAACAGAGGTAATACTCTCAAGAGAAAAGGCCTTGCACATTTATAAGCAGAAATGCAAGGATTAACACCTTAAAGCTGGAGTGTGACAACCCCAACAGGCAGGACTTGACACAGAAGATTCCCTGTTCCCTCTCTGCCTGCCTGGCTGAACAGCGTGATTTAAGGGATAGGGGACAATGGTGATGAGTCCCTGTCAGGTGCATCTCCTCTCTGACTGCCCCACCTCCCCAGATGCCTTTTACAACAGGTACAAGGCTCTGAGAGTGGAATTGAATGATGGATGATGCTCCACGGAGTGTGGAGGTGTTGCTGAGATTGTCAGTCTATGCCCTGCATCAAAAGCACTTCCACAGAGGAAAAAAAAAGAGAGTGGCCATTATCTTCTGAAGGGAGCAGGAGGTCCCATATACACAGGGACATCTGCTGCCTCCCTGTTGCCCAGGTTAAAGATGTGAAGAGAAAGCTTCACACCCTGGTACAGCCTGCAGATTATTTTCCATAATTGATATTTCAAGCAGGCACTGATGAAATTGGTACAAGAAGCCTGATGACAATCAAGAAAGAGTTCAGGGCCTTGGGATCAAAGAATATGGTGAGTTGGAAGGGACCCACAAGGACCATCAACTCCAACCCTTAGTTCTGTACAGGACCATCCCCAGGAGTCATCCCATGTGCCTGAGAGCATCATCCAAACACTCCTGGAGCTCTGGCAGCCTTGGTGCTGTGCCCACTGCCCTGGGGAGCCTGGTCAGTGCCCGGCCACCCTCTGGGGGAAGACTGATTAAGGGTTCAGGAGCACAGGTAGTGATCTTTATTGTTGTTCCCCGAAGGAAAGGAAGAACAGAAGCTAAACTCAATGATCCTTATGGGTTCCTCCCAACTTAGCATATTCTGTTATCTCAGTGGAGGGAGGGGATGGAGATCCACGTGGCAGCAAAGATGCAAGGTTTGTCGATGTGTTACAAACCATGGGAGTGCCTGGGAAGAGTCACACAGGGATTATTGTCCCCATGGGACAAGGGCAGCTGACCAAACTTGTCAGGAGCTGCTAGACCTAACTAAGCAGATTTTCATGATGTGCCCGCAGAAGAGTTTGGTGCAACAAAATTTTTATTTTCACGCTCTGCTAACACACCTTCAGCCAAAGATATTGTGGACCACTGAAAACTCTGCAACCTGAGAACTGCCTTTCAAGGGGTTTTTTATTTCCATTGTTTGGGTACACAAGAGAACCACTCCGGGGCGGGGAGGAGGGAAGACAGATCTCCAGGTTATCCAAGAATTTAGGCAATGTAAGACTGCCATAGGTGCAAAGCAGCAATGCCTCTGTTTCCTGAACACTTCCTAAAGTCTTGCCAATGTTTGGCTTTGTGTTTGCTACACCTGCACTGGACTAACCTGTTTGGAGTGTTGCCTTGTGTCCACCTAAAGTCACAGTGACCCAGCCTTTGTGTCCCTTTTGGCAACTGGTGTTCTGATGATTTACCTTCTTTGCCAGTGGGACCTTCTACCCCAGAGCTGGCTTGAGGCTGCTCATTCAGCTGTGCAAGGCTGGGGTCAGAGCAGCAGCTTTTCAGAGTGCTGAGCCTCACCCAGCTCTGAAGTGCCTCACATGAAGCACAGCATGGATTTTCTCATCCAAAGCCTACTTTCTCCACACCAGGAGCCCAAAGAATCAGGAAACCCTTTGCCTTTCCTAAGTCAGGGTTTGCCCTGGAGTCATGGACTGCAGGAACCAGAGGACTTGGGACTGGCTGGAAGTGAGGGGAACTCATGCTTATGTTTTTGCAGGAGTTTTCTGAAAGCAATATGCCACCGAATACTGTATTTTCAAAACCAATTTTTTTTTTCCTGTGAAAGCATCATTCCTTGGAAAATACTAAGGTAGCTTTCATCTTGCTATTTCTTCTGCAGAGAAAGGTCAGCCTTCCAGCCCTCAAGAAACTGTACCCTGGCACAGGGCTGACTGACAGTAATGCTGCAGGCTCAAGCATTTACATGGGTAAAAGGTAATTTTGCAAAAAATCAATAATTCCTTCTAAGGTTTCTCTGCCCTATTGACAATAAATTGTCATGCCCTTGCCTGCAAACTCAATAGGAATCTCATTCAACCCAGCAGAAACAAATTCTAAAATATCTTACATATAATACTCCAATATACAATATACAAATACTCCAAGACTGGCTCAGATAGATGTTAATTTGTGCATTCCTTAGTGTCCCTGCCTCCATAACCTTATTTTCAAAGCTGATGACCACCCAATATTCCCACTTCAAACAAAGACAAACTTTTTCTTGCCCTTTTTATTCTTTAAGCATTTATGTATCTTTCCAATCCCCCTCCTTTTTTTTTTACTGAGAGTGTTTTGCATAAAACATTGTTTAAGTGGAGAGTACAAGGACATCTGTTTGCTTTGTGGTTTGCTTTGTTTTTTTGGTTCTCACTGCCAAAAATATCTGGAGCTGAAACCAGAAACTATCACTTCTAGAACACTGCTTATATGGCCATGACAATGAAGAGCCATATCATTAAATTGTGAAACAGGCTTCTCCAGAAAGATGGGGAAATCAGTGAAAAAATTGGGTGAACTAAAGGACTAGAATTAGAGAAATGAATGAAATAAACCAAGAGTGTATATTCAGCAATCAATAAGAATTTCTCCTCTCTATCATAGGTTCACAGACTAAAAAAGGAATGGAGATGAGGACTCTGTATGCTGCTTGATTACAGGATGATTACAAGAGATCAATAGGACAAGGCTATGAAGGCAGTTCGGAAAATTCGTTTACTGAAAAGAAACTAACTTTATTTTGCCTAAGAAAATGATGTTGGAGAGGGGATAAAATTGCTTCTTTAGTTACCCAGGAGGAAAAAATACAAAGCAGAGAAACTTCTGAGCTAAAAGACAATGCTGGCAGAAGAACACATGGTCTTGTTTGTTTACACTCCCCAAGGAAGGACGTGGGCTGAAAATCTGGGAGAGTTTTGTAACAATCAGAACTATGAAGTTCTGGAACAGCCTTTGAGGAGCAGGGGGCAAAGGAGTAATTTTTGACACAGAGCTTGACCAGTTCAATTTGAGGATTTAGGAGACCACTTGCAATACTGGGGGCACAGATATGATTAAAGGAGTCATAAGGGGCTGATATTTCTGCTCAGACACTGTACTGGAGTTTAAAGCAAGGTGGTGGATGAGGACAGGAGGTGGACAGAAGAGAGGTGGAAAGTGAATGCTTTAAACTTCCCCAAAATTATGCTCAGCACATCATCACTCTTTCTTAGTGGCAAGTCCTTTTGTAACTTCAGTTATTAGAGGAAAATGAGTCAAAGTAAAGATCAAGCTTTTTTATTTTAGTTAATAGTATGGGCCACACATGTACGTTTTTCTACGACTGTAGCTAAGAAAAGTTCAGGCTAGCAGAGAGCAAATAAACAAACCAACTAGAACACCTGAAAACAAGAAAAAAAGCAAAACTAAGACAACCTACAACAACAAATCTCAAGCATAATCTGATGTGCTTTTTCTATACACTCCTAAGATTACAAACACCACTCTGGACAGAGATTAGCAGGAGTGGTGGACAACCTTCACTCAGACCCTGGCACAGTTATTGCCATTCTATTCTTTCCACTTGGTCTCTCAACCTTTTCCATTTGCATCATTTTATCTCTTTCTTCACACAGTTTTTCTTTATTTTTTTTGGCTTTTTGGAGCTTTTGCTCTTTTGGTCCCCACTTGCTGCGAAGCTTTTTGGAACAGGGAAAGATGTCAAGACTCATATGGAAGAAGAGAAAATCATGAGACAGAAGCAGGTGACCAGGGGACTACAGGCTGCGTGGACACTGCATATATGAGAAATTGCCCTAAACAGCATTATTGGCAACTACTACAGACCAGAGGTAGGAAACACTTGCACAGGCTTTTCTGCATTCTCTTTATGAAAGTTGACTGAATCTTTCCTGCTAAGCTTCTTGAGGTGATGAAATCGCCAGTTAAAAAAGCTAAGCCAGGCCCTTTGCCAGGACTGCTCCTTTTTGCTTAAAAACACAGTAGGGAGCAAGTGAAGTCTTTATTTAATCTACAGTGTAGATTAACATGGCTCTCCCTAAAGTGCAAATATTTCACATGTGAGACATTGAGTCAGCATTCTATGCAGCTGAGCACTTTGAACATGAAAAGCAAGAAGTATTTTACACTGCCCCCAGTCTCCACACACATCCCAGGGCAGCACAGCACTGATATTGTATAACCTGTACAGGTGCAGAACAGCAGAGGGGCAGCACAAATATAATAGGACTTTTTTTTTTCTTCCAGAAGCAGGTTTCCTGTGAACTTGAACGATTATTTCTTTGACTAGAGAACACAAAAAGACTCCTCACATGAACTTAAATAACCCAAGGAACTCAAAGAACAACATTTAGGAACCAAGAGGAGTTCCCCAGGAAGGACTAAAACCCTGCTGATCACAGAGAAGCTGCCAAGGCTTGTCTAGTCCTCAGACAATTATTAAACCTCCCTCCTCTTCCATGTGAGTCCCAATGACTCTCCTGAGGGAGACCTGAAGCACATCAAGAATGGCCACATGGCTCAGAGGGAAATGACAAAGGGCATGGGGCCCAGGTGGCGTTCCTCTGGTTCCTAAAATGAGATGGAGGGGCTTGAGGAGGAGTAGATGGATCCTGCAAGTCAGAACTGTCCGTACAGTTGGGGTTAGCAACAAGGTTTTGGCTCCTGTGACTATGGGACCCTCCCTGAGCATCCTTCAAAGTTTGGAGAGGAAAACATTCATGTGGGGAAAAAAAATATATGTGTATTTTCCAACAGACTGCCCAACATCATGAGAAGAGCTTTAAAGAAAGAGTGATGAAAGAGGGAGAGAGAGACTGTGACCAGCAATCTAGTGAAGAAATGGTGGATGGGGTTATCAAGCAGGGGCTGGGAATAGATGAACAGAAGGGACCTCTCTTGCAGTGAGGGGCCCAGAACTGGACACAGGACTCAGGGTGTGGCCTCACCAGTGCTGAGTACAGAGGGATACAGAGGGACAATCACTTCCCCAGCTAACAGCACAGACTGCTAAATGCTGATGTTCCTCAGAGAAAGGCACGATAATCAACTCCACAGTGCCACAGCAGGGTCTGTCCAAGTGCAATCTGCCATATTTGCACAAACAAGATGCTGTGAAGGACTCTGCCTTCAGAGGGAGAAATACTGGCTTATGTTTTCTGTTATGTTTAAAACTCTGGACAATTTGATACAGCCCTGGAAATACTGCTCATTGCAGTGTCAGCCTTTGGGAAACAGCCCCTCTGGGGAGGCTTCAAGCAGCCAGACACTTCTGAGGGCTCTATCTAGAAAGGAAGCAGAAGAACAGCACGAGGAAGAAAAATTTTATGCCCATTTGTTCTTTCCATTTCACAGAGGAGGATGAAAGGATTTCTCTGTGAAGGATCAAATAACAAAATCATAAAGTCATAAAATGGAATGGTTTGGACCTCAAAGATCATCCCATCCCACCCCCTGCCATGGGCAGGGACACCTCCCACTATCCCAGGTCACTCAGACCCCATCCAACCTGGCCTTGGACACTCCCAGGGATCCAGGGGCAGCCACAGCTCCTCTGCCCAACCTGTGCCAGGGCCTGCC
>JAWWTY010000037.1:55791976-55804794 GCA_035222235.1 Margarornis squamiger
GCACACACTGACACACATGGGGGAGGTCCCCTCTCAGGGTCTCCTCTGGAGGCTGAACAGCCCCAGCTCCCTCAGCCCAGCTGGGGTCCCACTTACTGGTAGAGAGGACGTGGAAGGGGGTAGGGAATGAAGGCTCGATAGGAGACAGCGTAGATGTATTCGACTATGTCATACAGGAGGTACCGGTGAGGGCTGAGAGAGAAAGCAACAAACATTACAGGTAAGACAGCTACACTTAAACATTTACACCAGGTGACAAAGAATTCTAAAGCCTTCCACACCCAAGCGCTTGTCTTCTTCAATCCAAATGATTTGCCCACAGAGATTCTCCTGTGGCTCATGGGGAGCCCATGGTGGAGCAGGTTTAGCCCAGAGGACTGCGGCCTGTGGAAGGAGCTGGGGAAAAGCATGGAGATGAAGCAGCAGCAGAAAGAAACTGTGGGCATCTGGCTGCTGGCCAAGGCCAACCCACCACAATCATACTGGATAAAGTGGATTCTGTGTTCTTTCAAAGCACACCTTTAATATGCCCCCTCTACGTTCACTCCAATTCTTCACACAAGACTTCCAGTGCTGTGGTAACTTGTACAAGCCCACTTGAAAATCTCTAATAGAAGCCCAGAAGACCAATGAAAAATTAACCAGACATCCCATCTTTGGTAGCAAATGGCTGCAGGGAATTTGCTTCACTTGCCTTTGCTTGACTAAGGATATACTGCTCTGTCCAAAAGCAAGAGGAAAAATCCAAGATAAATTGCCCCAAAAGAATGCGTTCCTCTCTCTCAGGATGGAGAGAAGGAAGCAGCCAGTCTCCTGCACACCTGCAGTAGTTCAAGAGAAACATACACCACTGGACATTCCCATTCCTTTCTTGTTCAGACTTTGACTTTGCATCTTATACTCTATAGGATGGCTCCAAACTGAGCCATCAGGTATCTCCCTTGGCTTTCACAGCAATTTGCTGGTGTTTCAGTCTGATAAACCCAAGATCTCAAAGATACCAAGGTCTGAGGTTGCATGAAAACTGCACATTCAATTGACATGTTCTTCAGAAAAATAATCACAATCAAAATTTGTTAATAAATGCTAGGAAAACAAAAAACCCCCAAAATTACTACTACTTTATCTTGTAAAACCAAATTAGATGTTCTAATGGATACACTTCAAGGTAGGGCAGCATATTTGGGAGAATTAAAAAAATTCTACACTCAAATTTCCTTATGTACTTCATCCAGGTGGCTGGAATAGAAAACCTGAGATCTGCACTTATGAAGTTACACTAAAGGACTACCATCAAAAACAAGAGAGTAAATTTTCTTTTCTTAATAGAACTTACACAAGAAACACATTTTAATTAGTTATTAGCACTTTCTTACCTTTTTTTTGCCCTTACACTTTAACATGCTCATGCCTACCAAAGATACGATAAACCAATTTCATCTTGATATTCAAGAACCATATATGGATGTGTAATATAGCCAAACTTTAAAATGTGAAAATAAATACTGGTTTTTCTTGATAAATTATCAAACATTGACAATACAATTCCCCCAAGAACAGACTCCCATTGAGGTGTCAGTCTATTAACCCCAATTCTAGCAGGTGGCAACCTCTAGAGAGCATCAGCATTCAAGACACACTGAACAAGTGGGTGAAGTAAAACCAATTCCATGGAGGAAAGAGAAGAACACGTAAACTACCTCAAATCTTCAGAAAGAGCAAAGACACCACGAGCTGTCAGTTAACTCTATTCCACCACACAGTAGGAGAAAAACCCCACAAAAAAAACCCCCACAAACCACAGAAATACTCTGTTCTTTTACAAAATTAGCATCCTAAACACAAACTGGTAACTCCTTTCCAAAAACATGAAGAGATGTATCATGCAGCTTTAGTCAGGGGTTATGCTGCAGAGTTCCTTTGGTTTTCCAACACTGATTTGGAAGTTCACTTTAAGACCATCATTCATTCAAAGTCTCTTCAGGCATTGTTACGTGCCTCAAACTTCCTTGCATCCAGAGCCTGGCATCCATATTTGGATTCCTGCCTCTGAAACCTGCGCACTGAACTCCTGGCCTTCTGTAAACTGCCAAAAAGTGAGACCTTGACAGTGTAGGAACACATTTAAAAGTTTAACCCTTCCATTAGCCTGCAAACTGTTTTATTTAGTGCACAATTCTCAATTTCTCCCACAGCTGGAGCAGTTGCTTCTGCTGAGGCAGTGCTTAACCTCAAACCAGATGCCTCTCCTTCCTTTTGGGTCAGGTGGCTTTGGATTTGTATTGACACATCTTCAAGTTTGCCCCCAAGGGGTGAAAATACTCTCTCAAAGGGTTAATTTCATCACATTTTGTGGGTTTGCATTAGTTGTGTCCACCTGACACCCACATATCTATAGAAAGGGGGTTTGAATGGACATCCAGCATTTGTTTCCACTGGTTTTTCAGTGTGACTCTTCATATCAACCCAGTGCTTCAAAAGCAACCTCAAATTATCTAATTATTGTTGCTGCTGTTAGTTTCTCCAGACTAGTGTTAGCTTCTTTCTCTTATTCTCCTAGGTTTTGAGCAGAAGTCCCTCAGCATATCCCAAAGGGAATTGAAGACCTGCTTGCTGCCTTTCCCAGGGCACCTGCCAGGGTAACACCTTCCTCAACAGCTCAGTTACAGCACTGAATAAAGCGTCAGGACACCAGTAACAGACAAACCAACAACCATCTCTGGATTATGGGATTAAAAAGCCATCACTGCAACAGCCTCACAAAATGAAAGTGGAAAAATCAATTTAATCTCAGATCAAATCCAGGTATCTTTGCCAAATCCAGATATGATGCACATTTTTGGTAAGAGGAGACAGAGACAGGCATGTTATACAAAAAAGAGAGCTGTTGAGCATCATTTATATCTTGATTAAGTACCAAGTGTTTTATTTATCAATTAATATGATGTTCCTTTTACTACATGTTGGAATCAGACCGGTTCCAGTGCTGTGTCAGAGAATCAAACACAGACCCATTACCTTGCATTTGTCATGTTGTTTATTCCTAATGCTAATGAGCCATTGTGACTTGTACACAAAAAATTCCAAGAGATGATAGGCTGGAAGGGACCTTAAAGATCACCTTGTTCCAACCCCCTGCCATGGGCAGGGACACCTTCCACTAGCCCAGGTTGCTCAGAGCCCCATCCAGCCTGGCCCTGAACATTTCCAGGGATGGGGCAGCCACAATTTCTCAGGGCAACTTGTAAATCCATTGTCTTAAACAGCAGAACCACTGCCTCTAACCATTCTAATTCCAGGTGTTTCCCACACAGCTTTACCAGAATTTTCTCCAAATCTATGTTGTCTAGCATGCTTCCCAAGAAGCCTATTTCTTTGTGTGCACATACATAACATGACATGCAATGGGGCCCAAACTGGGATTTTCAGAGTACTCACAGTAACAGCTCGAGTCATTTTTCCTCCCAAAAAGGAGGTGGAATTTATTGCAGCTCAAACTGTGTGCATGGATGGAGAAATTAAATGTACTGTGCAGCATGCCAAAAAATGACACCAAAAAGAAGTACTTCAGTTAATTAGAATCAGAAAAGTGACCTACCCAGCCAAGGCATATGTTTTTCCTTTTGCATCAGGATTCTTAATTGCATTAATAATTGCCTTTGCTACATCAACCACCTGTGAGGAACAAAGTCAGACCATTACCAACAGAAAACAGGAGTACAGGCACACACTAAATTTTCAGAAGTGATTTACAGCCCAACACATGCACCCAACCCACCCAAAGGGGATTTGGGATTGTCTTGTTTTATTGAAAACTTACATATACTGGTTGTTTCACTGTTTTCTTGCCCAGAGCAATCAGAGGCACACCACCAAACCAGCGCATGTCTGCCAGAAAGAGGGAGAATCTGTGAATCCCTTCAGTAAGCAAACAACCAAGACACTTTATACCACACTGAGTGTGGATCTCTTCGGAAAGCTGACTTTAGAAAAAAAGAAACAGAATGGGGAAGAATTCTCATCCAATTCCAGTAGCATTGTTTTCTACACACATTTAGTTTTTGTAACAACAATGGGAAGGCTGCATTTGTGTTTTGAGCGGTTCAGAGATATCTTAACTTTGAAAGACACAGAAATAGGTTCCACTCTATCCTCTGTAGCAATTTGTTGGTGATACATCAGATATTATTGTTGCTTCTGAGCCCAGAACTACTCAGGTTGATTTTTACATTTGAGCATTACCAACTTGACAAACTTTCAGGGTTAAGACGACCAGACCTCAAAATACTTTTAAAAAGTAAAATCAAAGAGCAAAGTCTAACTAGATTCAGAAAGAATTCAGCCAAGAGATGAGAATTTATTATGTTTCTATGTTTCCCACTACACATGGTACATTTCTCATAAAAACATACCTCTGCTTTTCAAAAGCAAATCCCCTTTTCCTCTGAGCTCCACAGTTACACAAATCATACATGGGTTTATTATTTCAAGAGCACATACTTGCATAATGATTGAGAAATCGGTCTTCTCTCCCAAACATCTCTGAGGGCTTCAAAATTACAGCATTTGGAAATTCTTCCCTCACTACCTTCTCTCCAACAGCCTATCATTTAATTAAAATGAACACATTCATTAGGTCCACTCTGAACAAACCAGAAGTGAAGTCTGACTACAGAACTGAAAGAAATGACACTATCAGTAGCACAAAAATTATTTATATCTAAGCCGTTTCATCTTTGAGATTTACACACAGAATGCCCAAAAAAATCCCATAAACATGTAGATCATTTCTTCTGATTGAGATAAAATGAAGTCTCACTAGGCAAGTGACACAAATTTAAAGGGACAACAAGGTTCAAAAAGAAGCCTACATAAATACATACTAAAAATAATGCAGAGTACAGTGAGACCAAACAAACAAACAAACAAAAAAAAGCTGAAAAATTGACAATAGCTTTATTAAAAATAACTCAGTAATAGAAAATTATGGCTCCTAGTAAGGAAAAAACATAATACGATACCAATCCCAGATTTTTTTTTTGGTACAACAGCAGGTAACAATTCGTCTCCAAGGGCTCCTAATTGGGATACTCATCTGTTTTTGCAACATTCATTTTGGCATCAACTACTCACTTTGCTGGGTCATTGCAGCCTTAGATGTCAGGTCTGATATCAGATCCCAAACCATCAACCCAGTTCTTCTTTCTTAATGACAGTGATTTTAGATGCAAAGATGTTCAAGGGTAGGAGAAAGGAAAGAGTTTTTGGGAATACAATATATTTTCCTTCAGAGCACATGGAGTGCTAAAGAGGATTTCTAGCTCCAGTACGTAAAGTACCTCAAAAATGTCTCAGCTGCAGAAAACACTCCACAGTAAATTCACACATTGATTTCCTTCAAACAGACCCAGATGGGGGAAAAAACAAATAAACAAAATAGTAATAAAAAAGTAGGCTCTCAGAAAATATATTGAAAAGGATTCCAGACTTACTTTGCTCCTGAGGTACTTGGAAGGACTCTTCATGTTTGCATTCAGGTGAGAGATGTGAATGAAGGTTTCCACCCCAGCTTCCCTACTTATCTGTGCGATACTCTGAGGAATATTTACAAATGCGTCTTCAAATTTGAAGTTTCTAAAACAAGGCAAAACCCAAATTTTACTCTAAGAGCAACCAGCCCAGGCTGCCTACCAACCAAAAAGCAATCACTAAGTATTCCCTAAATGTATTTCAAAAACCTATGTTGATGCTCCTTCTTAAAACCAGTTTTCTGTCGTGAGGGACTCTTCATATAATAAAAACACAGGCAAGTGAAATGCAGCTGTAATCTTCAGTTAGAGTTTCTCTACTTTTTCACCTGTTCAAATTCAACCAGGATGAAAAATTCTCTTGCTCACTTGTCAAGGACAAATAGAAAACTGCCCAAGTGAAAACAGGTTATTTTTATTAAGAGAAGCCCTGCTGTATCTTGAACTCTGAGCAAAGCTGTCTATTTACAAAACCTGTTCCAAATTTGACTTGATTTGATGCACTTAATTACTTTACAAAGGAACTCAAGAATTCTGAGCAGTGCAAGTTAGGGCAGATGCTTGGCATTGGGGAAGTGGACAAAATCAAACCAGAAAAATCACAAGAGGTGCTTATGCAAACAGAAAAAATCAAATTGTCAGAGCATTTAGAACAGCCCTAAGGGATTTCAAGGAGAACATGGAAAGAAAAAAATCCTCCACTCACTGCATGACATTCAAGGGGCCTAAATTAGGGCGTACAACTGTAAACTAGATTGGCATCTGATCAAGAACAATACAGAAGCTCTGTCTCCAAGCTGAACTGACACTATAGGCTGGCAACAATCCCAAAATTCTTTCCAACTATCCCAAGACTGCAAGAGAATTGGCTTCTCATGTTTTCATATTATGCTTGCAAGCACCTCTCCATCTTTTCCATTTGCTTTGGGTAACAAACATCCAAACTCTCTCTCTCTGTCCTTATCTACTCCCACAGTTCTTCAGATCCCACTGGAGTCCAAAGAAAGCCTTCAAAATAAGAAGTTATTTTTGACCCTTCAATAACTAATCTGATCCTGGGAACCATCACTTCTCTTCTACTCACAAAAATAGATTTAGAAACACACAAGAACAAACAACATCCCTCCTGTAACTATGGAGTTTCAAACAACATGGTACACACAGATGGGTCTGTCTGACGAGTAAGAGGCAAGGAGGGAAGTATTTCATGGCAGGCTTTCCTTTTTTTGACTGATCTCTGAATCTAATCTTTTTTTTTCCTTCCTGCCTAAGCTTTCCAGAGACTTTGGGATGATTACAATGGTTAGTTTGACCTTGTGTTTAACAGGCCATAGAACTTCATCTCAGGGTTTCAGGACCACCACTGATACCAACACATGTAAAATATGTGATAAAAACATTTGTGCAACACAGGGGAAGTTCTGTAATATACAAAAGTCTTTAACATGTCCCAAGACTTGGCTGTTTGAATCTGTTGAAACTGTTCAGAGGACAAGGTTTGGGGAGTTGTCCACTAGAACGAAACTTTGTGTTGCTGTCCTCACACTGCCTTTCAATAATAAAGAAACCCTCCTTTACATAAATCATATTTTTTACACAAGTCTCAAAATTTTAAAGGGGGAAGTAGATGTGAAATGCATATCAGAGATAAACAGAGACTATACTGTCCTTGAGTCAACTCTACAAACTTTCTTTTCTTCCCTCACTCCCACATTACGAAGAAATTTCTTCTATTTTGACAGCAATAAATATTTGATCTCGAGTTCAGGAAAAATAATTGTCCCATTTGAGACTACCAATTCTAATCTAGTCATACAATTTGCCTACTAATTTTACAGTTTGAACATCAAATGGCTGTTCATAAAAAAAAGAGAGCAACAGAGGCATTATGTCTGTAAACACAGATGAAACTGATACCTGCATTTGCTTCTCTCTACTAGGAAAATCATGTACCTTATAAAGGCAAATCACACAATTAAGTTTTTGTCTGGCAGTTCTGCACAAGGCTTTAAATAAAGCAGACATAACTGCATGCACAAACAAAATAAAATGAGCATATTACAGGGATTTTTAACCTAAAACAAACACGGGAGTTTTTAAATGGATTTCAAAAAGGAACTATTCTTAGAAATTATCATTAAAAACTGCTTATGTAGCTAATATTTTCTCTGCCAAAATTCTATCAAGGAATGATGTTATTAATGATAACCCTAGGGACTCTTCATTAGCTATTTCTGTTTATTAACATTTAACAGAGAGCAGGAAAAGCTTGATCACAGCTTAGTCTAGTAGGCTACAACTCCTCAATACATCCAAGAGACAGGACAAAATCCCACTTCTGTAGTAACATAATGAAAATACAAATGTAAGAAACTGTGCCATCTGTTCAGAAGGCATTCAAGGAATATCTGAAGTGTGTCAAAGCAGCACATTGAACTTCCTGACAGAACAAAAGCCATACACTGTAAAACTATGGATAAAATGCACTTTTCCAGGGCAGATCATAACAAGGATTCTAGTTAACCATTTAAAGAAATTTTATTTGCACAATTTTGGTTTTGCCTTTTCATAGAAGCCAAAAACAATGGCAGCATCACTGCGCACACATGCTGTAAAAACATGGCTACAACGTCCAATACCTGGTGCAAATCTAGCAATATAGGGGGGGAAAAGAAAGGAAAATTACCTTGTTTCCCATTCCTTTCCAACAAGATTAATGACCACATTGCTGTGTTCCACAGCTCTTCGGATGGAGTCCTTATCCCTACAGTCCCACTCCTGTAACCAGAGCATCGAATGGGAAAAAGATGAGATAATATGTAAATAAGCAGCATCAAAGACAGCTCTTTCACACCATTCCCATTTAGAGGCTAAAAAGCAGCTAGAGTTGTGTCTCTGAGACTGATTAACAGACTGCCTTGTATAGCAATGGGTTTGCATTTGATCTAAAGCCAGAGGAAGAGACTTACAAAGAAGAGGAGCTGCCCCAGGTCCCCCATGGGCCGCAGATACATGAGGTCATACTGATCACAGCGATAGGGGATGATCACTTGAGAGCCAATGCGACCTAAGTGCCCAAAAAAACCCCCAAAAGTTTCATTTATCTCAAGCAACCACGTAATGCTAAGTAGATGAACTTCTAAACAAACAAAGCTGCTTCCCCTGCCACTCCCCTCCCTCTGGCATTAAAGCACAACAATCAAATATTTATCTGCAAAGTTAAAAGTAGAACAGAAGTGAGTTTTTGAACCTACATAATTGAAATTCTTACACTGGCTTTTTTACTATTTAGGCTTGTAAGATGAAATACAGAAGCTTGCTAAAATGCAACAGCAAAAAACAACCATGGTGTGTCCCGTAAACATAGTAAAATACCTAAAAATGTATCACAAATAAGGATATTTACAGTTGTTAGGTTGCATGGAAACAAGAAGGGAGGGGAAAAAAAGCAAGGGTTATTTTCTGAAAATGGCTAAAACCAGAATCTGAGAAATCTGTACCCTCAGAGCTTCACTCTACAGACTGAAAAGCAACACTTGAAGGAGTATGGCTTATTTTAATGACCTGAATCTTCAAAAGCTCTGAAATCTCCTAGATTAAAACATTTTTCACTAGTTGCCACATCCTGGCATTTTAGGAGACCAAACACTATAAAAGCATACGCAGAACACTTTTAAGACCCAAAATGCCAGATGCTTCTAGGTCATCCCGCCACCTGAAGGAAAATCAGCTTTGCTGGACACCTTTTATATATATACATTTTATTTTTTTTTTTACTTAGCACTCCCAGTACATCACCTAAACGGTTGACAACATATCTTCCCAGGAAACCTGTAGCCCCAAAGACAGTGGCCACGATGCCACTGACAGAGGATCGTCCACTTCTTCCATGGGGGATCACGGCGTGATGGACGTGGCGGTGCTGCTGCAGCACAGAAGGTGCTCCAGCCAGGACAGAAATTCCAGGGCCTGCAACACAGGATGGGAGAGAACATGTGCTCTTAATTGGGATTTATCACTGCTAACCTACAGCTTATGTTATTTTCCTCATTACAGCTCCATTGAGGGGTTGGAACTAGATGATCTTTAAGGTCCCTGCCAACCCAAGCCAGTCTATGATTCGATGATAAGTTGACAAGGTAGATCCAGCAGAGAGTTTGGAAGGAAGAAACATGTTCCTCCAACCACATCAGCCAAAACCAAGAAGATTTTTGAAATTAGCAGTTTTTAGTGCTACGACATGTCCACACTCATAAAAAGAAAGGGACAGATGAAATGCAGGCTGCACAAACACAAGGCAGACACCTTGCTGTAAGAGCTGCCACTGGAAAATCACCTTGAGGATATAACAGAAACCCAAACTTTAGTAAGTCATATTCATTTCCTGGATAAGAATAAGCAAGTTTAATGTCCTCTGTGTAAATCTAAGTAGCAGGAATCAGAATGAAAACAGAATGACAGATCCATCAGGAAACAACACAAATCCCACTTGCACACTAAAGTAGGTTTTATCCCAATGTGACCAGGTATTACCAGGTAAATAGAGGCATTGACATTGCAGCCATGATGTTAAGAAGATCAAAAGAAGAGGGTAGAAGTTAAACTCTGTTACAAATAAATAATATTCTGTTATATCAGATGGCAGAATTCAAACCAGAAAATCCAGTGATATCTCTGTGCCTGAAGGTTTTCCTCTACCCAAAAGTTTGTCTATCCCTATTTTCTCTATATCATACAAACTGGAAAAAGAGACCACATCTCCAATTTTGTCCTGAAAGACAGTCTGACAGTAAATAAACCAATAACACACATACACTTGTGCTTTTCAAATTGCTATACTATGCCTAGAAACTATGCTCCAATTGGCTGATAGAAACAGGACAAGATGCCTTATACCTACTTCAAGTAGATATATGACTTCCTAAAAAGCACCTCTACTACCAAATAGGTCCAAGTTTAAACTGGATATGGATTCTGTCTTTGAGGAGTAGACATGCAGGGCCTTTCCATTAATGAAACAGAGACCTCCAGACTAACTGTGAAAAAGAAGGAAAAGACACACACTCTCAGTGTCCCTACCCAAGCCCAGTACAAGAGTAAACCATCACAGTGAGGGATTTCATTACCTTGTGGTGTTCTAGCAAAAAAAGAATTTGTTATTTAATTTCTTTTTTAAGAAAAGCAGACTCAAAGTAAAATGCTTGGGTTCTTTATAACCAGGAGGATTCCTTCAAGTATGCAAAAAAAAAAAGCTATGTGTTATGGTGAGACAGTGAAGAGAAAGCGTGATGAGCCACACTCCCCAATCCTTTGTTTATAAACATTTTTCTTTCTCCGGTTTATCCAAAAAAGAAAAAAACAAAACACAATACTGACATTCATAGTATTAAAACTACCTCTGTTACTTTTACATAGGAAAACATTTCAGTCCTTACAACACAAAACCTAAATGGAACAAGATTTCGGTCCGCTGTGAGCACCTGTGGAAAAAAAGTATTATTAAGCAGATCAACCCATGTAAGAACAACATGAAATTTCTAAAATAAATACAAACGTGTATATTTCAACTACTTTGTTGGCAAAAAATTATTGGTGACAGGCTCTTCATAATGCTATCACTGTTACATTAACAAATAATTACTGTTCTGCATTCTCCCACCTTTGTGTATACACCTCTTATTGCTTGCCTTGCACTATATGGAAGTTAGTAATGAAAATCATCTCCTGTTCCATAAATCTACAAGATCTGCCACAAATTATCATCATCCATGGCTATATACCCAATCACTCCTATATTCTACAACAAATCCTCTTGTCCAGAGAAGCTGTGGCTGCCCCATCCCTGGAAGTGTCCAAGGCCAGGTTGGACATGGCTTGGAGCAACCTGGGATAGTGGGATCCTTCTCCACGGAATGAGATGGTCTTTAAGATCCTTTCCAACCTACACCACGATTCTGTGATTTACAGCTCAAATACCCAAATCATCTTTTCCTCTACCCCTATTCTCTCCATACTCCGCAAACTGCAAAGAGATACTACACATGCAATTTTACCCCGAAGGGCAGTTCGACAGCCACTTAAGTAAATACACATAATAAAAACACATATCTCCCATTAAAGGTTTCTTAAATTCCCTCTTCCTTCACCTTTACCAACCAAAGCCTGTTTGCCACCTCCTACTTTACCCAACAGAGGAGTGGGCTTGGAATCAAATAAAAACGTCTTCTGGTGACAAAGGCCCAAAGACAATCTTTAAATATAACACTGGTAGTTGGACATTACTATATATCACGGCTAAAGGTCAAAGCCACCCCAAGAAATGGCAAAAGGAACGCAAACTTTGAGCTCGCACAGAAATGACAGTCCCAGCGCCGCCACCACAACAACAGCCTTTAGCCCACCCCCGGCAGCCCTTTGCGCCCCAAAACCCCTTTCCCTGAAGGGAAGGGCGGCACAAACCCCATCATTTCTGCCCCAAACCACGTCCCTTTGGCCCGCTGCTTCCCTGCGAGCTCCCTCACGCAGCGCTTCTCGGCGGACCCGGGCAGCCCCCAGGCCCGGGCAGGGCACAGAAAGGCAGGGAAGGGCACAGAATTGCCCCGAGGGGTGTGTCGGAGCCCGGAGGGCCCGGCCGGGCGCTGACACTCACCTGCCCTTGGCAGCCGCAGCCCACAGCGAGTCGCCGCCGCCATCTTGTGCCGCGCCGCGGGCGGAGCCGCGCCTGCGCGGGGTGGGGGGGGGGCCGTGCGCCTGCGCGGGGGGCGGGCTGGCAGTGCGCCTGCGTGGGCTGGGGGGGTGGCAGTGCGCCTGCGCGGGGCGGGGGGGGGCAGTGCGCCTGCGCGGGGCGGGGCTGAGCAGTTAATGGGGCTAATTGGGGCGGGGCGCTAATTAACGGGGCTAATTGGGGCCGTGAGGGGTTAGGGGGTGCCTTGTAGCCCGGCAGCACGGTGTGAACCGGACTGGGACGCTGAGCGCCATGGCCGGGCGCGCCTGGAGCTCCTGCAGGGCTGGGGGTGACGCCGCCGCCGCCCTGGGCAGCGCGTTCTGATATATAATCACCCTTTCTGTGAGGGAATTCTTCCTGATGGGCAACCTGAGCCTCTCCAGGAGAAGATTGAGACTTTCTGTCACTTCTTCCCTGGGGGACCGACCCCCCAGCTGGTCCCCCCTCCTGTCAGGGAGTTGTAGAGAGCAATAAGGCTCCTCCTGAGCTTCCTTTTCTCCAGGCTGAGCCCCCCCAGCTCCCTCAGCTGCTCCTCACACGAGTTCCCCTCCAGACCCTTCCCCAGC
>JAWWTY010000037.1:55812813-55863835 GCA_035222235.1 Margarornis squamiger
TGAGCCTCCTTTTCTCCAGGCTGAGCCCCCCCAGCTCCCTCAGCCCCTCCTGCTGCTCCAGCCCCTTCCCTGGACACTCCATGAACCCAAACTGCAGCATTTCCAGCATCAGGTTGGACAAGTGCACGTGATGGTGAATATCACATGTTGCTGAAAAGAAGGCACTTGCATGTCTGGTCCAGCCTGGCCAGACACAGAATGTGGTCCTCTAAGCACCCCCCATGCTTGGGATACAGCTTGGTCCACGTTCCTGACAGCCAGAACTTGGAAAAAAACCTACAGAGCTCGTATTTGAGTACAGCTTCCTCAAATTACATCTGCTCTACATGGGGAGAAAAGGGGAATGAATTAGGTACATACATTTTAAAATTCCCCACACTGCAAGCAGCAATTGTGCAAATTAATCCAGGGGATGAGGCAGAGCATTCTGGCACAGGCTGCAGAAATTGATAATAAAAGAACACTGACAGCTCTGCGTAGGGGGTTGGCTCTGATCCCACAAGCTTTCCAATATGCTTCCTGTTATAACACCCCTGTATTGAGAAGATTGGCATTTCCTGAGGGTTCTGATTGATCCAGCAGGAAATACCAGTGTACAGACCAGGTCTGGACACAGAGGACAGCACTGAACCTCCACTTGGCTGAACTAGGACTTCATTAGAGCCTGAAAAAGGATAGCATTTAAAAAGGAGGGCCCAAAAGCACTGGTTTTACTGGATAACTTTTCAGAACCTTCTGCCTTTCTTATTTACTATCGTTAAGACAGGATTTCTCCTCCTCTATGAACCACCTTGTTCTGGGCTGATTGTTGGGGGGTTTGTTGGATGCCTGCTCAGAGATGCTGCTCAAAAATACACACACAGCTGGTAGGGACTAGATCTTGCTCAAAATCTGGATTTCTGTTTGGAATTACATTTTGAAAGTTCTTCTAATTGTCAAAAAGTGTTTGAGAAGTTCATAGAAATATTTTATTATGCACTGTTTGATGATGTATTTGTACACACTTATACCATAAGATTTTTTAAAAATGCTTTTTTAACACTTTAATTGTCTGTTAAAAACAGCTTTAAGAACTTTATAGTGGGAAAAGACTTATATGATCTGGAATTCTTACTTTATACAACTATGTACAGATCTGCAGCCTTCACACAAGAGAAAGGATTTAACACCACAGTTAGAATAGAGATAACTGGCACAGCAAAAAAAAAAAAACAAAAACCCAACAACCCTGGAAACCAGGAATAACTCGAGTTATGCCTTTTCTGAATCCCTGCTGGGTACCAAAGAGTACTTCTGTCAAATTGCTGACTTAGGAGCACCATCATATCACACTCACAGTCTCTTTCTGGCTGATGTATTTGCAATAAAAAGGCCAAAGCTCTGTTTTGTAGAATTATTTTTGAGAAAACCATTCCAAACTCCCTTTCCTCCACTTAAAACTCAGGACATAAATTTTTTTTTTTAAAAATGCAATTTCTCAAAAATAATTTCAAGAAAGGGCCCAGGCACTCCCTGTTGCTTTTATTTCTAGTTTATCTGTTCCTCCTCTACTGAGCAGCATATCATCTGTAGATGTAATCTGTTTTCCAATAACCAAAAGCTTGGAAGTTTATTTTACTCTATTAAATATACTCATTAAGATATAGAGAGTTTGCACTCCACAGAGGCATCTGTTCAGCTATTGAGTGAATTATTTATAACCCACTTTAAGGCAGTACAGCTATAAAATATTTAAATGTAGTTTAGTCTCTGAATCAAAGTCAATATAAAGGAGACTATGTTTTCCAAAGGGAATTCCATATTACACAGATTCCCTATTTATTCTGAAATTTTCCTGTTAGGATAATATTTTAGCAGGACAATGCCTATCTCTGAAGGGAATTAAATATATGTGTATTTGATTCAGGAAAGGACCCTACAGCTGTATTAATAGAAATGCAAACACAAATCCCAGCAAAACCAGATCTATTTACACCCACACAGCATTTCACCATTACAGACAAACAAATTCCACACAGTTCTAAATTTTGTAGGTTTACTTCAAATTATGCATCTTCCACAGCACATTATGTTTCATACTTGAGGCTTATTTGGGATAATGACTGTTATTATTGTGCTTAAGAAAAAATAAAAATTCATAACAGTCTTGAATCAGAAAAATACAAAAAGTTTAATGGAAAAAGAGTGTTCCCACTCTCACCACTTCAGCCACTTAAATTACCAAATTACTCATGCAAATAGTGAAAACAAATGCTGAGCAAAAGCAGGTTTTGGAAACTTTCACTTTCCTGAAGGCAGCTGTGAAGATTCATAGGCTGAAAACCAAGACCTAAGTAATTGAGGGGGCAGCAAAATGATATTTAATCTATTTCACGCATTTGAAAAATTTAGTGTTCCTTTTCTTTACAAGTTCAGAGTCTCCAATCAAACAAAAACATTATATATTTATTTTTCTTATTATTTTTCTACATTGAAAACACTCATGTACACACAAACACAAAGAACTTCCCCAGTGCTCTTTACAGGAATACGATAAATAAATAAAAAGACCTAAGCAGAGAGCAAAAAGGGAGATGAGCTGGACTGGAGCAATGAGCACATGTTCTGATCCTCCCCTCTCTTGCCTAATACTGAAAACACTTCTGTTTCTGCTGTGCCAAGTGGAATATCCTTTCCTCTGGAGAAAGGCAAATATTAAATGTTTCCTGATCTAAAAGGAAATGAGGACTTGGAAAGGTCACTGTGAGTGGACAGTAACAGCCATCTGGACCCTCACAAGCTTTCCCCCAGTGCTCAGTGTGCACATATTAAACTAAATTGCATACTTGTATGGAAATTATTAGCAAATGTACAACATGGACTTGCTGGTAATTTGCATAAAATCTCATCCTAAGGTGCATAAGGTTTGGCAGCAATGTCAGTGCTGATAAAAATGTAAGGCAGGAGGAGGGTAAGTGAAACCCTCTCAGTCAGAAGGGACTGGCGCATCATTTTAGCATGACCAGAGGGGCTTTGGGTGCAGGGAGTGGAGGCTGAGAGGAGACCAGACTCCTCCTTGCCAGGCTGACACTGAAGGGGAAGGGAGAGTTGAGCAAAACCAGAGCTGCTGGGCTGAGCTCAGTTTTAATTATGCATGGAGCCAATCACTGGGTGAACAAATGAAGTTTTAGCGTGTAACATACCCAGCCCCTCCTCCCCAGCTCCCCACTGGGAACATCCCTGCCACCTGTGTAAGGTTTAGCAGCATTTCTCACTGTTAAATCCTCTGCCCCTGGACAAACAGACACTGCCAGCAGGTTTCATCCTGCACTGCTAACCCACCACGTGCACTCCAGGTTTGCACCTCTTGTGGTGGTGACATCGCACTGGGAGCGCCTGGGACAGGGAGGCAGGAGTTACTGCTGAGGGTGGCTTTGGGTCAGGAATGTTCATCCCACCATCCTCTCTCTGCTGAACACATTTACATTATTAAGACTCACTGTGTGTTTGCCTTTTCTGGTAGCTTACAGCTTAAACAGGTGTTACATGGGACAACAGCTTATTAACTTGTAGTTCTCAAAAACCAAATCTGGAAAAATCTCCCGTCTCAGATGAAACCCTTGCTAGAGTTTTTGACTTCTCTGTTCCACAGAGGGCATGGGTGACTATTAATTCAGCCAGAGATTTCACATTTCCTGGAGTCCTGTGGAAGCTTTCTGTAGCATTAACAGGGAGGGTCTTTGCATGTGGCTTGGCTTATTCTTTGAGCTCTTACAACGTGTTTAGTGGCACTTGAGCACAGAAGAGACAGCTCTGCCCCTGTGGTCTCACAAACTGCTTTAGTGTCAGAGCAAAGAAAGGATCTGCACCTGAGATGTGTGCATATATTCTAAGCATTCTAAGCATAAAAGATATCTTAAAATGCATCTGGAGAAAATATAAAACATGAAAGCAGCATGTTGAATTTAAATTTGAAGAGAGACAGGTCTGCAGGAAAGGGAGGGAGATACCAGGATTTGCAACTCAAGGGGAGAAAAGCAGCTGTATCATGCCCGTTCAAATTCTTCCATCTGCCAGAGAGAAGCTTTTGGTTTTACAGATAACCAAGATTTCCTCCTTTGCAGATAAAATTATCTGAGAAGTTGACATCAATTAAAATATTTGGCCCAAACAGATAACACATGATGCCTTTTTACCATAAAAGGTATAATAAATATGCTTACAATCAATGTAAACAGATAGACAATGCTATTGTTTGCCAACATTATTATATTGATGTAAAGTATATTAAACATATTTGGTGAGATTAAACCAAGCCTGGAAATCATGAGAAATTGTATATTAATTTTAACTCAGCAGAGTGCAGCACTTGTAGTAATGGCCAAAGTCAACTGCTTAGGGTTTCATTCAATAAAATTCCTAACACATAAGAAAACAGTAGAAAACAGTACTGGTACTGGATAATCAAGAAAACAAAATAAAAGGGTTAAAACTATGCTCCTATTAGACAGAATTACTCCTTTGTACTTCAGAAAAGAGCAAGCTGAGCTCCTGAACAAGATGAAGTCAATTTAAGAGTAGAGTAATTAGGACTGAGACACGTGATAGAGTGGAATCTCTGCAGCAGGAACAAGTTATACAACTGGAGAGGCTGCTCTGCTGCCAGAAACACAATTGTCACCAGGTGACATTTGTCTTCACAGACAACGTTGCAAGAATAAGGAATGATGCTTCAAAGCAGAACAGAGATTGCTGAGAGAGCAGGATGCAAAGCTGGGCACGTGAACTCACCTCGATCAGCCACACAGCACCATTGCCTTTGGAACTCTAAAAACTCTTTGCTATTCAATAACACACTCTATTAAATAATACACTCAAGTCCACTAAAAGTTCATAAATGCATATTATTATTCTTCTCCAATGAATGCATGACAAAACAAGCTAGAATCCATATGGAAATCACCGGCATGTTGAGGAAGGCAATTCTTTAGTAAGATTCAAAACAAGCTTAAGAAGTTACTTCTGTGAAAACAGCATTTGTAGATAGAAGACCAAAGTCACAGAGGTATCAGAGAAATAAAAGTAATTCCTTGCAGAGAAAAACTCCATGAATGGACAAATGCATTATGGGAATGCTTAAACTAATAATTAGTGTTTGTAAATTCTTAGTCAATACATATGTCCTTTGCTTCCTAATCTCACCTTCAAGTTAAAACAAAAAAAGGAGCACTTTTTGAAATGCATATTCCATGTTGTACAAACTATCTGTATTTAAAAATATCTAGTTTAGGTTATTATCAGTGGACTTGTCAGAATAGGCTTGTTGAGTCAGAAATATGTCAAAGATTCTAGTAAACAAGTCAAAACAAAAAATACTCAGATGTTTAAGACACCCAGGAGGAAAAACTGGAATCTTAAAGGGTGCTGTTTAGTAGAGCCAAAATCTAGGCCTTGCAATATGAGAAACTCTGGCAGACAAGACCTCCTGAAGACAGAGATGATGCTTCTGGAAAAAGAAAGCAGAGTTTCCTTTCATGAAAGAAAGACATTCAGCAAAGAACCAAAGCCCTTGATTTATTGATTGCTGTGATTTGCTTTAACCTCTTCAACACCTGAGCAGCGTAATCTGGTTATTTGTCACCGAGACCAAGATGGGAGTCAGGTGGAGCATAGGACATTTAGAGGAAACAAAAGGGTATTAAAACTGCCCAATACCAATGAAGTACAAACAAAACACATCATCTAAATCCCCAAGGCAAAGCTGGATCCATCATCCAGATGCTGGTAACTCATCCTGCTCAAATCCCTTGTCCTGCACTTCACAGAACTGGACAAAGGAACAGGAATTTTCTGCTGTATTGGCGCATAGCAAAATGCAACAGAGATACACGTGAGATAAATACATTTTGCAGAAGTACAGCTGCTGCAGTCATATATTGTGAATATTCTTCATTTTCTTATCAAGTAACAGTAGCTGCTTCCACACAGACAAACCTCTGCATCTGGAAGGCAACGGATTTATCAAGGCTCCACACCAGAGCTCCAGGCTTAGGCCACAGTGCCTTTACTTGTCTAAACATTTTAAAGACAAATTTAGCAGAAGGGTTCAACCTCCTTATTACCAGCCAGTAAGAAATGGATACAGATTACATTCTGAGCATTTATTCTGGAGACAAGTAGAGCTGCATTGCAGAGCTAATGCAATTATTACAAACAGCACTTTTATGGAGAGGTGCTGCCATGCCCTGGGTGATGTGTATGAAGGCAGGGAAAAGTACTAAACACAGACAAATGAGCTGAATCCTGAACTCCTCTGGATGTCCTTGGGACTTTGTATAGATGAGAACAGCATCCTTCTTATTGTCCTCTCTACCTGCAACACAAACCCAGGTTCCATGCTGGAAGTGAAAAGCCAAAGTGTGTCCTGAGCTCACGCCCTGGGCAATTGTGGGGAGTTGATGGGTGAGTGATTTCTCTCACATTCAGGTCTGTTTCCCATGTGAGTTGTGCTTTCTTCTGGAACACTTTGTACTAGTACTTTGAGAGTGGGTTAAACTGGTTGCAGTATTACAAGGGGGCGTTTAAGTGCAGCATCCTGTGATGAAGGAGTCACTGATCTTTATAAGGATTATTGTGCCTGAATGATTTTATGGATGACACTGATGCAGGCATTTCC
Source organism: Margarornis squamiger (assembly GCA_035222235.1). Classification (NCBI taxonomy): domain Eukaryota; kingdom Metazoa; phylum Chordata; class Aves; order Passeriformes; family Furnariidae; genus Margarornis; species Margarornis squamiger. Next base: position 55,819,469 of record JAWWTY010000037.1, read on the forward strand.
TCACCCAATAAAATCTCACTGGAAACCTCAGTGGCTGGTAATTTATGTTCATGGAGTGCCATCTAACTTACACAGACTGCTTACCATTTTCTGATATTTTAATGAAACCTTTTGGCATAGTACTGGTAATTTGTTTCATTACAAGTAACAATATATGCTAAACACAGGCACAATGAGGAAGACAGAAAATCCCAAACAAAACTTGGCTAAACACAAAGTTATGTTTAGGGAAGAAAAATGTATGTGTAGTAAGCTAAGCTGGCTGCTTATCCTTATTAAACAGCCAAGGAATGGTGCAGTGTCACAGAAAGGGCAATAAATAAAATTAAAATGCAAATTAGAATCAAAGAATTCCCAAGGTCTGCATGCAATTTCAAAGTGCACTCAGATTAATGTAGGATCTCTGCCCTTTCTGGCTTCCTTTTGAGAGCTTAGGCACCGTGAAGAGTGCGTGGGGACCAGGAGCCAGAGAGCTGGTTCTCCTCCTGCAAGCTTTTCCGTGCTCTGACTGCTGGGGAACACTGTGAACTCCAGCTCCCAGCCAGCCTGCGTGTCCCAAAAGTGCTCTGCAGAGGGTGGGGGTCTCTTCCTGGGGTCCAGGCAGAACCCACACAGCTCCCGGGTCACCCTCATTTCCACCTCATGTTGCAGTGACCTGTCCTACACCCTCTCGTGTTTCTCTTGCACCTCTGGGAAGCACCTCGAGCTCAGTACCCCTCTCCAGTACCTTCACAGCAGTGCCATGTGTTCCTGCTCTTTCCTTTCTTGGTGGCCCAGATGTGCTTAAGCCCCACGGTGAAATGTCTGCCTTTCACATCCCTAAATGCCTGCAAAGACATCCAGCTCATTATCTTTCTTCCCTGAAGGAAGGGAAAATAAGAAATTATTCCTCCTGCTTCATTTTCACATTGCAAGGCCACAGCTGGCACTCTGCACCGTTTCTGTACTCTCCATTTTTTGTCTGTGAACTCACTCAGGTGCCAGCCCACAAGACAAACAGCAGAACACATCAGAGTAAGATCACTGCTGAAAGCTTCATTTTATTAAAACTTCCTTGAAAGGCTAAGGCAAACATGACCTTTCCTCTCCCTGAAAAACTGGTGGCAGGGTAAGATTCATAACCATTCCACTGCTGACCTCAGCTCTGTAATTTGCTTCAGTGTGGGTAATAAAGGCAACACAGGGGAAGTAAAAGAAGGAAGACAAATCAACAAGGAGCCCTGGAGGGAAGATGGAAAGAGGAAAGGGAGATGGAAATGCTGCATAAATCCTTGGGCAGCCCAGCACACCTCAGAGAATCATTGAATACCTCTAACTTCCATTGCCCACCTTTCTCTTGGCCACAGAGGTCAGAACAAGAACCAACACAGTGCAGGTGGTGTGTTGAAATTCAATGCCTTTTGAGTTCCTGAATACCTTAAAAAAAAGCACCCTAGGATAAGTCGTTTTCAGGGAAATCTTGGACCATTATAGAAGGCACTCAGAATACCTTAAAAAAAAGCACCCTAGGATAAGTCGTTTTCAGGGAAATCTTGGGCCATTATAGAAGGCACTCAGAATAATTCCTATTGAATCCTGTGGATAGCCCTGACCATTTGGGTTAGCAAAGATTAACTCCAACAGAAAAAGGCACAAATACTCTTAAGATGATCAAGGGCTGGGCAGCCCCACCACAACAGAGCACATGGTTTAGCACCCCAGAGAGAGAGATGCCAAGGACAGGAATATTCACTCCTGCCTTCAGTTCATTATCCACAGCCCTCATAAGAGCTGTGCACAGAGGAAATTACCTAAGTTACAGGATAATGTTGGCACAGAATCAAAATATAAAGAAACTAGGAAATATCTGTAACAGTGGAAAAGTGTTTCTCTGAAACACTGTCCTGGCAGATGCTGAGAAAAAACTGTGCTGGGCTGAACATCTAAGATGTATTTTTGTAGCAGATAATGTATTATTATCTGTCATGCCTGTGACAACCACTAAGCTGGACTCAGCATACCAGAAGGCCCATTCAGTACTGAATTTCTCCACACAGTTGGATAGAAATGTCTTTCCAGTCCTTATCTGTATTTATTTATAAAGGTGTAAGTGAGCTGTATCTAACAGGGCACAACAAGGCTCTCACCAACACACTGCTATAAATAACCCCAGTGCAGGAAGATTCCTCACTGTAAGAGCCATCAAAACTGCTCCTTGGGCTCCAGAGAGACAAGGATTTGATCCCATGGGCACCATCCTGCTAACACAGCAATCTTCCAGCAGCCACAAGACAAACAAAGCATTCCGCTGGCAGGATTTCCAGCAGTTCTGCTGAGGTCTTCCCAGGATCGAGTTTTACACATCATGAGATTTCTCACCTTATGTTTACAAGCTAGAAGAGAGTCTTTTATTTCAGCAGGTCACTTCAAAAGGCTTTTAAGTCGGGAAGGAGGCAGGCTAGAAACCCTGAGAGGGGAGCAGAGCTACTCCAAGCACATACTTTCCCCCCTGGTCTCCAAGCAGCTCCGTGGAAATTATAGGGGAAATTACACAGAGTGGTGCTACAATTGAAACTACTCCTCAGCAGACCTCTCTTCAAAGTGGGGCATCTCTCTGTTAGAAGGTGAAAATGGAATTGCAGAGAAAGGTGTAAGCATGAACAGCCCATCTTCTGGCATGCAGAGGGTAGGAGAATGCCCCTGGCTTGGTGCAAGGAGGCTTTTTCCTTGCATCCAACTCCACCCGCTTGTGCCATGGGAAAAGACTGGAATCCATGAAGCTGCACTAGCAGAGCATGTCAGGAGGGGAAAAAGGTACCACAAACTTCTGCAGCTCAAGGACTGGCACAGAGGGAGAGTTTCAGAAAGGTTTGCCTGGGATTCTAGTAATGTTCCTTTTCATCTGCTTTATCCAAACCACATCACTATGGGCTGCACACTCCATGAGAACATTTATTTCTATGGAGAACTAGGATAGCAGTCTACAGTGAGTCATTTTTAAACAGTTTAAGCCTTTATGTTCATGAAGAACATCACATCTTCGTATTTATTTACTAGCCAGAACCATTTATTTTATGGCTATTTATCTGTGGAGATTGTTCTCAAGTGTGTTCATTACATCTGCCTAGTATTTCAAATGCCAGGTTTATTGCTTGTTGTCACTGGATACTAATTCTCTTAGCAATGCTCCTGGCTGAATGAATCCTACTGCTCTTAAAAGTCTGGACTATAGCAGGAATGTTTGCATACATTGAGCTCCACTCTTCTTCTGGAAATATCTGTTTCTCAAATTAAAGTTAGACATTTCTGTGGACTCTTTAACAAACAGCTCACTACTAAGATTACTTAGAGGAAATAAATGCTCCAGAAGACCCATCTTGGCCCTCCTGATCAAATAAAATCAAAAAATAGTTGCAGAGTGTTTGTTCAAGTAACTCTTCTGAGACTTTCAGACAAACTCACCTTTGATTTGAACCAGAAAACACAGCTCTGCCTGCTCAGTCCAGAACCAGATAACTAACTAACTCAGAATTCCAAAGGATGGACTTCCTTAACTCTCCACAGCCTTCAAAAGCCACAGAGCTGAGAAGGCCACTAAATACATTGCTCTTTAACCCTTAAATCCGTTTATTTTAGGGAGGGGGGGAATTGTGTGAAACTTAGCCCACTTGGTGTCGGCATGGTGCTGATGGCTTTCCCCAGTGTCCAGGTGCACTGAAGCAGCTCTGAGTTGAAACAAGGACAGTCACAGTTCATGTCCTCTGCTTTTTTATTTCCTTTCCCTGAAACTTTCTACTTGCCCTTAGAGTTTTCTCTTTTCACAGACCCCCAAGAGGCCAGTCTTTCCCTTTTGGAGGCCTAAAGAGCTCAGGAATGCAAATCCTGACAAGAAGCAAAGGTGAGAAGCATTTCAATTCCACTAAAATGGAGCTGAGAAACACATGGAACTGATTCAACTCATATATCCCTCACCTTAACCAACAGTCCAATACTTCTTATTAGCAGGAAGTCATTGGCTTCGAGTTTTATTTTACAGAGTAGAAACTAAAAATCTAGAGAAGAAAAATCATCACATTAAGATCTGTGAAATAATGACTCATATGCCCACAGAGTCATTATCTTCCACCAGCAACATGCAAAGCCATGAGAAGCTTTTGTTAATGATCTCTGTTGAGGGATTGATGGTCACACAAATGGTTGGCATCTGCTGTTCCAGAAATCAACTAAGCTCATTTCATCTTTTGAAAGAAAATATCCCCACAAGTATCAGACAGTTTCTCTGCGTTTCTCTCAGTTTGCAGACTCTCATTCCAATGACAAGCTGGGCAAACATGAGACTGTAAGGAAACCTGACAGCCTTTGAAATCCAGGCTTTTAAGAAGCAGACAACACAGAGGAAGGACTGACAATACACTGGCAAGAAATGAAAAAGGGGAAGAGCAGGTGGAAATGGCAGAATGAAAATGCATTGATTCCTTGGATTTCCATTATATGTACACTGGAGGGCTGTTCTGAAAAATCAGACAATTAGGATGTGTTTTTTCAATTACCCAGCCAATTAGTACATGAAGGTCTAAAGAACACAGCACACCAGGAAGAGAGTGATAAGTAATTGCTAGCCAGTACACAGACAGCTCAATTTCTCTTGTGACCAAAACCAGAGCACTCTTGTCCCCTAATCAAATATCAAATCCTCCACTTTCCTTTTGTACAACAAAATCATTAGATAACCACCACAAGTCATTGAATAGTATTTTCAGGGGCACTGTCATACAGGAGGTGATTAAAGAAGCACATTAGATTCAATTAATTGTGCAGTGAGACCACAGTTCCCTGAAAACTCACTGAGGAGTCCACTCATCCTACAGAAGCAAGTGGAGAAGAGCAGTTAATTCTGAAATACTACTCAAACCAAATTCTTGGTTGACATCAAGGTGCAAACTTTCACTAATAAAAGGTGAAGTGAGTAAGGGGATGATTCTTAATCACTGCTTGTGAGTAAGGGGATGATTCTTAATCACTGCTTATAATGCTATCTACTCTTAATGCTCTAGGGGTAGGAATGTTCATAGGTTTGTCCTCATAAAAGTCATGCTATTAAGCACAAGAGCTTCTTCCTTTTTGCAAGTGTTATCAGGAACACTGCAACCACATTCTAAAGTTCAGCTGGATGGTAACTCAGTATGGTACCCCTGACTTCCACAGCAAGGTTTCTTAGCCAAGTGCTGACAGATGTTATGGATCTGAGGCAGAAAAACAGCCTTTAGCATTTAATGTGGTAATGAGAAATTAAACTGCTTGAGGCATGAAATACAATTGTTCATTTACACTGAAAACATATTGATGCAAAACCAGCCATTACAGTCATGGATGAGAAAAGCAGTAAAATAACAGATCCAAATCTTCTACAAACCACAGGGTTGAAGCTTTAATGCTTTCTTTAAGTAGCCTCTGGGGAAGTATTACCAATTATGTCCCTTGGTAGCAGGTACAAGGAGGCAAGAGGCTGGGCCTTCAAACACACATGCAAGGGGGAATTTTCCCCATTCAGACTCATGAAATGAATATTTTTTAGTGTGTAGATAAAGCTTTGACCACCATTGCATGCTACAGGAAGGCAGGATCTTCCAAAGTGTTTCTGGAAATTCTGTTTATTTCAGTTTATTTCTCTTTATTGCTATTTAAATATTCATTCAAAGTGAGTAACTGAGGTTCTGAGGTTTGCCAGTGGCTAAGTCGCAGCACAGCTTTCCTGAGCACTACAAGGGCCATGAATGCAGCACTGGAAATACAACTTCCTAACTGATTAAACCAAAATATGAGAAAGCTTGAAACACATCTCAAATTTTCACCAAAAGAAGAAAACCAAAGATGTTAAGCTGCTGCTGTGACCTGAAGCAGCTGCAGTGGCAAAGGAAAAGCAAAACATGCTATTGAGGTGTTCTATAATATTTACACTTTCTAAAAACCAGAATCTTTAGAGCAGCTTTATCTTGGATGAATAAAACAAGGAAGAGGACCCAAAGAAGGCACGGATCTGTAAGGCAGCATGTTCTGCTGCTCCAGGGCAGGGGGGAGGCAGGAGAGACTCCAGGTGAGCTCCAGGAACAGCCAGCCCACCACAACTTCACCCTCTTCCACTGAGCACCTCCTTTAATTATTGTTCAAACCATACTCTGAATATCAAGGCCCCCAAATTACAACATGAAGTGCATAAAATACAAAAGACAATTTTTATTAATTATTCTGTATGGAAAACATTAGGCTGCCTCAGAAAGGGATTATCCCTATTTCCTGCCACCACCTCCTGAGGGATTTAGGATTGGTGTCCATTGCCTTTACCCATCCTTATCCAGGATCTCCATGACTGTAGCTGTTGTAAATCAGTAATGCCCTATGAACTTCAGTGAGGCTTTTGTAGATCTCAGCTCTCTCTATGTTTAAATTCTACTCTTATTCCTTTCTGCCAGGTACTGTATAGACACACCAAAGTCTCCAAACAAGCTGTGCTTTCTTAATCGTGCTAAAGGAAAGCTAAGACATGACAAGTGATTTTTGACAACTGTCGATTTAGTTTCAGACTGATGATTGGTTTCTATCTTCAACATACTTCGGTGACTCAACAGATCTCCATGGCAAGGCTTGTATCTACAGCTGAGCTAAACCAGACTTGGACTTCTCTATGCCCAAGAACAGGACTATCAAATGCAAGCGCAAGATAAGGTATTTGTGTATGTAACACTCTTTCCCTGGTCTCAGTAACACTTTCACCCAGCTGAGAATCACCATTTCTAGCACATGCCTTGGCTAGACCAGAGTCATTACTGCCTGTCCTTAGCAAAGCTTTCCAGAAATAAAAGTGAAGGATATAGGGATAATTAGGGTTTATCTAAAGCATCTTCACCATGCAGAGCTTTGTTCAAAACACTGGGACAATTTATTTTAAGGAACAAATTAATTTGGTGGTAATGGATCATCTCTCTGGTCTTTTGCTGCTCCTTCCACTCTGACAGGTTTACCCTGGAGCCCATTCTGGCGGGCAGCATAAAGGAGATATGACTTACACTCCCTGTTCAGTCTGAGCAAATGAAGAAACATAATTGTCACCTTCCTATCTTTTATTCCACCTTCTTATTTGAAGCTACTTTCAGGAAAAAAAGTTGTAGTTAACTGGCTAAGCAAAATTTCTACCCCAAGGACGGTGGAACTCACCAAGCAAACAGATCAGATTTTGGTCCCTGAACAAATAAGCAACTTTTGGACAACTGCCTGATCTGCATCTGCAGGAACAACTTTATGCATTAGCCTTAGGGGAGATGTAGAAGCACACACATCTTTTTATTCTTGCTGAATTGAGAGCTAGAAATTACTCCATTTGAGAAGAGCAGTTTAAAAATACCTCATTGGGCACATCTTTGATTTATATTAACCCAAAACCTGAGAGGTATTTAGGAACTAATCTGAGTTTCCTGCTCTGTAACTCAAATAAGCCTCCTGAATTACTGGAGAGATGAGATCCCCACAAGCAGAAATTACCAGTAGCACCAGGAGACCATTGGAAGTGTAGAAGACCCAGCTTCAAACCTGCACACCTTGCTCAGAACAGGAATGTGGAATTGTTTTCATTATATCCAATATATATCTAATCTTTTTGGTCTCTTTCAAGAAAATCCACCCCAAATAAATAGTTTCCAGCTTCTCCCTGTCTTGTAAGCCTGAATTCCCTGCTAGTTTCTCCTATCTCGAGCAAATAAATTAAAATACGCACACCTTACATTAGAACTTTGGTGGAAGGTAAAGCTGAAGTCCCAAAGCCATCCCAGAAATCATTATGAATATTCACATCTCCCACTTTAGAATGAAGCATTTTACAGTGTTTTTCTATGTCATTTTTAATTTTTGCAGTCTGTGCAAAAGGTCACAGAGAAAGAACTGATGGAGTTTGGGGAGTTTAATTGCCTTCAGCTTTGATATTACGCAGGGTTTATCTGCAATTATATTTGACTTGGAGCTGAACCTATTCATTAGATACACAAGTTGTTTGTTTGACTGTGGAGTAATAAAGCTTCCACTTTCTTACCAGGGAGTCAACAACATCATCATTTGTCACTATAATTTCCTTCCTCTCCAGAGGAGCAACAATAGATCTTGCTTGCAAAGTGATGGGCAACAGCTTTACACCCCATCGGCAGCACCAGCAGGGAGCCGGGGGTGGGAACACTCTTGAATAATTCTCCCTCCTCCACTCCCATTTCTGGATATTTTCCATCAATAATGAAGCTACATTTCTTCTCTAATCCTGGTTGGTACAGTAAATAATGTAAATACCCTGCCACCACGGATTCAGAGAGAACACCTTAAGGCTTGATACAAAGAGCTGTCACTGTGCAAATGAACCCGTGTCAGCAAAAATAAAGAGCATTTAGAAGTCTACAGGTGAGTTCAGAATAGTTTATTCCTCCCCCAAACTCACCACACTCAAAGAAATCCTATTTCAAAAGCACCTTTCCCTGTAATTTTTCCCTTCTTAGTTCTTCTCTTGCCAGGACAAAAGTCATCAAAAACCTAACTTAAAAGAAACCAGATTTCAGCCTTATTTCAGTCAGCTTTGCCCATTTTTCTTTTCCCCTACCTTTTCCACACTGCAATCAAAGACAAAGAAAGTAAAATCCTGAAAGGACTCAAGACAAAGAAAACAACTCTCAGAATCTTCCAGGAAATGCGCGATGCTTTGAATATTCACTTTGTGAGACATTCATTTTTCAAGAAGTTCTGCAGCTGAAATGCGGCTTTTGGATGAAAGAAGGGACATCATCTTGGGGAAGAATATATTGATTAAGTTTAGTGTCATGAGGTGGTCACACTGACCTACCAGGTCCTCAGGGCTGATGATTCAAGACAGTAAAAAATATAGTCTGTGAGGGCACAAAATAACTGTTTCCCACAGAGAGATAATGTTACAAGAGCAACCAGCTATTTTTTCTAAGCTTTTGAGAAAGGAAAGCTTTATACTATAATAGAAGAGTGAGAGGGAACACAGAACTGATGGCTGAATGGGAAACACTGAGTAATGGGGAAAGAAATGAAAGGGAAATACTGTAAAACTCAAACAGATATCAGTAATATAAACAGATGGTCTGAATGACTGAAAATGGTCTGAATTACTCACTAAAAATAATGAATATTTTGGGCTTACACAACAATTCCCTCCATTGAGGAAACCAAAAAATTCAGCTCATACCACATAAAACAAACCAGTCAAAAAACACTCATCCTTCTCTCCTGAAATCCTCTTTCAGTTTAAGTGAAACTCATTTAGCAAAACATTGCAAGTAAGAATTGTTTAAACTGACCCTAAAGTAAAATGTTTGGCTCTATAGAAAGAAATAAAACATGTCCAAATCTGATACAGATATTGAGTTAAAATTGGGAAGTTAAAACTGGAAGCACAAGGCACTTCTTTTAATTTTTTCTGCTAAGCAGAAAGGGTTATATAAAAAATAATCTGTTTTCATAATTGGCATTAGACATTCCATATTTATCTTTCTATCTTTGTTTTAGTCTCTTCTCTTCAAAGAACATTGGAGGTGTCAGTGACTCTGTAGCACTTGTCATTCTCTCAAGTTCTAACTGGAGAAGAACCATAATTGCAGTGGAAGGACAAGACAGGGTGTGTCACACTCTGCCAAGTGATAATGCTAAAATTTAACTGCTAATATTTATGTCTCAGTACCTATAATCAGTTGTTACTCACATATAATATCTCTGCATGGTAAGGTGAATTACTAGGCTGTGATGTGACTTCAGTAGAGAAATGCAGCAAACCAAAGGTACTTGGGAGAACTCAGTGAGGTCAGCACTCGGCCCTTGAGCAGGGGGGGTTTCAGGTGCAGCCTTTGCTCCCACACCACAATAAATGGTGTGGAATGGTGACATTTCTGCCTGCAGTCCCTCTCTGACCTCTGATGGTGGCACTGGATCAGAAGTCTTTCCTCTGTTCACCTGGGGCTGGCTAACTTAGACTATGTGGGGGATTTAATTCACTTCCTGGCTATCACACCAGCAGGTTCACTGCTAAGCAAGCCCTTTGGTCCTCTCCAGCTGCCAATCCATTTTTTGCCTTCTGAGAATCAAATACCAAGACTTTCTGGTGGGGCAAGAAAAGTGAATTAAACTACTTTCAAGTGCAATAAAACCCCCCTTTCAGGTGGCTTTACTCATTTGACAGAATGAACACCTGCCTTCTGCACTGCTTCCACTTCCTGCACAGTTCTGACAAGGGCTATAAAATCACCTGACTTGGTGAGATGCACGCTGGCATTGCCACACAGCAGCACGAGACAGAAGCCAGGCTACAGCACATACTCAGCACTGAGAGCTGTGTAAGACACTCTCTGTCCTAAAAGCCTTTTTTGAATGCAGCCCTGAGAGCAGTAAGTGAAAACCAGGCACCAGCACGGCTGTTGCAGCTACAAGTACCCAGGTTCTACACCAGATCCTGTGTTTTGCTTTAAACTACACAGGAAGGTTGAAGTTGAAACATGATGAATGTTTTGTAAGCACTGAGTGATGCAGAAGTACATATACTTAAATAGACTCATAGAATCATTCCGGTTAGAAATGACCTCCAAGGTTGAGTCCAACCTTTGACCAAGCACCACCTGGTCAAACCAACCTGTGTGTCCCCACACATCCCCCTCATTCAGTATCTCATTCACCACTTCCCCCTGTACCTCTGAGAGCAAGGTGGCACCACAAGCTCCACCCAAAACCTGCAGAAGACTTTTCTGTCAGTGACAGGGTTTGGAGTGAGAAGGAAAACTCCTGGGGAGGAGGTCAACATCCTCAGGGAGCTGAGATGGGGAGCAGGGGGAGCATTGTGATAGCCAGCAGTGGAGCCTTGGCTTTGTTGGTGGAACTGTCACTAGATATGGTTACAGGCAGCTCTTGAGGATTCTGTGTTCTGGAGAAGAGCCAGCAACAGGGTTGATGTCCTTACCTCCATCAGGGACCTCCCACCTAGGCAGCAGCAAGTCTGACTCTTCCCACCCCGCTCTGAAGGCTCTGCAGGACCCAAAGGGCAACTGAAGGGTTTCCAAGGGCCACTGACACCAACACAACACAGAACCTCTGCCCACAGCTGTGTCAGAAGGTTCTGGAATCCAAGAGTCACTGTGACCTCAGGGCAGGACCCAGCACTGTGGCTTGTGGAGCTCAACCAGGGGGTTCAGCCCATGGATCCAGACCCGCCCCCCCCAGAGCCCTCCTGCCCCCCAGCACTTCCACACTCCCACCCAGCTGGGTGTTGTCTGCAGAGTGGCTGAAGGTGCAATTAAACCCCTTATCTAAGTCATTGTACAGTTTAAGATCAGGGCCACAGTTTCAAGGCAAGGTTCTGAGTGTCCTGCACCAGAGCCCCTCTATAGGAAACCACCTTTCCAGCCAGACACTGACTTATTATGCAGAAATCCCTGGGTAACAGTTTAGAGCCACAAAACTCAAGGACAGTAGTATTAGAGTGCATGGAGAACCAGAGAGGCCATGCATTTTGAATTGTGGTGATTTTGGGGGGAGGATGGGCATTTCAGTACAATATCTGCCTCAGAGAGTCTCACTCCAACTGTACAGACTCGTGGCTGAGAAAGAATACCAAAAAAAAGTTCTTTTGAAAGCAGGATGCATTGGCTGAGAGACTTATTTTTCATTGCAAACAACACTCTGCAGGGATGGTTAAGGATTTATGGCTCCTTTGCCAGCTAAATGAAAGAAATCTAACATACATATGGCCTATGCACTTGTCTGCTAGTTTTGCTCTGGAGAGTGTGACTGTGACTGCCATTGGTGGAGGGCAATGAAAAGAGACAAAAATACACCCCTTCAGAAATGTCTTAAAAGCTACATCAAGAGAAGGAGGGCTGTTCTTCATTCCTTATTTATGAAAGGAAGGTAACAAGCAAAGGAAGACAGACAAGGAAGAGGCATCTTCCTCCCACAGCCAGCTGTCAGGGTTGATGCCATGAGAGGAGTGACACTCACTTGTTCTTGCATCAGCTACTTTTCCACCATATATATAATTCACAGAAGTCAAATTGAAGAAAAAAAAATTCTTTCTGTAAGCATTCAATAAAACATCACAATTAGGATGATAATTTTCCAAGGAGGTCTCTCTTCCACCCAGATGAATTGTGATTTTTAATGAGGATTCCACATGCATCTGCAAAGGAATTGCTGAGAAATACCTTTCTTTAGTGTTTAAAGTGGAAAACCCAAATTCTGATTACACAAACCCACTATGCTGTACAATTTCCCAGTCCTGGGATTTTATCAAGTTATTATCATTGGTGCAAATAGATCTGTTTGCAAAGAATCTTACACAGAAACACCTACATCAGTGCAAGTTCAAGAAGCACAAAAATATTCCAAGGACTTTGGGATTATTTTGCTTAGGACTTAATCAGGTATGGCCAGCCTGCCTGACCCAACAAGCCATTCATTGTACATGAAAGCACCACTGTCTTTCTGCAAAAAAAATCATTACAAATTAAAACATGCTTACTCGTGTTTGCTACTGTTGAACCCTTCAGATTATCCAGGCAAGTGATATAAAATGAACATATAAAAAATATTAAAAAAGTAAAGAGCATGACTGAACAAGGGAAAAGCAACTTGTGGAAGTTAAGGAGGAAAATCAAAATTGTTGCATGACAAACTGAGAACCACAAACAGAAGGAAAAAGAGACAAACATGGATAGTACTTGAAGCTGCTTTATGTGTGCTTGTTTTTTTAAAATGCCTGATAATTCAGGTGGTTCTTTCTCAGTTTTAGTGAGTAAAAAGTGAAAACAAGGAACTTCTACCACTGGAAAATGAAGGGGAAAAAAGCCAGGAGTGTAAGCAGTTGCAGTAATGCTACCAATGTGCTAAACCCAGGTTTCAATCCCTTCCAAAAGGGAAATTTAGACGAGGGGCTTGGACTGGGACCCTTCCTGTCTCTGCCGAGTGCTCTAGACCTCGAGTTATTTGATCAGAATTTATAAGCTAAGGATTTGAAATAGAGAAAAACAAGCAAATATATGTTAGACAAATCCGCATACACATATATATATATATATACACATACCTGTGTACACAGGATCAGGAGCAAGACCTTCTTCTCAGACTAGCACACTTGTTCCATTGGAATACTTTAAAAATTGTATAAAAAATGTGTAGGGTCCAAGTTGGAGATGGATTTTTATTAAGGTATGTTTACCTATGCAGCAAATGTGCTAAAAAAATGACTTTTGTAGAACGACATATTGCCCTCACTAAATCCTTTCTAGTCCTTTAGACCTTTTCTGTTTTATGTCTTTAGACTTCAGTTTTTACACTATAATATAAACACTTTCACACTGATTATATGTGCTGGGTTAATTTTTATCACTGGTATTTTCAGCTCCAAAGAAGGTTTTCCAGTGAGTATCCTTAATTATATGTCACAGGAAACACAAAAAAGCAAATCAAATGTACATGCAGCTTTTCAGTTTCACCAACAAAGCTTTTATCAGCTCAGGGACATCTGCCTGAGCCACAGCCTCTGTCACAGTCATCTACAAAAGCTAAAAAAGCCAAATAGCTGGAGATGATGTTTAGAAAAAAATTACATAGAAGCATCCAGTGCTTTTAGAAAGAAAACAGCTACAGAAACCCACACACAACTCAGTTTTGTGCTGTTGAAGAAGGATGTGAGAACCCTCCTTCTCCAGGGAAATCAGCGTCAGAAAATTATCAGTGCTGATCAGGACAGAGGGACTGTGGAGCACAACTGGAACAGCAACACCAGCAAGAATTGAGCTGTAGAGCTCCTGGAAGGACACAAACAACTGCAACAACTACAGGAGATGAAGTTGCTGGAGAAAACAATACAAGGAGAAAAAATAATACAAGGAAAATCATGTACAATTAAAGCTGAACTGTGTATCCTATTATATCTCTAAAGGGTGATCCTACATATTGTCACTACATATGTCTAATTAGTTCTTCTTACACAAACAAGTCTGATTTTCCCCAGAACCACTGAGTTGGTTCGGTTCACTATCTGCAGCTGAGTGTTCAGCAATCCCTCATCTAATCTTTGAAAGAAAAGGGGTTTACTTAAATGGGCTGAGAATGTAAGCCCTTGTACAGAACATTTGTGGACAGGCTGCCAGCCAACAAGCACAGCAAGTGGGTTAGTCAGACACTGCTTTTATCTGTTCAAATACTACACCAGGCAAAGCAGCCAGTTCATTATTTCCAGTTCACAATTCAGAGTATCAGATCAAAAGCCTCACACTTCAGTATTTCCTGCATGATTAAAAAGCCTTCCCTCTGCTCTCCAATGTAACGTTCAGCCTCTAATGAGAAAAAGACATTTAAACTTAGAAAGTTTATTTATTACTGATATTTATTAAACAAGAAATTCGAATAGAAGAACTTTTCTGATGTTTTTTAACACCTGAACAAGTTGTTACCACCTACAAAAACGACATGTCTGCAAAGGAAAAATTCCATGGGGTGCTATTTTCTAGACCATGTGCATCTGACAAGAACAGTTTCAAAATCATTCATTACAGCTTTACAATGAAATTAAATAACAGCATGAAAGTAGCATGATGCCTTTACAAACAAGCAGGATAGTTTTGAAAGCTATTAAAGCGAAGGAAAACAATGTGGAAGTCTGACATGCTGGGGAAAAATGAGGATTAATACATTTACACTTTCCTTCCTTATTAATATATTTAGGACTTTCACAAAAAATATTCCCTATCTCTACTAATCCTATAAATAACATAAAAATTGTAGGGTCTTTGAACATGTGAGTAGAGTAGTTAAGACAGAAAATAAACAGAAAATGGGTAAGACTAGAAAATAAAAATAGTTTCAAGTATTGCAGGAGAGCATGTAATGCAGAAGGAGGGTACCCTCCTTTCCTTATGGGCCAAAAAGGATCATTAGGACCCTCTGGGTGTCTGAATATTGGGACCCTGCACTTGCTGCAGGAGCCAGAAGTTTGAGACATCTGTCACATTGCAAGCTGTAGTATCTGTTATTAACACACACTGGGAAGGGAAAGAACTCTGAATTTTGAACCAGAATTCAGTGCCTAGAATCTCACTACAATAGCTGCTAATGAAGCCCTTCTATTTAGCCATAATTAAAAAATAGAAGGGTGGTCAGACTGCTTCAGTGCAGGTGCTCAGAGTGGCACCCTGGGAGGAGATGCCACAGAGTGCAACCACCCCGTCCCCCTGGGACTGCTCTGAACAGCCAACAGCTGCCTCTTGTCTCCCCCATTTCTTTTTTTAATGAAAAGAAGAGCAATGGTTTCATCAAAAAGGATAAAGGGTAGAAATTAAAGTATGGGGTAATTTAAATTGCCCTCAGTTTTTTCCATATGTATAAAGAGGACAGTCCTGACAAAGATGCTATGAAAGTTCATTAATTGATTGAGTGCTACGTTAAGAGTAAAAATCAAGGATGATGCAAAGCTGCTAAACAAGATCCTGACATTACTACAAGGAGGAAACCCCAAAGTTACTCTGCATGGCAGAGGAAAAATTGGAAGAAAAAGAGACAGGACAAATACAAGCAGTGAGCATGAAACTGCCTGATTGCTGAGACACAGGAGTGACAGGTGACCAGAGCAACCCTCATGGGGCCAGACCTGCATTTTTAAGGCCTCCCTGACAGACCAGCAGCAGCTGCTGAGGAAATAGAGGATGCAAAGACATTTCCATACATAAATCAATGATTCATGGCTCCAACATTTTGCTTAACAGCCCCAAAAGCATTTTCCTTCCTTTAATTTGTTTAAGGCTTGCTCAGCAAAATTATCCATACTTTTATAGCCATATAACCTGCTACTTCTGTAAAATATATTATTCTGACTTAATGATCACTTAGACAAGGTCCAAGTCTAGCCCCAAGGCTCATTCACAGCCTCCACAGGTTGCTCCCCTCTTCTCACAGGAAGTATCTGTGCTCATCCTGCATTTTATTAATTTTGGGGTAATTTATAATATCCTTATAGTTGAGGTTTGTGTCTCAAAGGAGCAACTGTTTTATTATGGCATAGATTTTATCCACAGTTTAGAAACAGAAAATGACGCTAAGTGTTATTACCATTTGTAGGAAGAGGGGTAAAAACAAATTGCTTGCATTGGGATGGTCAAACCTTGTTTCTCTCCATTTCCTTACAAGAGCTGGTTTCATGTCACACAGTGATTAATAAGAAATTACACTTATAAACATAAAAACCAGTAGAACAGACTGCTCTGTATCATTTCCTAGTCTTTCCTACACTAATTGCACATGTTCAGACAGTCACATGTGCAGCCATCCCCAAAGAAAGCCTGAGCATGCTGCAAACTGGCACTGGGGATGAAATTCCTGGATGAGTAATCCCTGTTTACATACAATCACTGAAGCTAAGAGAGATAAACAGCTTTATTTTAATCAGGAAACATTGAAAGTATAGACAGAGTGGACACATTTATTAGA
Organism: Margarornis squamiger; assembly: GCA_035222235.1. Taxonomy (NCBI): domain Eukaryota; kingdom Metazoa; phylum Chordata; class Aves; order Passeriformes; family Furnariidae; genus Margarornis; species Margarornis squamiger. The sequence continues at coordinate 55,835,969 of JAWWTY010000037.1, forward strand.
CAGATAAATCCCTCTGATGAACCCCAGAGACTGAGAATCCCACTACAAAAGAACAAACAGGTCCTTGATGCAACTAGCACATCATGTAACCAGGAATTAGTCCCCACTCTCATGCTTACACAAAGTCTACTACACAAGCTTTTGGCACAAAAGAGAACACAAACACCATAAAAAGATTCTAGTTATCCAGGTTCTCAGGCTACAGCTGGTTAGCAGAATGGTATCAGCATACCTATTTTCCCTGAATGTTGATTCTAAAATACCAACTTGCACGAAGCATTTGGTTTCATATGTTATTTTTTTGGTGTTATTTTGCCTTTTAAAAGATTAAGAGACAAGCATTCTGTCATTGCTGAGACAGAAAGTTTTCCTGGTTTTCCATTTCAAGTGATACAGGTTTATTTTTTAAAGATAAAATTCAGCCTATAATAGAAGATAAAAATATCAAACTCTGTGAAGTTTTCTGCATCAGAAACACTTTCCTCCCTGATCCCCCAGGCCCTGCACTGATGGCTCATCAATGTCTATGTGAGAAGGGGAGCCCAGAATCAAGACCAACTTGGTATCACTTCAAGAGGCACAAGACCCTCAGAAATGTTTCAGCTTTTTAACTGCTTTGTGGTTTGAACTTCAGAAAACAATTCAAATGGAAGAGATGGAAGCTGGGCAATTGGGAAACCTCACCCTAGACACGCTCTTGTGTGCTTATTTCCCTGGAGAAAGGAAGGAGAGGAGGCGCAGGGGGGCCCTTCTCCCTCTCTCCAAGCCCCCGACAGGAGAGTGGAGCCAGGTGAGGGTCAGGCTCTGCTCCCAGGGGCCAGGAGGAGAGGAGCAGGGGGAGCAGCTCAGCCTAACACCCCTAAGCCCACACTGGGAAGGCACTCACTCCTGCTCCAAGCCAAGGGGCACACACCTGGGGGGGTTTGAAGTCATGAGCTATCCCTGTGGGTAATGCCACGGAATGACATTTTTGAACTGGCTCATCAACCAAACTGGCTGAATTAGCAGATGAGCAGAAATTCATGCCAGGGGGCAATCCTGCTTTTTTTAAAAGATGGAGGACAGGTCCCAAGTCTCTTCTCACTAAGAAACTGTTCAATATTAAAGACCTTTTTAGAGATGTGCTTTCCAGTGATCCAGAAAACAGCCAGCACAGGGAATCCCGGGGACCTGACGGTGCCAGAGCACTGTGACAAAAAACATAGGCAACGAAAGTATTGTTGTGTCTATGCCATCACCAGGAAACAACCACACACTGCAGCCACACAGCAGCAAAAAGCAAAGAATAACGAAGGGGTTTTCATGGTCAGTGCCAGCTGAAATACACAAGGAAGGTCAATTGCACAGGACCCTTTACATTATCCCACATAACTGGCAGAGGATACAGCTGCCCTATAGAAACTTGGTACTTTATAGGAGTAAGTGTATTAAGAAAATGATTTTTCTACAGTGACAAAGTACAGAAGGCAAGCAGAAGTAGTTTGGTTGGTTTTTTTTTAGTCTCTCTGAAGATAAAAGCCAAGACAGTAAATGAGCTCCAAACTGGGGGGAAAAAACCCAAACACAAAATGAAGTGTCTACTCAGAAGAATTTTATGATAGGGGACAGAGCACATCACTGAGAGTGTCCCTCTCTTCTGGGCACTGTGCACTGACACCCTTTGCTTTTCACTATGTTAATATATTTATTAGAAACAACTGCTTCTTACAATATGTTCCTGTCTTTCCATCCCAGACCTGCACCAGCTTGATGGGATGATAGGAAAACACAAAAGCAGCTATTAAAATATTGAGGCACATCCATTAGGTAGATAGGGGAGTAACTGCATGCAGGAGGGAGAAAGGAAGAGTGTATCTGATTTCCAAATCAGAGGGGTTTTTTGAAGCACATCTGTGCTTTGCAGAAGGCACTGAGGTTCCAGGCCAAGGAAACCACCACAAAGTCTTGGTTATTACCAAAATTTTACTTATTCTGCTCATTATTTGTACATGAGTTACTGGATACTGTTGTTGAAGATTTTACCTTTAGACCAGAGCATTTATCAAGCACAATTAACGTGTCAGATTTGTTTGAAAACCTTGCACTGGTAACACTAATTTCTCTGTATTAGGGGGATTATCCACATCAAGTTCAGCAAAAGAAATGTCAGTGATCAGACTGAAAATACAATAGCTTGGTCCTTCTTTTCCTAGCTCAGTCTCCATATTTACAGACAGTACATGGCAAAAAAAAACAAGAGCCCCATTTCACTTTGCATGAACCAAAACCCACTGCAGAATCACAGAAAAGTCTCACAGAGGGACTCTAAAAGGCAGTTAGCTCAAAGGAGTACCAATAAATCACTGCAGAAGTCTGGGCTGACCTCAGTTTTCATCCTTATTCTCAAGATCCTCATTCAGACAGACATGAAATAGCTAAAATTTAGCCAAAACCTGGAATGCCTTCACCATTATGATATAACTCCCATGTGGCATTAACTTGCCTTGAGCCTGGCACCCCAAAGCAAACTTTTAGGACTGCAAGCAGTGGAAAGCTACCCAATGGCATTGAAAGGGTCAGCATTCAAATTGAGCTCTGCAAAAGCTCAGAGACAAAACTGCTGTTGTTTCATAAGTGTTGACTTGTCTATTAAGGGCTTAAGTTACAGAAGTAGGTCACACACAATTTACATAGACACTAACAAGGCGAAGTGCCCAATCTCTTTAGTTATTTTTTACATCTGAGTACCTATATCTGCATCTTTGGGCACCCAAGCATTACTTAGAAGAGCAAATGCTGTTATTTCTTTCCAAAGCAGGTCCCAGGAGCATGGCACAGCCTGCTGGGCACTGCCAAATTTAAGGGGAAAAAACCCAAACAAACCTTAATTTACTTCCTGACCCTCCAGCAGAATTTCTTCGTTTCCCTTTTCAGAAGGTCAGATGATAAAGAGCCCAAACAACTTTTCCAAGTCACACACACGAATGTGACTGCTCTGAAGGGCACTCTATGCTCAAGGCAGCCATACAGAACTTCCCTCAACACATTTTTCATGAGGACTGAATCCAACACAAAAATCCAGTTAAAGTCCAAGATCAGTCATGTGCAGTATCCTCCTGCATTACCAAGGTGATGCAAATACAAGTAGCACTCAATTCACATGCTGCTTGAGCATTAATTCTAGTTTTGCTCTACTACAGTTCAGGAACAAATAAAAAACAAACTTGATTAAAGTGAAAATGAATATCAAGGGCAGTGATTGCAACTCATGCCTACTTATTGCCTTTCCAGCTGCTTTTAAAAGGAGACTGTTTACCAAAACGGGACAAAATGGAAATACTTGGTATATTTGGTGTACAGATTACTGGATATTTCATGTATTCTTTCTTTCAAGGTTTAAAACCAGTTTTTACCAAATATAGGTTTCCAAAAACAAGTCCCACCCTCTCTATAAAGCTTGCCCATAAAATTGTCTCAAAGGAATGGCAAAACATGAACTTCATGCCTCTTTTTTTGTGAGCAAACTGGGCTTCCCTTTGGACAGCATCTCCATTGTCACAGATTTTCCAGGGATGTCCTGTGGCAGGTGAAGCTCTAAAAACTATAGTTTGATTTCTGCTAGGCTAGAATTCCCTAAATATCACACAACTTTACTTTCCAGTGTGAAAAGTCCCTTGGAAATGCAAGATATGACAGGTTTTGTGTTTTTTCCTACTGACATTAGGATTAATATCACGTGGATCCACAATAGAGACAACCCATAAAGGCCAGAGTGGCTGGGTTTTGGTGTTATTCTCACCAAAGTGTGGTAAAACAAAGCCAAAGTGACCTACGTTTTAAGAACTTCATTATGAAGTAAGCATTGACAATTCAAAACCAGGGGGAAAATCAGTGCTTTGTTCTCTCAGAGCTTTTGGCACTTGGGGAATCAGTTTAAGGCTACACACTGGAAACAGTTTTTATTCATATATATATATAATATGGAGCTATAAAGTAACTCCTGGATCAAACTGCAGCATAGCAGCAAATACATGTAAAGCAGAATGTGCCATGAGTGGACTCCAGTCCACATCTCTGACTATTTCTAATGCAGCAGCTTTTGCCACAGTGGGTAGCACTGAAGAATTTATCCCTTTATAGTTACAGAGCAAAGAAACAAAACTAGACCTTCTGGACTCATTTTGCACATATAAAGGCTTTCCACTTATAGAAATACAATGGCCTCAAAAAACAATTTATTGTTATCAAAGATGGCATTAAAGTCTTGTTCTTAACACTCTGCTCACCTAATGTGGGCTGCATTTTCTTTGTATTGATAAAAGCCATCACAATGTCCTCATCTTTCTTTTCATTAAAAGCCAAACTTCCATTTAGATTCTGACATTTCTTGCCACAATCCCAGTCAAACACTGATTCAAAGCACTAAAATTATCATTTCAGCACTTATTTTTCAGTTTGAATGAAGGGTTTGAAGTGTTTTGAGGGTTTTTGAAACTCTGCTTGCACCTGCAAGGATGAACACTTAATTTTTAGAGGAGATGCTTTCTACAGCTTTAATCTAACTGAAATATTTTTTCCTTCAAAGGCCAAGGAAAAGTCTCACTAAAGCCATCATATTTCTTACCTACATATACAAGTCAGTCTACCAAGAGTAATTTTTGTAAACAAGTGGACTCCTTTATTTCATGGGAGATCTCATCTAAATAGGAATCTTCTTGTAAAGAATTGTAAAGAAGGCATCTTAACCTTTCAAAATATAGCTAATATTTCTGTTTATTAACTTTCTGAAACTGTTTTCTTTCATTTGAGAATATATTTGCTCACTTTGAGTGATAATTGTCTAAATATAGGTAATTAATAACAGGTTAGTAACAAACTCTAGCTCTGTCTCCCCCATAGAAACCTACTGCTGAAGACAAAAAGGGTCAAGAAATGATTAAAAGAGCTGCTGTGCTAAGTTTATAAGCTTATTTATGGAGCGTAAGTGGTCTTTCAACCTTAGAAGAATAAATTGAGGCCAGAAAGGGCCACAGCAGAGAATGAGTTCCCCCAAGAGCCCTAACCTAAAGCACAGCAGGTCCCACCTGCCAGCAGCAGGCACATGGATGGAATCTGTGCATGGGCTCCATAGCCTGGGAAAACCAAGGCTCTGAGTCAGGACAGATTTTCCTCACGTCCCTGGGAGGCAACCTTTGCGCCCACAGCTCTGCAGCTCAATTTAACAATTGCCTCCTGAATTACAGAAAAGAGCTTTTCTCCTAGGGATTGGCATCCTGCACATAACAAGTGCTTTTCCTTCAGCTCCAAAGCCAACTTTGCTGCCAGGCACAGGAGTCCTATGGAAAAGCCTCACGGTGAGCAAGTTATTCAAAAGGGACACTGCTTTGCTTGGGCTCTGAGCAGGCAGAAACAGCAGCATTTTCCCTGGGACAAACTGAGTGCAGCTCACACAAACTCCCAGGCACTGGCAGAATTCAGGGAGCAGGGAGAAAAACCTCGATGGGCAAGTCATTGCTGCAGGCTGTGGGCAGAACCCCAGCATTTGGCAGGGCCCCAGAAGCCTTCCAGGGTCTCACTGCTTTTCCTGCCCTTGGTCAAAAAGGGTATTGACTGCTGTGCACAAGCTCATGCAGATGTTGCTTGCTGTGGAAAAAAATACCCACAGGGAAACTCTCATTAAAGTTGCAGCATTTGTTTTCTCCCTCCCTGCAAATTTTGCAGAAAGCACAAGAAACTAAACAGACCTTCAGCAAGGCCCTGCCTCACATCTCTACAGTCATCTGTCTAGACACACAAAATCCAGCTGTTTCTGTACAGCTTAGTCTGTGCCGAGCTCATTACAAGGATTTCACGTCTTACATAAGATGGCATTTTAACAGTGTCATTAATGGAACAAGAGTACCTGAGACTCATTTCAATGTTAGGTCTATATAGCCACTCTCTGAACCTATTCCATGCCCTTCTTTCATTTCCCAACAAGTTATCATCAGAACTACAGTACATTAAAGCATTCACACCCCATGGATTAGAGCAATCTAGTTTATATTCCAAGAGTGTTTAATCTGAGTTTAATTTTAATCTGATCTTTTCTTCCTGAAGGGAGAAAACACAGATCAGTAGAAGCATTAAATCTAAAAAATGGGACAATGAAGACAGAGTTGATTTTGAAAAAGTAGAGATGAGCTTTCTGGTAGAATCACAGAATAGTTTAGGTTGGCAAAGACCTTAAAGGTCACTAAATCCAGTTGTTCCCCCAAACACTGCCAAGCCCTCCACTAAATCATGTCCCCAAATGCCACATCTACACATCTTTCAGACCCCTCTAGGGATGGTGACTCAACCACTTCCCTGCCCAGCTGTGCCAAGGCTCGACAAGCCCTTTCCATGAAGAAATTTTCCCTGATATCCAATCTAAACCTCCCTTGGCCCAGCCTGAACGGTTCCCTCTGCTCCTGTCCCTGTTCCCTGGGAGCAGAGCCCAATTCCCATCTGGCTCCCCCCTCCTGGCAGGGGCTTGCAGAGCCAGAAGGTTGCCCCTGAGCCTCCTTTTCTCCAGGCTGAGACCCCCCAGCTCCTCCTGCTGCTCCATCCCCTCAGTGTCTGTCCTGTCATGAGGGTCCCAAAAGTGCCCCCAGGGTTTGAGGTGATGCCTCAGCAGTGCCAGCACAGGGACAGCCACTGCCCTGCTGCCACACTAGTGCTGATGCAGCCCAGGTACCCTTGGCCTTCTTTCCCACCTGGGCTCCTGTCCAGCCACTGCCACCAGCATCCCCCAGGCCTTTCCTGGTGACTCTGCCCCAGCCTGGAGCTGCAGGGGGTTGTTGTGACCCCAGCACAACACCTGGCACTTGCTCTTGTTGGAGGTGATACAACATGAATCCAGCCTGTGCAGATCCTCTCCTGCCCTCAAGCAGATCACCCCTCACACGACACAGTGTCATCTGCTGCCAGCACAGGCGATGGAGTGACCTTGTCAAGGCTCCTTTCATTGCCAGTGAAAGCCATTTGGCTGGTGCTCTGTGCCACCTGCAGCCACTGCCACTGTGCCCCATCAGGAAGCAGCCCAATCCCATTAGCTGACAATTGCAAGTGATCAGCAGCATCCACTGCTTGACTAGTCTCTTTCCAGATGCCTCTATTTGCCTGAGCATTGATAGAACAAGCAAAATGATCAAGCTTAAAGTCAAACCTCCCTGTAAAGAGCATAGAGCACCCCAGCCAAATCCAGCACGCTGCTCTGCATGCTTAGCATGCAGCACCCAGAAACCAAGGGAGAGACAGAAGGCCTCTGTTTTCCCAGTGTCTTCATTTGCAGAAAAAATTGACCATCCTAGTGCTTCATGGATGAAAAGTATTAACTAAATATTCAATTAAGTATGGAAGTGTTGCTTTAAATAATCTCAGCAGGCTGAGCACTTACCAGTTCTGTTCACCAAAATTGTTAATGCAGCAAATAAGCAGAGCATGTAAGTGTTAACAGGTAGTTAAAACAGCAAAGCATAAACAGGTTTTTGAGAACTAGAAATAGAACACTGGTACTAATACACACACTGGGGTGACATGAAAAACTAACAAGGGGCAGAGTCTTTTCTTTGCTGCCCTTTTCATTCAATTCCCATAACATCACCTAAGAGGAGCTTACAGCAAGGGCTGCACTGTTCTGCCAGCAAACTTTGGTTTTGCCAGTGGAACAGATTGCAATTGGCAGGTGGGAAAAGCGATCCTTGTAACCATTATACATCTGAGTAATTCAATTTTCTGCTGATTCTTAATTTAGTACTTCAGTGGTTACCAGGCCAGCATAGCACCTGCTAATTATATACCTGATATTCCCTTCACAGTAATGAAGCAAGTCTTGCTCCCTGGGCTTACTAAGGGAGCTGCCACAAAGGCACCAAGTGAGTCAGAGCAATGTCAAAGTGACATCTGATTCTGTAAGGACCAGAACATTATACTTGCCATTAACTACTGCCTCCATCCTCCCTGCAGTTCCCACTTGAAATGTCTGTGGTGCAAGGTTTTCCTTGGGGATTTTGCTTCTAAAAACAGTCAAGTCACCAATCCAAACTGGAATCAAGATTGGTGTAAACATTGGAGATAGATATTTATTTGTATCAGATATGAGGCCAAATAAAAACCAGATATCAGTCTGGACTTCTGGATATCAAACCAGAGGATTTCACTGGTGATTAAGAAAAGCAGTGTCTGATCTCATGTAAGCTGCCTAAAGCTGTCCTGATAGCTATTTAACAGGCATATTTCTCACTATCTACTACCTTTTTCTAATTCAAGTCTCAATACAGGGGCATTGCAAAATCTTTGTGTCCTCCCAACCTTCCTGAGGAGTCAAAGCCACCAGCCCCTTAGACCAAAAGAGGAGCTCCAGCCCAGGAGTGCCAAACCCAAGGGCTGACCCAGCAGACAACACTTGCAGAGGAACTGATGTAATTTGGAAAGGGCCTGCGGGGTCAGGTGAGCTCTAGAGGCTCACACATAAAATAAATACTGTCAGCCTGGCTTTTAAAGGGAAGTTATCTGTCAAAGACATGACAAGCATAAACCATCTTTCTTCAGGTGCCCCTTTTGGTTTTCCTGCTCCCTTCCCCACATGGTAAAGCAGACACTGAGTTATTTGGGGTGAGCTCAATAAATGTTTACAGGGTTGGTGAATAGCTCATTCCTCTGAACTCTCATCAAATGGTTTTGGGGCCTTCATCACATTTGTGTTTGGGGGTTGAGGTTCAGGGCTGGCTGGGACTCTCTGCATTACAGGGGAAGTGACTTAGAAAACTGAGAAGCATTTCAGCAGTTTAGTCCTTGCCTCTTATTGTGAAATCACAATTCCCTCCAAGCTGGGTGTCCTACTAATGAAACAGGCACTGATTTGAACTCAGTCAACTACATCTCTGCTGCCTCAGAATGCATTAGCCAGCAATTATTCAGTGCTGATAACACTATTCCAAGAAGTTGACATATTCCTTTTATATTCTTCCTCTGCATTAGTTTCTTGAAAAGCTTATCTCAAAAAAAGAACTGCTTCCATTAATGCATTTTACTACAGTATTTGCACTTGGGGGAAAAAAACAAAGATGGATTAGAAGTAAAAAAAAACCCAAGATTATTTCAAAAATAAACATTACAATTAAAAGTACTGACAACAAGAATTAACCTCTTACAACTGACATGAATTATTACTGCTGTATTTTTAAAAAATAATAAATTAGTCCTTTTTTTTAGAAAGAGCAGACACAAGAGGAGTGACACACCTGAAAGCAGGCCCTGCCTGCAGCCAGCTGGAGAAAAGGGAATATAATGCATCCCTGGTACCTGCAGCCATTTCCCCAGTAATTATTCCCCAGGCAGACTGGCCCTGCTGTTTAATCACGGGTGACAGGCTTTTCCTTGATGAGCTGCAGGCAACTCAGGAGAGCAGCCTTGCTGCTTTAACAAGCACAGGACAAGGAGGATGAGGAGGTCAGAGTGTCCCCCTCAGTGGTGTTATATTGCAGGGATGATTAATCCTGGCAGATTTCTTTGTCTTTATCCATTGACATTAAGGCTTGCAACCAAGGTTGCAGGCAAGGATGCTCAGCACCAGGCTGCTGCCTGAGCTTTTCAAATACAAGTGCCCTGACTGCCCAAGCCATTGAGCATTTGCAGCTTGGCAGGGTTAGGTTTGTCAAGGTAATTTTGGCAAGGTAGCAGGTGTCAATACCTTCATATACGGAGAAAGATAAAGCTGTGTCCAGTGAGACAGTCTGAACAGAGATGAGACTTCACATCTGACTTTCTTGGAATTAAATATATTATTAGGTGAGAGCTGGTACCTTTACCAGATGAATGAAAAATTCTGTATCTTTATGCCAGAAATATGAGGGGGAAAAAAGTATGTGTTTAAGGTCTTCATACTCCCAGACATGGAAAAAACTATTTCCACTACCAGATACAAGTTGAAATACATCAAGGACTTGGCATACATACCTTCCCTTGAGCTAAATATGCTATCCATTTTCTGTTTCTGAATTCAGCTGGAATTAAGTGGGTTACCTGAACAGTTCTACTTTTAAATTGAGGAAGTTTGGATCAATCAGCACATGGATTGGACTCTCTCCCTGTAACATCCTGATAAACTCCTTCTTATCCTTGCAATGACAACCCAGTACAGAGTCTCATAAACATACCCCTTAGCATAGATGGGGAACGCTCTGCACCCAATACCCTGAGAGTCACCAGCAACAACTTCCAGCACAAACACAGCTTTCTGAGGTCCTCAGCAGAAAAACTGGAGCAAAATTGTTCAGGGAAATGGAAATATTTATTAGGGTATTCATAATTATGACCCCAATTGAGAGAACATATTTATTAAAACCAAGCAGAAGTGGAGTACCTCTTTAAGCAAGGGTTACTTCATGTCTAGGCTAACTCTAGCTGGGCAGCTTCAGAAGGCAAGTGGAAATCACACCATTTCATCCCAATTACAATGTAGAAGCATTGCTTTCTCAGACACACGAAGGTTATTGTCACATAACAGACCCAACTCTCAATGGAAGGCAATGCACTTCAGCAAAACAGAAGCTGTTGGCAGTGGTCTACAGTGACTTTTTGAAGAAGATGTTTTAAAAAAGCACTTCCCCTACCTCACAGCACATGTTGCATCCTCCACATGAAGGCACTTTCCCGGGATTCCTTTGGGCAAACCTGTGTAAACATAATGAAAGACCAGAAAGAAAAAACAAATCATTGATTGTAAAAGAAGGGGAACAAAAGGACAATAAATCAGCAGTGAAAGATGAAGAAAAGCAGCATATGAAACAAATACCAGAATTAATTATTCTTCAGAAAGTGTGACAATGCTGACAGCAAGGCAGAGGAGCCCCACTGCAGCCCAGCTCTGTTTGCCTGTGATTACAATTCTGCAGCTTGTCCCCAGTCCTGTGTGACAGCAGTGTTTAAATAAAGCTTAGCAAGGAAACAGGTTTTATCACCAAGACTACACACCACACTCAGGGAATTATCTCCTTGGGCAGTCAAAGAAATTTTTATCTATTTCATTTGGCTTCAGACCCAGGCTGTAATGATTGATTTCCAGGGGAATGCTGCCAAATCCTATTATTCTCCTGGAAACAATGGGGGAAAGCTTGATAAAGAGTCAGGGGAGACTTTTTTCAAATGCATGTTTTGATACAGAGAACCCACCTATGAGTAGTAATTAACTCCTGCTCTGTCATACTTAGGTTTTTCTTACCATTTCTTTGATCTGAAGATAGAAAAGAATCTTTTAGTCTATTTTAACAGCTCAGTCACATTCCAAATCATCTGATTAGTCCACAAAACTACTTTATCCTACAAGAAAAAAAAACATGATCTTGCTCATATACCAGTTACTAGTAACAACATTACTACAACACAGTTTTATATTACTAGTTAATGTAGTATTAACTGAATGCAAATAAATTAGTTTCTTTTGATGACAATTCAGAATTGTAGCCAAAACCAAACAAACCCATTGGATCAGCTCAAACTTGAAAGACAGTGTACCATGAATGTAATGGGTAACTGATTGCGGTCCAAAGGCCAAAAAAGAAGTGCCAGGATAAAAGGATAGGATTTAAGAGAACAGGATAATGTGCCTATATTTAAGTGTTTGTGTTACCAAGATATAATAATAAAAAGTATCATGCAAAAAATAATTGGTAGTGCTAAAGCTGGAGGAACAGACTCAGATGAATGCAAAGGAATGCATTCCAATGATCTTATAAATTTTCCAGTCTAAACAAATCCATTGCTATAATAAATATTTTTACTATCCTCAGGTTTTAATTTTTATTCTTAAACTTTTTCTAGGATTATCCATCAAAGTCAACTCAGGCTCAGTGCTTCAAATGGAAAGAAAAGGAGGTATTGGATCTGCCTGGTTGGTTCCCAATTAATGAATTAAATTAAGAATCTAAAAGTGAAGAGCCAACTCAGGTGACAGGGATGTAATAACCTCCTCTGCTCTCCATCTGGTTCAGCAGCCACTGCTAAGCATATTATCAGCTCCAAGGAGTGAGCCACAACAGGCACAGCTCTTGCTTTATTCTCTGTGTAGCAACAGGTCCTTCTCATCTCCCCACCTTCCCTTTCTCCCTCCACCTGCACTATCAAGATGTGTTTTCCCATTTGGTGCTTATCATCCCAGCAACTCAGGGGACTAAAGCAGAGTTGCAGCCTGATGCTAACAGACCTGTGTAGTTCAACTGGGCAGAGAGGGCTGGGTTTGGAATGTGGCATCACTGAAAACGTGACCAGCAAGTGATCCCAATCAGTTCCTGTGCAAGGGGAACAGAAAACACTGCTGCTTCCTCCAGCTCCCATGCCCTCAGACCACTTCAGTGGCTGATTCAGCACCAAAACTACATCTATTTCTTTTTTCCCGAGTTAGTTTTATGACTCCTTGGCTGTTTGAACCCATTCAAGAGGACATGCTCTGGAGAAGGTAAGCAGCAGGAGCACCAAGCATAGGAGAAGGAGTAGCTCAAACAGAGGAACTCCTTTCTGGAAGCTGTTACCTGCAGCAGGTAACAGAAGACAAAATAGAATGGTTGCACCCCTAACTGTATTGTTCTCCTTCCAAACAAGGACTGGAAATATGAGTGATAAAAATCAGATGATGATTCAGACTAATTGTAATTTTTAATAGGACAGAGCTGGCACAAATTCATTTTTTCCTGAGTCTAGAAGCACTGAGTGTATTCATTTCAATGAGTAAACACTCAACACTTCCATGAGTCAGCCCTTCACCAAAGGCAGGCTGCAAAATACAAACCAAACACATCAAACATCAGGCTGTCCAATATTTAAGTGTCTCCCCAGAGCTCTGATTAAAGAGGCTGAGTGACACCTCAGTGCTCTTGAATTTTAAAAAAAAAATAATTCTCATCCAAGCTACACATCTAATCTTATTCAGGTATTTCCACTTAGATGAACATTTAACATGTATAATGGTATTTGTTCCACAGCAGTAGGACCTCTGACCTTCACTGGAACACACAAGCACCACACAGACTGTCCTGCCAGACAGCACATGGATACAGAGGCAAGAGGACCAGAAAACAAAGATTCAATGCTGCATTAGTCACTAAAATAAAACACTATAAAAATATAACATTAAGGCAAACAAGTCCTATTACACTTAGATGTGCTGCACAACTGCTGTAAAATTGCACTGCACTAAAAGGGGGAAAACACAAGTTTGACAAGTGAAGGCTCATGCAGTTTCAAACCCCTGAATTTACTCTCTAGTTGTTGCTTCAGAACAGAAAATACTTCACATTTTAATTTTTTATATCGAGTTCCATTTTTTCCTGTCTTGAAAATTTTTCCTTAAATGCATATCACACATCAGTAAAATAAATTCCTCATTACACTTCTTTTTCTTTAGACAGTCATTGATTTCAATAAAAGATGTGAAAATAGAGTTATCCATGCTGCACAGAAGTGCTTCCATGCAGAATTTACCTGGGGTTTGTGGATTTTTCTGAGCCTCCAGGCAGTAATTTGCTGAGGTTCATTGACTCAGTTGAGGTGCTATTATGGGAACAACCAGCTGAAGGAAGTTTATGTCTAATAATCTTCAACAGATCCGTCAGAGAATACTCCTTCACATAGCCCTACTGCAAGCATTAAAATAAAGAGTAATCATTTTATGGTTATATGAATTCCTACACCTTTTCCTGGAATTCTAGGAATAAAAACTAAAGAAACTCAGTGGCAATGTGGCTCCTTAACTATTACAGTGTGGTTCAGCTTCCAGCTTAGAAATTTAAAATTTCACTTAAAAAGCTCACAAGAATCTTATTCTGTGTCTGAATTTGGTTTAAAATATAATACAAATATAACATTACTGACTGTATGAAATGGCAAGTGACACACAAATAAGTTTATTTTGAACAATTAGAGGCCCTGTATTTTACTCCAAGACATGCAGCATGACTAATTTCCTTTGTTATTGTGGTTAGGCCAGAAGCACTTTGCTTATTCAGACTTATTTATAACCTTTAGGTTGTAACTGAGCACAAACATTCAAAATATAAATAAATATCAAATACTCTGTGGCAAAATACGGGGCATATAACACAGATGTGTTGTTACACAGATGACTGTAACCTACTTCTTCACATCACTTAGGCATTCGTTGCCTTTTTTGTCATTCATTTAGAACCAAATTCTCAATTAAAAATCAAAATGCTTCAAGGTCTAATTACTGAGGCTTAAATTAGTATTTATTATGCAATTATTCATCTTCACAATCATTAGTCCCCAGCTTGCAGGTTTTTCTCCTAGAAAGAAGAAAACCCAACAACATTCCGATTTTAATTAGACTACTTTGAATATTACTGATATTAAAAATCAATCTTTTCTCTAGCAGCCATCACCACAAGTTTTTCTTTAATTTGCCAACACCTTTTAGTTAGGACAAACCCCTTCTTTCCCCAGTCAGGACCACCCCCACTGACAGTCAAACAGCACTAGCACAGATTGTGCCTAAAACAAACTTACCACAACAACTTTAGAAAGCAAGGGAGAAGCAGACACATCTGTTTGCACAGGACTGCACAGCAGCAAGAGGAAAAAAACACGGAGAAAGAAGAGTTCTTATCCAAAATTGCTGGAAAACTGCAAAACTAGATGAATTAGCTAGTCCTTCACACACATTTCTCATTTAGCCTTAGTATAAATATTCACTAAAAGGTCAAAGGCAGCCACAGAGCCCAATTTGAGCCCCTCCATCTCTGCCCTGCCCCACAACAGCCAGTTTATAGTGGAGGGGCCACGAGGCCAACCTTTTCAAGCCTTAAAAGCTTCACCTGTGGTGAGTTCATTCTTTTGCAAGCAGTGCCCAAGTGGCTTTGGCTGCTCCTGGGCTGAGACAGCAGCAAGGCTGGGCAGGCACCAAGGACAGCTTTGTCAATATAAACATAGGAAATTATCAGAGCAGCAAAGTGCTGCAGTAATCCCTTTCGATTATCTGTGCTGCATAAAATGTCCAAATAATATATTTTTTCTCTTTTTGCACTTGGGTCTGTTACTTAACACTGCAGAAATGGTAGATATTACTCACTTGTATTTAAGCTGCAATAAAGCCAAGGGAAAATAAGGATTAAATGGAACAGGACTGTGCCATTTTAAAGGCCACAGCTCTACAAAGTCCTTGAAGAGGTAATGCTGCAGTTGTGACAGCATAGCTTGGTATACAGAAAAATTAATAATTTCTCCTTAAATAACTACTGATTTCCTTTGCCTGGAGCACATGCTCTCTCTCCAAGTGTAACCTTGTTCAAAGAAGATATAATTTTCTATTCTCACTCCCTCCGAATTAGAAATCCATAACCTTGCCCTTCACTGACAGTTATAAAAAGTGCCATTAAAAGTGGACACATTCGTGTTGCATGTGTGAGTTCATTTTAATACAGTGCAATGTTTTTTTCATGCTCCATTCCCTTTCCACAGGCCCAGTTCCCAGCGGTGCCCTGCACTTCTCAGAAATATCCTTGCACGCTGTACCAACCTCCTAAAAGCAACAGGGAGAGGGGATGAAAAATAGCCCTGCTGAAGTTCCTGCTTCGTTGGTGCTGCCTGGGGAGGGTCAGTGTGGCCTCGTGTAGTAGTTTTACCTACACTGATTTGGTAGATGAGTTTCATCCTGGAAAATGAGCCTTGTCTTTTTTTGTCTTAGAAGGCACAAGACACCAGAAGTCTGGAGTGTGGGCTGTACAACAGGACTCCTTTTGCCTGAGGACTGGTGTGTTAATTAGAATGAGACTAGCACAGCAAGCAGTTGATTCCCTTCACAATATGTTTTTGCCTCTGCTGCAGGATCTGTTTTCACAGAAGCAGCTATTTATGAACCGAGTTGTCATGTTCTGTCAGGCAATCCATGACTATTCCTATTCTCTGACTGCTGCTACTTCTGATTACACCCGTGGCAGTTTGCCTCAGGATGCTTGTATCAATCTTTGTCACTGAGAAACATGCTTGATTTTGATTCCCCTTTCATCTCGTGGCACAAACCCCATCCCATCTCCAGGGGAAGTCCCAGTTGTTAGCTGTGCTATTCCCATCATTAAAAAATACCCTCTGCTTCCTGCCTACTGCCTATTTTGACAAAACACGAGACCAGTTCTATCAGCCACTGTTCTTTCCTAAGCAGTGCTTCTCCAAAGGACAAATAGTGGATCCAGTCGCCACCTAGACCTCTCGTGCAGGTGGCAGGGACTGGAAACATGGGTGAGGAGCTCCTGCTTTGAGCTCTCCTTTCCAATGGACTTCAGGCTGCTTGCACATGGTTAGTTTCTACAGCAGAGCTTTACATTCCTTTGTCTCTTGACAAATTTTGAGACCAAACGACATGATTATTCCTTTTGCCACTTTCCTTTCTGTGACAGAGAACCCTACATGGGTTGCACATGGGAATCAGTTCTTTGATAAGCTGAGCCCTAGAAAACGGGAGATCATAATTACTCAAGAAGAAGCCCTATTTTATGTTGTTGTGATGGCCAGAACAGGCAAAGGTAAACACCTTTCCCTCCAAATATATCTTTCCAGTGTTACCTGAGCTCAAAGCTACCTTTCCTAGCATGGAGCAGGAAAAAGTGGAGTGACCTTTGAAATGAGCTCTAAAAAGCAGCATTCCTTGCTTAAAGCAAGTCTGGAACCAGTGTTTTGTTATATCTGAACGAATCAGAGGGTAATGAGCATTGTGAGTTAAAAGAATTTACATTGCTGCTCATGCACTGCTGGTAAGACAACAAGAGATACTGGCAGAGGGGGTCCAGCTGGCTTTCAAATCTCAGTCTTGTTTTACTGGACTTGCAGTTAGAGAAGTGTAAATATCTTTAGAATTTGAAAAGATCAGCAAAATTATGAAGTTAATGAGGATCTTCAAATACTTCAACAATGCATTAATTTTTTAGCATTAAATCATTCTCATAAAGTTTCCAATTATAAACTTCACAGGCTGAAATCCTGGCTCCAGCACAATTAAAATGAGTTTTCTCGTTGACTTTGATGGGATCTGGACTTCACTTTTTGGTGTGTGTATTATTTCTGGAAAGGTGTGTGTGCACACTTAAGTATTTTAAACATTACAGAGATTTTGGAGTCATCAGGTGCTTCCCAAAGGCTGCATCTGCTCTAAAAATCATGTAACTCATTTGTCTGGTACATAACTCAAGCCCTAGATAGGATTTTTCTTAGGTTTTCCCAAGGAGTCCACTAGAAGGCAGAGACCTAGATGTCATTTTGCAGCACAGGGTAGGAGCAAGCAATCAAGATGAATCCTGAAGAGAGATACAGAGCAGAAGGCTGAAAAGGCAATTTTGGTGACATTTGTCCCTGTGTTACTGACTCTGAACCAAAAATAATCTGCACAAGCACCCTGGTGAGTGAAGTATGGGAAAGCAATGAGGCCCTCAGTCACGCTGGTTATTTAGTGCACAATGATAACTTCATTTTTATAGGATTCCTTCCTTTCCTTCAGCTTCTGTTTAACATAGTTTCAAAATCTGCACAGGAAAGGGGGTGCAATAAGAGATGTTAATGGATGTTGTATCATTCAGCAGCCCCTCCCCTGTCTCACAGACAGATTCGATATATGGTCTGGAAGGTACCATGTAATCTCAATTTCCTGCTCTGGGTAAATACAGCTGGTTTAGAGTTCGAAGAGCAGCAACAGAGCTGGGAATGACGGTCTTCACATAGCTGTGACCTCGCAACGTATGAGAAATTGGAAAAGCACTCGGTCTCTTGGGCAGGTCCCCATACAGAGACCAGCTCCAACAGGAGCCAGACTGCATTTGCCTTCCTGAAGGCTGCTTTTCTTTAGTGGGCTTTGTGAAACCCAAAACTATTTAGCAGGCAGCCATGAAGAGGAAAGGACATGGTTCTACACAATCTTTAGATTTGCAGAGTTAATAAATCACTCATATGCTCCTTTCACTTTTTAATGGGCTGGTCCCCTAGAAATTGTATTTGGTTTCGAGGCAGGCCAACCTACAAAACTCCTGTAGCAGCCACCACATCTTACTGATTATGTAGAAACACAAACTACGCTGGACAAGGAACCTTCTGGAGACTCTTAGGCACAGGCAATCATCCTGCTGCAAACCTTCCACTGTGTAAAGTACAAGCTGCTCTGAAGAACAGCAAGGATATTTTTTAGCAAGATCAAGATGCTTAAACTTCGCTTGCTGCCCTTTCGGAAAGTCACATCTAGAAACCTGGATCTCCAATTTGATTTGTTTGGGCACAATTATCAGTAAAAGCTCTTTGATCCACTTGAGAGTCTAAAACAGCATAAGAACACCCTTCAGTTCTCTTCAGTAATAATTCCCTTTTCAGATTTAGTTCAACTGAAACTTATTTCTTAGGAAGGAAGGTCCACACAAAAAAAGAGGAAATGTATGGTGAGGCTTGACATATCTCTTTGTTTCCTAAGTGTATGAAACATTCAAACAGATCTCAAAATGGTTTTTGATGTTCACAAGGGTAGAAATGACACAGCTGAGAGCTGCCAACCTTTTTTTCCATGTATTGCTAATGTAATGACTGCTGTAAGTGCCTACAGATATTCCACATTTGACCTGTCTCTATTACTCTTCCTAATAGGGACAATTCACTTTACAGGGAGTCGCATGGGAGAAAATGGGGCTACTCAACATGTAGGGTCTTACTCAGATGATATGACAGATGCACGAGCCCAGCACTCTCTGTAAGTAGTGCCCAGACATATCTGAGGTAACTTTAATTTAGGTAGCTCAGGGACACAGAGCACAATTGCAGCAGAATGGAGCTCAGCATAGGCTAATTCACCACTTCTGGCAATTCTCAGTTAGCTATAAAGCAAAGGTCTCGAAGGTTGGCACAGGTTTGTGTGCCATTGTGTGCCATGAGAAGGGGAGAAATAGGCACAAATATATACATTAATCAGCTATACATAGATATGCTTCATGCTTTTTTCTTTATATAAAATCTATTTTCTTTATATAAAATCTATTCTCTTTAGGAGCTGACACAGCCACAAGTATCTGTTATAGCACAGTTAGGATTGTGTTGTGGGTGAAGCTGCACAGTAAGAGGCACAGCCCATGAGACAATAGATAGGCTGGAGACATGCTTTAGCTTTGGTTCCCCTTTTCTGCCCACTCCTACCCTGTGAAAGCATTTTCCTCAGGGATTTTTGATGCATTCTCTTGTCACAGCCAATGTTAACCTGCAGAATTTGTGCTGGCCTGCTTAGCAGCAAATACTGTATTGGGGAGGAATTGTTTCCTTTACTCAAAAACATTCAGTCTGATGTTGATAATGAGCAGCAGCCTCACTCTCCCTCTGTGATATATGTGCTCTGGAAAACCAAACACTCAAGGAGCAACTTCAGAATATTTATGGGCAACAGGAACTCACTAGGTGAGCCAGTGAGGCTCTAGAATGCATATCAATGGCTTAGTAAATACACTGGAGGGAGAAACATCATGCTGGTCTTATACTGGGGACAAAGATCACATAGAAATATGATTTAAATATTAAATAAGGAAAGGTTACTCTTTGTAATATTAAGCAGAAGAAAGGGATTAGTAGATGGCAGTGATGCATTTCATCTAATCTACTTCAGTGGAAATATTCAAAATTCATATTCAATGAATGTTCAAATTTCATGAATATTCAAAATTCAGGAGGATTTTTTTCAAGACACCAAAAAATAGGCACTATCTCTTTGCTTTCTGGATTGGGCAAATGTTTTCAAGGAAGTACAGAATCCAAGAAGTTTCCCAGACTCATAATAAATGTGTGTATGAGACACATTACTAAGCATCCATGAAATAAGGGGTCTCAGTTTTGCTTTGTGAGCAGTGCTTAACACAGCAGTGAAACACCCTTTGTGCTCCCCTGTAATAACAGTGGTGCACAAAAAACCCAGCATATCACCAGTCAGCCAGGCTCTCTCCTGATGGATTTACTAAATGGCAGATTTAAGAGGTGGAATCTGCCATAAATCTAAAAAAACCCAACCATATTTAATGCAGATTACAATCCTTTTCACTCATTGTAAAAGTGAGACATTTATTTGCTTTTCTTAACTCTTTCTGTGCCAGGTGATGTAACTCTGCTGCACTGCATTGGCACATTGCAGGTACAGACATGTGAACAGAGCACCACAAAACGTTGTGTGTGAACTTAGAGAAGTTATGAATGCATGTAATTGTGCCCTTTTTACCCAGGGGCTTTGTGCTGAATTTCCTGTGGTGTGAGAGCAGGGCTGTGTTGGCTCTCTCTGGGTATCTGGTCACTTTAAACCTAAAGATTAAACAAAATATTCATGCTTTCTATCACGTTTTCAAAAGAAGGCTAAGGAGATTAGGGAAAAAACATTTTATTTCTTTAAATGAATGGACATGAGCCCCTGAAGGAGCAAAGAGATATGAAATGACAAAGAGTGAGTGATGGAAAGGAAGTGTTTGGGTTTTGTTTAAAGAAAAAGGCCCTTTTCTTCTGTAAGGCTCTAATTCCTGCTATTCTGGAGCACAAAAGAGTATTCCCTGCTGAGCATCTCTGCAGAACTAATGGGGCACCTTGTTGTGTGCTACACTGCCTTGCTTCTTAAACAGGAGTCATGGTGGGCTCCGTGTTAAAATCCTAGGGCAGGCTTGTGCCAAACTCTCTGCCAACACAGGCTGGTGCTGGGACAAGAACTGCCAGTGACACCTTCCCTGCCTTAGGTCCCTCCTCCTACAGTCTCCCCAAGTGGGGCTTCAGTGCCCTTTTCTTCTCGCATTCGTATGTTTCGAGCAGTTAGAAATGGAAACAAATGTAAAAGAATGGAAACAATGCCATGTTTTTGGATCAAGAACCCATTTCCATGGGATGTTCTTTCAATTGGATGGGGGAACATGCTGATAAAACACAGTGACAATGAAAGAGATCAGGAATGCTTCAAATTCTATTCCTTTTGCTTTTGTTTCAACAGATCCTCTTTGCCACACTGTGATTTCCTTGGAAATGGCTTCATTTTTGGTCAGTAATAACAATGCAAAGCAAGCCGTGCCTCAAATGCTTTCCCCTTCATGAAATTCAATTTCAGAGATATGCAAAAGAGGGAGTATAACTGCATTTAGGATTTCTTCAGCCCTTGCTTCCAGCTCTACTTTTACATATTGATCCTCTGGGGCGCTTCATTCCAATTTCACACCATTTCCCACTTTTATGAGATGTGGGCAGTTCTGGAGATCAGCTGCTGGGCTGACTCGGAATGCTCAGCTGCTTTTCCTGCATCCTCACACAATGCAGGGCTTGAGTTCCAGCCCTGGCTGAGTGAAATCCTCCCTTCTACTGTTGTTCTATATCGTGTTTTCTCATATTTTATCCGAAATACTTGTTTCTATACATAGTGTCTTAAAATGTTTTCTAAACAGATGCATCCAATACTATTATTTTCCCTCCAAAGAGCTTGTATTGAAAAGGAATATTGTCCCTGTGCTTTGGAAAGGGTCACACTTGTGCCTCCACTGCATTTGGCAATATCAGGAGCATCTCTGGAACTTGGTATTCCCAGACTGAAGCAAACACACCAGGCTCTCACCTCGGTCCAGTTCTGGGTTCTTGACTGGTACTGACTCATAATCTACTTACTCTCATGAGTTAACAAATGCAGAACTGCAATTTCAGCTCCACATATAAATAATTGTATGGACAGCTTTAACCAAGTTTTTCCTTTTTGTGGAAGTTCAAATCTCAGGACACAGTATCCATACAACCACCCTCAGCAGAATAATTAAGGCTAATCTGCTGTATTTAATTAAATTAAGCCAATTTATTCTCCCATTGGATTATTTGAGGGTAGGATCAGACGCAGAGAGATGAAAACAGCCAGATTTCACATTTTAAACTGCCCTGGCCTTCTACAGGTTTTCCACTGTCAGACCATCCCTCCGCCTCACTATCATTAACTAACCCCACACCACAAGGCTTTGAACTGCCAGCTAGAAAGGCTTTCGGGGACTTTTATGGGACTATCTGTATTCTTCAATTTTACAAACCTTTCTGGAGTCAGTGTCTGTTTATTAGCCTTATTATAGGCAGCAGTCAGATACTTAAAAATTTAGATTGCATTGTGAATGAAGCCATGCCAGAGCAAGAAAAGAATCCCCACAACAAAGGCTGGCAGCAGAACAGCTGGGTTTTGCACAAATATGAAATTAGCAGTTTGCCACCTTGCTGCTTTCTAGAGCAACAAGTGAAGTGCTGATCAGCTTCTTTGCAGAGTCAGGGGATCAAAGCCTGTTGACAGTGATTTTGTGGGCTGTCATGTGTGGTCCCCTGCTGCTGCTCAGGCAGCCTCATTGCATATTCTCATTTATAGGTGATCAATTTTCCCTATTAACAGCCCGTCTCTGACAGGTGTTTCCAACCTTCACTCCTTGCAAAGACTGGAACTTTTTTTAATGCACTTATAAATGAGTTAGAAATGTAAGAATAGTCTTATTTATTAGTGAATGAAGTACCACAAACTGGAATGAATAAAGAATAAAAAGCAGTGTTTTAAATGAAGCATGATTAGCAAAGGCCTCAAGGCAGAATTGAGATCACATATTTAGAAAAAGGTGAAATTGTACTCTGTCTGAATGTAAGAGATAAAATAATTTGCAAATATATTAAAGTGGAATTTGCAATGACTTAAGGACAGCATTTTTTACCTCTCCCTCTGAGTGGACAATGAACATCAGCTTTTATGATAACTCTGTGCAGATATCTAAAGGTTTAACCTGACAGTAAAATTCCTGAGTATCATAAGTCTGGTATAACTAAGTGTATTGGTGTTCTCAAACATTACTTTTTTAATGAACGTGCACAAAACTGCCTTTATCAATCCATTAATAAATGTCTATTGGCAAAACTGGAGAACACCTGAAGCCTGTTGGCAATTGAAAGTTCCTACTCTGCAGCATCCCCACACACCCTGATGCTTTTGGATCTTTTGGCCATCTAGAGGGATGTCTTATCTTACATCTTATTAGTGCAACACTGCCTTGTAGTCTAATTTGACATAACAGACTGATTTGTGTTTGATATTTAGAGACACTTGTCCTTCTGCCCTCGACTATTTTATTTGACCTCTCCTGGAAATGAAAAACGAAGTCTCTAAGTGTGTAAAAGACCTACACAATGTATTTTTCTAGTTTATGGCAAAGAAATTACTTTGTTGTGATTTCCAACAGTGCATTTAGACATCTGACATCTATAAACAGTGATTAGTTTGGCCTGTCTTAGACATTTATGTTGGCCTTGCTGAAAGCAGCACTAGTCACTGTGTGAATTCCTGTAGGAGTGGAACTTGCTTGTACCATAATTCATGATGTCAGCTGTCAGTCCTGTAAAAGTCTGAATTTCTGAGTCATTTACAAAGCCCACTTTTAGTTCCTGCTGCCCAAGCTTGTCAAAGATCACGTCCAGGAGAACCAGCTCCGTAGGTGCACGTGGTGAAGAGGTGGGGAGACTGAAGTGTGTACGTGGAGGTGGATGGAGGTAGTATTTTTAACAGTAAGGCTCAAATTCAACAGCTTGTTTCTCAGTAAACAATAAACACTGGGGCTCTGAAATTTAGCTGCAAAAGGGAGAAATTCAAGTTTCTTCACACGTGTCCTGGGCTGGGTGGAAATGCTGTTACACCTACCTAATCCGATGGGAGACAACTCAGCAGTATCCCTTCGAGGAGATGTCAGAGAGATGGTCAGAAATGCATGGTGAGACTCTGGCACAGCAGAGGCCATTGAGTTTCATGCAGGTTTTCAGGACTGGCCTGAGTATTTAGGACAGGCATTTGTGTTCTCTGAATGTCCCTTCCACAGCTGGAGTCTGAGGTGGTGCTTCACCAGTGCTGGGGAGCTGCAAACAGAGCAAGTGGAATATGTGCCCCACTGACCCCAGAAATGAGCTGTACTTCCCAGTGTCTGTGGAAGTGTCAAAGAAAACACCAAGGGTGTCCCTCCTCCCCTGACTTGAAAATTGGTGAAGTAGATAAAGAGGTATTTCCTCATCCTTTGTCACTGGGGTTCCCCCTCGTCCCCCCATCAAATAAAGGGTGGAGATTTTCCTTAGTTTTCCTTTTGTTGCTGCTGTATCTATAAACCCCCTTTTTGTTGTCTTTGACAGCAGTAGCCACATTAAGTCCTAGCTGGGCTTTGCCCCTTCTAATTTTCTCCCTGCATCCAGTAATGGCATCCTTGTAGTGGCTGCCCCTTTTTCCAAAGGTCATAAACTCTCTTTTTCCCTGTGTTCCAGCCAAACCAGGTACTTGCCCAGCAGCTCATCTTTTCAGCTCCATGGCTCCCACACTGAGCCAGTTCCTGTCTAACCAACACAGACATGAGATTTATCTGCACCTGTGTTGTAGGTGTTTCCTCAGGTACCTTCAACATGTGTCAGTCTAGCTGTCTAAGGACATTTATCATCTCTTAAATCCTACCCATGCAGTCAAAATCTGTCAAACCACACAGGAAACGTTTGCTAGTGACTGAATAAATGTATATTGCTCACTGTTTAATGTATTCTGTGGACTTGGAGAATAACATGCCCACAGCTAAAACAAAAAAAACAGGCTCAAGACCTGAAGCTGAGCTTCTAGTAAAAGGGGTAAAACTAAAGGATAGGCTGGGTACCTGAACCACAGAGCACCTTAAAGGATCATGCTAAAAGGGGTGGAGATAATCCAGCCAGGAATCTGAAAACTGAGCTTTTCAGATGCAGCTTAGTGTGCTTTCTGGTGTTTTCCCAAGGCAAGGAGGTTTCTGTGGTTTGGGAATTTTTGCCCCTGGAATTATGATTCGGGCTGACTGCATCTTTCCTTTCTCACTCCATTTTCATCTTCCATGTTGCTAAGAGGTTTCCATGGCAATTCTAATATTGGATTAAGGAAGACATACTACTGAGGGTAGCACATCATCTCGTAGCACATGTACAGACATGCTAGGAACTGTCACCAACTGCTGTGGGTAACAGGAGACAGCAGAGTAAAATGATATCAGCAGGTTGCAGGGGAATAAAAAGGCAAAAAGCTGCTTCTCTTATCCTGTGCAAACACAGATGCATTGATTTTGATGGAGCTACACTAATTTCTGCTATTTGAGACCTCAGCCCCAACAAATTGCACTTGTACTAATTCCAGGGAAAGCAATGGAGCTGAGGTTGCCTGCATTGAAAACACCACTGTTCACTCCTGCCAGCAAACATTAATTCCATGTCTCTTTGCCCTTGCACTGGAGACACTCTGAATGGCATTCTTTATAATACCCAGTATTCATATTTTCCTGCATGGCCTCTGACTGGGACTTGTAAGCAACTTCAAACAGCTCAATAATTACAGCTCTGCTACAGAACTGTTATGAACTATTATGCCTTGAGTGGGGACTGATATTGTTCAAAAGGAACAAATGAATTATCATAAGGCTATCAACTAAATCCAGAAAGGGCAGCAAAGTGCAAACAATTGTCTCATTGTGTTTGGAGGTTATTTTGTTATCCCAAGGTATTTCATTGATCCAGCCCTCAAACATGTGGCTTGGTGTGGACCTTCATGCAGGTTTCTGTGTACAGAAACCACCCCTTTTACTGGTCTGGTGTCACCTCTGAGGGCTGGGCTGGAGAGAAACCTCTGGAGATTCCCTCTCCCCATTCAGTGTGAGCTCCCTCATGGGGAGGAGAGAAGTTTCTCTTTCTGCTACAGTCAGAAACTGAAACAAACCAGAGATGCAATCCTCTCCAGCCACAAAACATCTGTCTAATGGTCACTGCAGGCCTGCTCCAGGTTCAGAAAAGGCTCTGTCAAGAAACTTAATATTTTGGGGTTAGAACCTATCCACAAACAGCAACAGTGCTACATAATTTATCTAAACCATACAGTTGTGACTGACTTGGGATATATATGGATGTCTTGGGGGGTTGGGGGTGGTGGGGAAATGTTTAAATATTGCTTAAACAAACTGTGAGTTAAAAAGTGAAAGTTTTCCAGATTCTTTTCATTCTGTCTTTGGAGTCTTAGCTAAAAAAAAATAAAATTAAAAAAAATAAAAATACATTAATTCACAGGATTGCCATCCATCTTCCAGAGTTTCTTTTTTGCCCCTGCCTGGCAGGAAAGAGTGGGAAAATCGGTGGGTTTGGTTTTGCTGGTGATGCTCCAGGAGTTCCAAGGAGTGGAAGTTCCAGCTCTGTCCATGCCAGAAAATGGTCTCACCTCCTGTGGCCTCACAGGGCACTCTGATTGTCACACAGCCAGGCTTTTAGCTCAGCTTTCCAGCCCACAGAACTCTCTGTTGGTGGGCAGTCTTAGAGCTGTCACAGCGAGATTAAGGCTTGTCCAGCTGATGGGATCCCAGCTTTAGCTTCCTACCGATGATGGAAGGGCAGGCAGGGTGGATGTGCTTTGGTCTGGATTTGTTTTCAGAGCTCTAAGGTAAAACACAAAGTCACGCAGCTGGGGAGGCAGCGCTCAGATGAATAACAGACCTGCTGCTTTTCTGGGAAATGTTTGAAGCCATAGCTCTACCTGCTGGAACAACGGGAGATGACACTGCCCCGGGAGGCTGGGTCGGGAAAACTGTCTGCGTGCACCTAAAAACTTCTTTTCCTGTCAGGATTCACAATTTAGCTTCTGTTTGCAATGGCAGACATTTTCCGCGAGGTTTTTGGGGTTATATGGCATAAGGCCGGAGAATCTGTCCCTTCCTTGCAATGCCTGCTGGAAATAGCTGTGTTGGGCTACAAACCAGCCTTTCTCTACCAAGGGGACCAAGTGTAGGTTTAGGACCTGCTCTGGTATCAATCTCCTTTGAACTTGCTGGCACTGGCTGATTAAGATGAGCTTAGTCACTGACCTATTTTCTAATGAACAGTAAACAAACAAATGGCAAGGTGGCTCACGGATAACATTTTCAGGAGCATCCAGGTGAGTTAAGCACTTCTAAATGCTCCATAAGGTGCCACTAAGTTTCTATGAGGGCAGCAATAGCTCAAAGTCTAAGGGACCCCTTTGGGGTTTATACAACACGCTGGTTTACAGTAGTTCTTTAATGCTTTACTTACTTGCTTTGATTTTGTTTGCATGTTGGTTTTTGGAAAAGCTTTCTACTTCTTACTAGTCAGGTTAGAATTAGCCATATTACAGAGTGAGTTTTCTCCAGGATTTATGCTATATTTTTTATTTCTATGGTGCTTCTGTCTAAAGTCCTCAATTCTCCTTTACAAACACTTATTTACAAGTTAAAGCCATACTGCTGATGTGATCATCTCTATTATTCTCTTTCTGATACACAAATCACCAGCACATCTTTCAAAGCTGGCCAAAACTGTCAGTTATTTCACAAAGAACTGAAGAGAAAATTGATTTTAAAAACATCATCAAGTCATTTGTGTGACTTTGTTAAAAATGCATTTTGGTTCTACAAACTCATTCTCTATTTCAAATTTTTATGTTTGCAATCAATATTATTTATGGGAGTGCAAGGGATCTTTACTAAGAAGGTTTTTTTGCTTTATGTTTTCTGTCAGAAAAAGAAATGGATTTGTTGTTAGTTCTTTTTCCCCCTAATATGACATGAAATGGTGCCTGTAAGAGATCAGAACACAAATGTGCATACGTGCATATTTCTGTATCTATACACAAAATGGAGCTGTTAACAGGTTTTCTGACACCTCTTAAAGACTGAATATGGAATGTAAACCCTCCAAACCTCCAGAATCACAGAGTGGGTCATGCTGGAAGGGCCCACAGTGACTCAAATGGTCCCACCTCCTGCTCCAGCAGGGCCATCCCAGAGCACATGGCACAGGACTGTGCCCAGATGGCTCTGGAATATC
>JAWWTY010000037.1:55866413-55879577 GCA_035222235.1 Margarornis squamiger
TGCAGGAGCTCCATGTCCCTCTTGTTCTGAGGAGCCAGAGCTGGACCCAGCCCTGCAGATGTGCCTGCCAGGGCTGGGCAGAGGGGCAGGGTCACCTGCGGGTAATAATCTTCCCAATGCCCCTCCAGACCCCACTGGCCCTCTACAGCTGTATGCAGTTTGCAAGAGGCCCAGCCCACATACATAAAGGCTATGCAGAAAGGGTTGCTCTTCCTCATGGGGTGCCAGCACCCTCAGAAACCCTGTAGGGCTTCTCCTGCATGTTTTGCTGCTGCAGTGTGAAACCAGAACTGGTGACTAAGTTTGAGGTGAAACTGAAGGGGAGCTTGAGGAGAGACTCAGAAACCCCTCTTCAATATCTTCTCCAGCTGGCTTGTGGTTACTTTCATCACAAAAGGGAATTTGCTGCCTGTCAAGAAGTTACTAGAAGGTGAAAGGACACAGTGAGTATTTTTTTTTCATATAGTCGTTATTATAACATGCAAAATTACAACGTGGATTGCTCTAGCAGAAGCTCTTTCAATAATGTAAAGCAATCAGCATCTGGCAGTATAACTCTAGAATACCTTTGTAGACCTCCCCTATGTGCTATGTGCATGTAGGTAAGGGGAAAGCTTAGTTTCTTCTATAGTCTCATTCCCAAACTTGTACTATTCTGAGGACTGGACTGTTGGGCTGAGAAGAGCCTGTGCTTGAGGGACACAAGTGCAGTCTCGTGCTGGAGTAAATTCAAAGAGCAGAGCGTTCTGTTCCTAAACTGGGGTAGGCATCCTTCAAAGGGAAGGGATGCACAGGCATCTGGAGTGGGGCTGTGTGTGGGTTTACGTGGTGCCTCTGCTGGAGGGAATCATCCCCTGCACCACAAAAGGGCTTTTAGCTTTTATTTTACATCAGTCCTTTGATGTAGTGGCCAAGGTTTTCATCTGTAGTGAAATCCGGGCCCTTTGAAGTCTATAACAAAACTCACATAGCTCTCCCAAATCTTGCAAAATTGACTCCTCTTGCTGAGAGAAAGCCCCCAACAACATACTTTTAGGAACAGCTCTCTGGTGGGTTTTTTCACTTATGCTACATCTGCTTCTCCTTAGGCATGTCTACAAATAGAACTGGACCAACATTGCACCTAATGTATGACTGGCCTCTGCAATTTCAACTGTAGTACCCTTGCAAGGGCATAAAAACTGGCCTAAAGCATGTCCACAGAAAGATCAGGAAAAATAATCCTTTCTATTAGGATTGCTCAAAAAATTTTAAGAAGAAAATTTCCAGCCAGCGCAAGCTGTGAAGTTTTCATAATTTTGTGCAAAAGTATTGAAACTCTTGGCTTTTAGTGCAAATTTTTTACTAGAAGACACTCCTTGTCTTGAAATTAGGAATTTCAACATGAAAAATCATGTAAAAGCAACATGAAGCAAAGGAGCAAAACACTGCCTGCCCATGGTTCTCCCAACCTCAGTGGCAGCAATTTAAAAGAGCAAGGGGATTTTGTTGGAAATAACCTATTAGAGTGAAAATTAATTCTCTGATTGGCATGGAAGCTAATGACAGGAAAGGGCTGTTTTGGTTTACTTGTTTGTCTGAAACTCCAGATGCCTTTAGGCATCTTTATTGCTCTCAAGTAAGCAATAATGATAATTAGAGGGTGAATGGATAATGTCATTTATGGCTGCAGATCTGCAAAGATCCCAAGAGAAAGACACACAAACATACAGGCTGAAATGTGTGAGGTGTTAAGATCTTGGTATGCAAGCTCAGAAAAGTAGGGGATATGTACCCATCTGTGGTACTGATAGGACATACCACCATGTATTTTAAAAACTGGGATTGCCAAGAAAGAAACTACAGGGGTTTTTTGTTATCAAAACCCTTGAATGTTGCGGGATTTACGTAACATCATGAGACAGAATCCTTGAAACCTTTGGAAACAAACAATCAACAACAACAAAAAAAATCAGCTTTTTGTGCTCAAAAGCATTTCAACCAAAATTAAGCACCTCTTTGTGTTTGTGGCTTGGGGATGTGCTGTTATTTTTGGTTGTCCGCTGGGAACATTCAAAATGAAGATGGAAGTATAGGTGAAATTAGTGTTGTTGCGTGGTGGGCATTTTGACCAAAACAAACGTCTCTGTTTCCATCATTCCCCTTGTCTGTGTCAGCTGGTGTGATCTCACAAACTGCTAAGGAGAAGACCTGAACAAATGCAGACAGGAGGTAGTTTGGGAAATGTTCTAAGATGTTCTCCGAAAGTTTCTTCCTGACTTTAGATCAGGTCCAGCTCATGACTAAAGCCTTCTGAAACTCCTTTTGCATCGGCTAAGCATGATGGGAATTAATGTGTAGGTTGGAAGGCTTTATCAGCCACACAGGGCTGGAGGAAGGCATGGGAGCTGAGCTCTGTTGTACATCTTTGTTTGAATGCAATAGCACCATTCTCTGAGGAAAAAAGGCTTTCATTTCTTCTCAATGCCTTTTGAGCAGTTTATTTTGAAGCAGCTGCAAGACTGTCCAGGGTGTCTGTTTCAACTTGCTGAGATTTAAGTGCCTCACGTTAGAATTAAAAGTGACCCTCTGCTGCTGCGGAGTCGAGGACTGGAATAGGAAATCAAAGAGTTCCCCCCTCTGCTAGCAGGGAAACATGCTTTCTCATTTAGGGGAAACAGAAGGAGGGAATTGGGTTTCCATAGTGATCCATGAGGAAAGGACGTGGTTACCTGGAAACAGGACTGCTGGAAAAGCCTTTCTTATATTTGTTTATTGATGAGAGATCAAAGGCAGCTCCTCTCACACGGGAGTGATGAGGCTGGACCCGGAGCAGATGCTCTGCACCACCTTTGAGCATGAGCAAGTACAGGGACGTACTAAAAACTTTCAGCAGGCCCTCTGTCACCTGGAAATGACTATTTGTTTGTAAATAAAGTCTTTATTGTCAAAAGCTTAAAAGTGGCTACTAATTTGGAATGATTGCTGCAGTCTCCACTCCCCCTTTTCTCATTCTACTCCTCAGACACACAAGCGCCTCCTGCAACATCTGGTACTTGCCAGGATGTGTTCCCAGAGTAATAGGAAGCCAAATCCCTTTAAGGAGATGCCTGGAGTGGGTTCAAGAGCTCCCAAAACCCCCTGAAGAGGGCTGGAATGGAAGCAGAGCACCAGAGAGCAGTGTGGTAATTTGGCCAGCTTTGCCCAGAAAAGCAATCACGGAGTCTGCAATTATAAAACTACTGATAGAGGAAATACTGCTTGGGGAAGGAAGAGGAGGAAATATTGAGGGTCCTCTTGTGCTCTTCAGAGTGTGTTTGCATTCCTCGGGACCAAGGCCATGAAGATTGTGCTCAGCATTAACTTAATGCCACTTCATGTCAATTCTGTTCAATCAGGAAAAAAGTTAAGCCTGTGATTGAGTTGTTTTCACTTTGGGACTTTGTCTCAGGTTTGAATTTCAGCATCAGACTTAGTTCAAAATCCTGTCTTTGACAGCTGACTCTGCAGTCCTGAAACAGTCAGAAGAGAAGTCCTACCTGGCTGTGTAATGAGGAAAATTAACCAGATTGAGCTCTGGAGCACTACTAAGTTATTGCTGTAACATAGTTTTCTGGTAGTTTACAAGAGCTCTTTTGTCCTGTAAATATATTTAGTTCCTTGTTTGCTTATTTAAAGAAAAACTCCACCACACGATGTCTCAAATGTTCTTATGGCAATCACTTTCCTAGAATGACTTTATGTTCCCGAGTGGAATATTTCCTTTTATCTGCTTAAAGATAGGCTTCAGTGCAAGCCTTCCACAATTCTGTTTCTTTTGGTAGAGATAAAAAAGGTTTTAGGTGGAATACCAACAGTGTACTTAGTCACACTTCTCTATATTTTTACATATTTATACTTGTGTATTTGTACCTTAGAAAATTGGTCTCTTGAATAGTTCCTTTAGTCCCCTAATGGGCTTTAAAGTTTTGTTAAGCTGACATCACTGTAGACAAAGGCCATAATTTTCCTTAAATGCTTTTGCTTCCCACATCACCCAAAGAGAGAACACTATAAAGTCAGAATTCTGTGTTGCTCCTGGTGTTTCTGAAGTCCTTCAGTCACTGCAATTCAGTGATAAGGATGCCATTTATTTTTAATTTATTCACGCTGCTGTTGACTCATAGCCAGAGTTTGATTTTTCTTTCGATGAGGCAAATTGACGGGGATAAGAAAGGCTTGGGTTCTGAGCAAAATGAGTAAGCCCAAGGACCCTGAGCCATTCTGCAGCCCCCACCACTGGTGTTCAGTGTGTTTGCAAAGCAGCTGCCAGGTGTGGGGCAGGTGCAGTAACAGAGCTCACTCCTGTCACCGAGATCCTCTGGAGCCACCAAATGTCATGTCCCTCAGCTCCTGGAGGCAGCTGGTGTCATCTGCTCATCGATTCCCTCCGCACAATGTCAGCCTTGGAGTTTAATCCCCAGCTACTTGCTGTTTGCACAGTCAGGCAGCAGAGCAGTGCTGAGGGGGATGTGGGGGACAAAAGGGCATTTCAGATGGCGGAGTATAGGAAAAACATTTATTCTGTCAGCTGGTAGCAAATGGAAAAAAAAGAAAGAACAAAAACTTGTATTTCTCTCTGCCTACAAGAAAACACAAACTTGAGGTAAAATGTGGAAAGCTTCATTTTAGTACGTGTTTCACAAAGGAATAGCTGTTTTTCAAGAGGTCTTCTTATTGAGGTAGTCTGAAGTCTGGCTGGGAAAGCTAATTCCTGGAGGAGTGAGGATTGTCTCTGCAATATCTTCCTGAGCTACAGCCACCAGTTTTGCTGGGTGCTGACTCCTCTTTCTACAACAATGTTCCCACTGTTTGTATTGACTCAGAGGGCTGTTGTGACACATCAAACCAGCAACTGCTGCAGCCAAGTGAATAACTAGAGCAGCATAAACAGCTTCCTTCCTATCTGATCCATATTTATGGAAGAGTCAGTCTTCAGACCTCCTAAAAAGCTTGTATTTCTAGGCAGGGGGTAGGGATTGCAGGGCCTGCATGGCCCATCAGAGCTACATGGACTTTCTATCCATTCACTCTGTATGTCCAGCCTAGTCCTGACAAAGTTCCTTACACTTTGAACCCCAAATTGATTTTTACTCCCTCTTTGTTCTGGAAAGCTTCTGCCTCAGGCAGATTAGGTTGCCTCTCAGTCAGGGAAGTATTTGGATGTGGAAAGGACATGCTGTACAACAGAGCAGGATCTACACCTGTTGTGAGGTAACCTGGGTGGGACTAAGGATTCCCTGGAAACCAGGTGTATTCCAGGTAGGTCTCTGCTCTGAGCCTGAATCCCGTGCTTTCCCCAGGCAGAAGTACTTGGAACCTGATGCCCAAGCA
Source organism: Margarornis squamiger (assembly GCA_035222235.1). NCBI lineage: Eukaryota > Metazoa > Chordata > Aves > Passeriformes > Furnariidae > Margarornis > Margarornis squamiger. The sequence goes on from JAWWTY010000037.1 coordinate 55,871,766, forward strand.
TTAACTAAGGGAAGCTTCCTTTCTACGGTGCAGTAAGCCAGGGGACAGTGTCTGAAACAAGGCACAAGTGGTTCTGATAAGTGGTCCTTGTGAGCACAGTTTTCTGCTTTTGTTATTTACATAATTTTACAGGTCCCACATGAGCAGAGTATCATAAGCAATGAAACAAAAGATGCTCAAGTGTGCTGTATAAAGGAAGTGGAGCGGGGAAAGGGCAACCTGAAAAAAGCATCCCAGTGCAATCAGAACAGATTAGTGGCTTTGACATGTTGTCAGTAACTCCTCCTGTTATGAGATGGTAGTCAGATATAATTAAGCTCCATGTCACAAAGATTCAGAACTAATAACTCTGGTGCAAATGTTTGCAAGCTGGGAGTTAAACATTCTCAGGGTCCCTGAAGGAGGTGCTTTACCTTTTGTCTGTTCTGTGTGAGGACAATCTTACAGAGTTTGCAGACAAGTTGGAAGGTCAGAGTTCTCTGGTGACACTAATTACTCTGGGGATAATAACCAGCTCCTTGCAACTGATTAACTTTCCTTCTTATGTGTTGTTGTAAGAGTTTACTTTCCTTGTGATCCATTTAGCTTTCTGTAAAAAAAAAAAAAAAATGCAGCTGTTAAATATTGAGGGAATATGCATGAGAAGATTGTGTTTGTGTCAGGTTGATTGGAAGGACTGGATTTGTGATTACACTCAGATTCTGCCCACTGAAGCCACTGATGACTGCAGGTCATTAGTCTGAGCCCCTGTTGTCTCACACCTGACACCTGTGATTCTCAGTCACTTCTACATGGCAAAATACTGTCATTAAATGGTTTGAAACACTTTGATTTGGCAACACTTTTACAGGTGTGAAGGTCTACAATAAAAATAGACATGCGGTAGCAAACTTCACATTCTGTATATCGCTTTATTTGGGGATTTTTGGGGGGTCAGTTCTGGTCTATCCCATCATGGTAGCAACTTTTACTTAGGAGTGCTCAAAGTCTCAATAAAATTAGGACGACAGCAATTGATTTCAGCCTGTCAGCATAATGGCAGGTCTAATAACAAACGCAGGAGCAACACGTTCCATATTCTCTTGCTTATATGGCGATCATTTCCCATGTTCTTTTGACCATTCACACTAATGCTGCTTCAAAGTGATATTAAAGTGAATGAGATGAAAGTGGAGGAGAGATTGAAAGAGAGAAGGATCAGTTAATTACTGGCTGACAAATAAGAGTAAAAAAGTTTCACAGCAAGTTGCAAGTGACATCAAATTCAGAAAGGAGCCTGGAGGGAAACAGTGAGGTTACCAGACATCTTAAAATTTGATTAAATATTGTATGTTGTTCTAATCTAAAGAAATCAAACAGTAGCTTGAAAAGGAAGGGTCAGATTATGACTTTGGCCTTGTAGCACAGAGCTCTGCAGAAAAGGGCATGGAGCTGGGCAGCAGAAGACACTGGGAAAGCCTCCAGGGGGTATAATTTGCTTGCTGGGAGAGACTGGCTGAGTCATTTATCTTTTCTTCCAGTGTGTTCCCTAAGAAAATGAAGTTTACACAGCTGGCTTCACTTTGCTGGACACCTCGAGAATTTCCTTGGCCAATTTCCAACACATTTGACAGAATGTAGATATTACATTCCCTGCAGTCTCATGGCTTCAGGGAAAGTCCTACCACCCCTGACTCTGACTGAACACCCAGTTACGTTGTAGGTGTCAGAGAAGAATTAAATATTACAGATTGATGCTAAGCACTAAACGTGGTTTGTTATGCCACCCACTGAAGTCTCTTTTCTTACATCATTAATTTTCCTCCATCTGCCCTTATTTAGGTTTTAAGTCACCTGAGGGACACCTGAACGCTGCTCTCTCTTTAGACCACAGCAGTGGTGGGAGCCCCAGTCAGCTCAGATCTTGCCAGTGATGCATCTCATACCACAAAAGATGTGCTCGTACAAGAAGTGAAAGGATGATTTCACTAAAAAATGACATGATTTATAGACAGCACACCACACAGGAAACAAATGGAGCTGTGGGCATTTCCCTTCTGACAGATAAAAGTCTTATGGTTGGACTTTATTCTGAGGGAGAGTAGAATGTAATAGAATTCCTTGCACAACTTTGCTTAGGATGGAAAATTTTGCCATATGACCTGCAGCATAACAATATTACAATTAAGCCAGTTTGAAATGTAGAGCATTCCTGCCTATTATTATTAACTGTGCTTCCTATGAACTTTTATTATATGGAGAACGTGTCAGAATTTATTTTCCAAAGGGTATGAGGTCCAGGTGACACAATTTTTGAGGCACAAGGAATAGAATAAACAGTGCCCTGTAGAGTACTTGTTATATATATATATATGAATTATTTAAGAGCTGTCTAAGTAACAGGGAGTAAAAATGTGTGGTACAACACAGTAAAATCCTAGAACAAGAACTAGAAAGGATTCTAAGTATTCATGAGAGGGATTACCTCACAAATCCATCTCTCAGATGTGGCCATTGTTTCCAAATAATTTAGCACACCCTAAAGCCTGGTAACCTGCTGTTGCAGGAGTTCATTCCCAGTGCTCAGTGTTCTCCTATTGTCAAACCTCCTGAAAAGCAAAGTCTGCACTTACTAAAATTAACCAGCCATCCCTGGAGGTAATTGAAGGGCTGGTATGTGCACTCTGCAGTTCCTCCACGGAGCTAAGAACTGGGTTACTACTCTAATAGTGCTCCAAGGACAGTTTTGAAAAACAAAATGCATAAATTGAAAGGTAAGGAAAGGGTGGACTAAGAAAAGAAGTTCACCATTATCATAATTTTATGATTTTCCTGTTCATTAAGTACAAATCTGAACACTGCCTAACAATTCACACAGCTGTTAAGTCAGATGATTTTAGCAGGAGCGTGAATTAATTCACTGAAAAAGGTGTATTTATTTCCATTTCAATGGAATTTAACTTAGAATGAGCTGAAATCTTATTACTGAAGCCTTCTCACAGCACTAGTGGGAGCAAGAAGTGAATGCAACCTGGGTTGGTTTGTTTTTAACAGGAAGTTCTTGAGATGTATTTAATACCTAATATATGATTTCTAAGTCCAGCTGAAGGAAAAGTTTTTATTTAAGAAGACTATAAAACAAATAACTTATAATCCTAAAAGTCTTTCAACATAAGCCTTACCTAAGACACCACTGAGTTTTAGCTGTGGAAAAACTCTTGTTACCTCATAGGAAGGAGATGCTAGAAAAGGCTTTTTTATCCTGATAGGAGAAACGTTATAGTCTTCATCTACAAATAACTAATTCCATTTTTCACTTCTCATAAAACGAATTTTTTGCTGGAAGAGAAGAATCTTTAACTTTGAGGATGCACTACACAATTGAGAATTTTGTCTTTGAACAGGACCAATGAATGGGCTTTTAAATTATGTTTGCCATAAACTGAAAGATTGAGCAAGTGAATGAGATCGATGTTGTTTTGCTATTGGCTTTCCACATTTATTCCAAATCATGAAACTAATGGTTTCTAGCAAAGCCTCATCAGCTGAAAGCAAACACACCTCTTCCATTTTCATCCTATCCATCAAAATACCTGTGCAGAGTAATTTATAACTGCTCTGCTTCTCACTCTTGGAGTCTATATGGCTGTAGTGGGTGTCACAATAAATGGTGACTGCACACAAATCCATTTGTTCTAAAGGGGTTTAGCAGGAGAAAATCAATTTATTTTTTTTACCAGGGAGCTTTTTTAACAGGCAGCTACTCGATTTGGGGCAATTCTAATAACTTTGAGGAAAATGCTGAAATGAAAGAATCTGACAGAACAATGCAGCTATCAAGCCTTTTGCTGTCGAGCTTTAAAATTACTAAAGTCTTACTTTCCTCTTAATGCTGTCACAAACATGAATTACTGTAAACTTAAAGTTAACTTGGCATGTTCTGGGCTATCAGGCGTCCTTGCTCTGCAATGCTTTTAGCACTTTAATGAAACACACTGAATTTCACAAAGCCTCATTGCCCTCAGGGATGTCAGAGAGTCACTGAGGTTGGAAAATCCCTGCCAGCCCCCAGAGCCCACCCTGTGCCCAATGCCCACCTTGTCCCCCAGCCCAGAGCTCTGAGTGCCACGGCCAGTCCTGCCTTGGGCACCTCCAGGGCTGGGCACTCCAACCCTCCCTGGGCAGCCCCTGCCAAGGCCTGACCACCCTTTCCAGGCACCAATTCCTCCTGCTGTCCCACCTGCCCTGTCCCTGTTCCCTGGGAGCAGAGCCCAACTCTCCCCTGGATCCATCAGGGACTTGCAGAGCCAGAAGGTTCCCCCTGAGCCTCCTTCTCTCCAGGCTGAGCCCCCCCATCTCCCTCAGCCCCTCCTGCTGCTCCAGCCCCTTCCCCAGCTCCCTTCCCTTCCCTGCACATGCTCCAGCCCCTCAATATCCTTCTTGTCACGAGGAGCCCAAAACTGCCCCCATGATTTGAGGTGATGCCTCAGCAGTGCCAGCACAAGGAGACAGTCACTGCTCTGCTTCTGATCCAGCCCAGGTGCCCACCTGGGCACCCCTGGGCTCATGTCCAGCCACTGTCACCAGCACCCCCAGGGCCTTTCCCAGTTTGCCAGCCACTCTGTCCCAGCCTGGAGCTGCAGGGGGCTGTGACTAGATCAAGCTTTAATTGAAAGGATAATAATTAATGAGGGGAGGCTTTTTCTGTCTTCTTATAATAGTTGTTGTATAAACCCAGCTCCCCATCCCATTAACTGCCTCAAGCTACAATATAAATACAAATATTTGATGGTGGAATGTTATTATCTTATCCCTTCCTGAAATAAGTAGATTGCATGGTACATCACTGTCCACTGGAAGCACTAACTGTTATTGTGGGGGAAACTAATTGCTTAATTCCACTCTCTAAGCTGCAATCTAATTAGCAGAGTAACACTAAGCATTAGTTACCAGGTCTCCAGTTTTCCTTTGGAACGTCTCTCCCTTTCTGCACTGCCTGTGAAGTCATAGCTACTCCCAAGAATGAACTCTCAACATCAAATAGTATTGAAGAATTTAAGCATAACTGGAGGTATTCTCCCCAGATTTTGTATCAGCCAAATTGTTCATGCAAATGATCCTAATCCCAAATTTATTTGTACTTCTGGAAAATGTTTCACTAGGAAAATACAATGCAGAAGGTAAAATATTCTGTGGTCTCAAAGGGAAGTGTGCAATTTCTTTGGACTACATATAGTATTTCATCAACTATCAGAAGCTCAACAAATTGTATTATGCGACTCATAAGCTCATCTTTCTTTGGAGAATCCTGCTAATAATCCCTAAATACAACACAGATAATTCTCTGCAATGCCACCACTGTATGTTGATTTCTGTTCTTTAGTAATCCTACAGGTCACTGCTGTGAGACTTTGAACCATAAAAAGGCTTTATAATCTCAGCAAATTTTGCCCAGCACATCCATCAATATAAATCATGAGGTGTAAGCCCATGGGCACACTTGTCCTCCTGTGGATAGGACTGGAAAACTAATGCTGAAAAAAAAAATTAGGAAAAGTCCTGTATCAGAATTGAGAGTCCCATCCTCTGCTAGTGGCAGAACTATATAGGATTATAGAATAGTAGAAGTCCAATTGTGTTGAGTTGACCCTGGCCAGCAGCTAAGCACTCACCTGGAGATTTATTTAACATCAACACTTTCCTCTTGCATTTAATAATTTTACTGAAATCAAATATCTTTCTCATTTTTCTGTCTGAGACACCAATAACCTGAAGTCAGGTTTCAGATTTTCTACTGCTATACTTCTCCTTGCCTTGTTTCTTGGCTGTGCTTCTCACTGAGCTTCTAAAATTAAATACTATTTGTAACATTTAAAATGCTTCTTTTTTGCTTTTTTCCAGAATAGTAAAGTTACTATTTTTAGCACCAATTTCTCTTGTGACCTTGGCTGAAATTAGACAGATGGTGCTTTCAGAGTGTTTTTCAAATTCTATCTCTAATTGGTTGAAGTTCTCATCTCCTCCAAGTTCTCTGCATTCCTCAGTATCTCATGGCATGGGAGGGAAGTTGAATGGCTAAAATTAACTCCTTGTGAGCCTGCAGAGTCTTCAGGGGCTTGGGCATTAAAATAAACCAATTTATTACATTTCAGAAAGAGTTTTCCTTGTATGAGCAATTTCTACAGTGAAAAGACAGGGAGAACGTCAGAGAAATGCCTTATTATCACCCAACTCCAGCTATATTAGTACATGTGAACAATGTCCCAAGTCAAGCTTACCCAGAAAAGCTTAATTCTATTATCTCTGACAATATGAGTGATTGATCTTGTAGCTTCAGTGTTCTTTCAGAGCAGTTTCTCTTCTGGGTAGTAAAAACTGGGCTGTTGTTAATATTAACTTAGTGCCTAAAGTTACACAGCAGTGTTTGGGCTTCTGGCTTCAGGCAGCAAAGCAGGTTCTGCTAAACAACAGCTTGCTGACAACAAACCACTGGGATAATTTGCTCACAGAGGAAGGAAATGTCAATGAGCAATATGTTTGCATGTACTTGTTACTGGCCTTCAGAACATCCTTATGTGTGCTGTGGTAGGCACAGTTAATCAAATCTGTGTATCTAATTCCCTCTGTACTTCCAGAGCTGCTTCAGTGTGTCAGTTCCAGAGGCAGGAGGAGCAGGGAGAGGCTGGGCTGTGCCTTGGCCACTGTGGATATACAGCACTGTCAGCAGGCGCTTTGGTGTGCACTTAGATCAGCATTATTGTCCCTGTGAAATCTCCTTAGGAGCAATTAGGTGATGAAAAGGAGACAAGGCTTAGGCAGAGACAGATGAAAAAAAATTGCATGCTTTTGTTCCTTAACACAGGATGCTCCTGAATTAAGGGGTGGCAGAAGGGCTTAAGGACTCACTTCAGTTCTTTCTGTTCTGGCTGTATGGTTCTTACACATAAACAAGCAAGGCATTTTGTTTTTAATGAACACCCCAAATTATTTTAACTGTTAAATAACACAAGAGTCTACAGGGAAAGCCGTATGAGGAGAAGCTGAGGACACTTGGTTTGTTCAGCTAGAGAAGAGGAGACTGAGGGCAGACCTCACCAGGGTCTGCAGCTCCAATCTCTGCTCCCTGTGAGCAGTGACAGGACCCGAGGGAAGGGCTGGAGCTGAGTCTGGGGAGGGTTAGGTGGGATCTCAGGGCAAGGCTCTTCCCCCAGAGGGTGGTGGGCACTGACCAGGCTCCCCAGGGAGCACGTGAGTCACTAATTCAGAACACTGACCCCGCTTCCCGGGGTGACAGCCAGCACCTCCCAGAGAGGGAGGGGGCAAGGAGGGAGAGAGGGACTCAGGGATGGAGGAAGAGAAGGGAAAGGGTGAGGGAAGGGGTAGAGGGAAGGAAGGAGAGACAGAGGGATGGAGGGGAGAGAAGGAAAGGAGCGGTGGAGGGGAGAGATGGGAACGTAGGGAAGGAGGGATGGAGGGGAGGAGGAGGGAAAGAAGGAATGGAGGGAAGGGAAGAATGGAAGGAAGGGAGGAGGAAGTGAAAGAGGGAGGGAGGGGAGAGAGGAATGGAAGGGAGGAGGGAGTGAAAAATGATGGAGGGATGGATGGGTGGAAGCAGGGATGGGTGGAAGCAGGGATGAATGGAGGGATAGAAGCAGGGGTGCAGGGATGGATGAAGGGATAGAAGCAGGGGTGCAGGGACAGAGGGATGGATGGAGGGATAGAAGCAGGGGTGCAGGGACAGAGGGATGGATGGAGGGATGGAAGCAGGGGCGCAGGGACAGAGGGATGGATGGAGGGGGGCGCAGGGACAAAGAGATGGATGGAGGGAGGGGG
>JAWWTY010000037.1:55879677-55900881 GCA_035222235.1 Margarornis squamiger
CCAAGGCAGGACTGGCCGTGGCACTCAGTGCTCTGGGCTGGGGGACAAGGTGGGCATTGGGCACAGGGTGGGCTCTGGGGGCTGGCAGGGATTTTCCAACCTCAGGGATTCTGGGATTCTGTAATTTTGTGCTTACACAGCAGTTGCTTTAATGTTTAGCACAAAATTGCTGTGTAATCCAAATGTACACTCAAAAATGTGCATCTCCATGAGATGCTCTGGAATTCACTCTGACTAGGTGCCCCATTGAACTTCACAGGTAACTTCGGTTCGTATTTCCTTTGACAACTCTCCTCTTCTATTAGCAACATTCTCCAATGTGTTGTTACATTGTGAACATTGCTTCTGTATTTTGGAAGCTTGTACTTGTTCCTAGTAACTCAAAGTATCATTGATATTTTGCCCATTCGTTTTGAAGTGGTAACTTTTGAAAAGTTAAACCTGTGAAAACAGTCGGGCAAATTTCACTTAAATAAATTATTCATCTATTTTTTAATTAAGGGCATTGCTTTTAAAGTACCATAAGCCAGAAGTTATTAAGTGAGAAATGCTAAATTATATTATCCATATGTGAACTATTGAAAGAACAAGTTGTATTAACTCTGATCTCACTTTTAGAGACAACATAAATGATGGAAAGACTTCACAGCTTCTGTTAAGGGTTTCCATATTAAGCAATTTTTAGTTTTAATTGTGTTTCTTTGGAATGTATTTCACAAAATTTCTTCTTGTCACTAATCGAGTTGGAGGAAAAGGCTGTTATTACTTGCACTAAGATTAATGTCTGTTTTCATGAACCCCTAAGCAGCATTACCCTGAGCACTCCCCCTGCTCTCTCCCTCTCTGCCCCTCCTCAGTGAGGGCAGCTCTGGGGTGGTGATGGGGCTGTAGTGAGATGAGAATGCTGAAAACTCTGGCGTTTGCCGAATTAAGCAGCAGTAGCATTAGGGCTTTCTCCTGGCTGATGAAACAGTGTGCTGTGATTCCAGGGAACTGCCCTCAAACCAGCTCTGTGAGGCAAGGGCAACATCTCCCAGCACTGGCACCTGCAGGGTTTGGGATGCTGTGGGCAGCAATTACCAGGACAGTCCTTCTGCTCTTCTCAAACTGTTTGGCAGCCCATGGATTTCGGTGTGTCCCTTTGTCCTCTCCTCCCAGACAGAGACACATCTCCTTAACATCTGGGGTGAAGCTGGAAACTAAAGTTTGCCCTCTCCTGCAGGCAGTTTATCCCAGTGGGATAACTTTAACTTCCACTTCAACAGGGGCAGCAGCCAGTAGTGGTTTCAGCCGTGGATGGCACACAAAAGCCTGTTGGGCATCCCTTGGTGAAAGACACCACAAAGGGTTTCTGTGAGGATGCATCACCACAGACAACACTGAGACACCCTGGATACAGAGGAGGGTGATTTTGCACCCATCCTACTTGTATCTTTGGAAAGTGGGTGGCTATACCTGTTTGCCAGCTTTGACTCTCCACCTGCTTGTCTTCCCTTGAAGCTCCTGGCAATATTTACCCGTGTCCAGTAAGCAGCATTTATTACTTTGTCATGTGGGATGAGAATAGCTGGCAGAAATCTGTGAAATAATTGGCATGCAACTAAAATACTTCAGATTATTATCCCATCTGAGCTGCTCCCCAAATAAGTGCCAAACTAATTTAAATGTGTGGCAATATCAGCGCTACCGAAGACAGCGCTTCACAATTTTTCCCCTTTTTATATTCCCCCTTTTTTAAGTCTAAAATGCTGATTATGAGATGGTCCTTTACAGAAACAGAGTAAGACAAAGTTCCTGCACCAGAGATTTTATAGATAAGATAGGTAGTTAAAAAAAAAAAAGGGCACTAAAAAATAAATGTATCCTTTAGAAAAACTCGAAACAAACAAAATAACCACAAAAAACCACAGAAATTACTTATTATCTGTATTTTATATTTTGTATTTTATATTTTGTCTTTCATATTCTCATCTGTATTTTGAGATTTTTTTGAGGTTTTTTTTTTAATTGGCAATGTTTTTTTGAAATCTCCAAGTGCTTTAGAATGAGCATAAATTATTTTAAAACCATTTTGTAGAGAAGAAGAATTAGCCTATTTATGTCTTTGGGTGGGTAGAGGTGAAAAGTTCATACCTTTACTGAACAAAAATGGACATAAACATTTCTTTCAAAGAATGAATAAAAATCCAAAGATGCTTTCAAAATCTGTACCTGGTCTTGACTACATTTCCTAAAGTCAGGATAAGGAAAGATTTCTGCTTTTACTCAGGTCTCCTTTTTAAAAAAAATTCAGAAAAAGGTGGTGTTTACGTGGGGCTTTTTTGTTCACTTGCTTTGATTGTGGTGGAAGGAAGTTTGTTCCAGTTCAGGATCCAAACTGAACATCTAATAGAAATACATTCATAAATTATATGAACTATATTCACACTTTCACTGTGTACCAAGTCTTCACTCTGCCTGCAGTGTGAACACTCCAGCATTTTGCTAATGCATTATAGCTGGAACTGGAACCTAAACAATCTCCTTTCATTTTCACAGCTGAATTTAGTGCAAATAATAAAATTGTACAAAGGATGAAAAGCAATTAAGGCTATTATCTTAATAACATGTGCACACATGAATAGTTCCATCAGACACAAAGGAGCTAATTTACTGCTTGAATGTCTTAGCTATTTAACATGCTTTCAGTGTTAATAACTTAAGATGGAATATTTGAAGTAAATGTTTTAGGCTTTGCACAGGGTTTTAGACAGCACAGTGCTGTTTTTTCATCTGACCTCGTTTATGGTGGGCTCTGTAGATGAACACACAGAAGCTTTTCAGGAATGCAACAAACAGCCACTTAAATTGCAAGGTGTGGGCAAAGCTGTTGTATCCATGCAAAGAATGGATGAAGCTACAAACTAAGTGGATATCAAGGAATAGCTAAAATACCTGCCTTTTTGCCTAGTCTGTGTTAAAAAAGTGGATGTGAGAGCCCATTGGGGACCACAGGATTCCTTTTTTTTGAACTACCTACCTTCTATCCCAGTATTTCTCTTTCTTTGTAGGAAGAGAGGAGAGAAAACAATTAAGCTGCTTGCTGAGTGAGTGTTCACTGTGCACTGCAGTTACACATTGAGCTAACAAGCCTCAAAGGATGTGAGCAAACACTGCTTTAAAAGTGCTGAATGTTTATGTCAGTGTAAGAAAACAGACAGCAACCTCGAGGTTTTCTTGCTAGTATTTTCAGTCTTGCAAACAAAAGTCGATTAAAGAGGGCTCCTAAAACACAAAGAGCAGTTTCTTAGATTCTTACTTACTTGTAAACTTCTGGTCCTAAGAAAACACTGTCCTCAGTAAAGGCACCTGGTCAGGGGATGTGTAAAAGAACCTAGAAGTATTGTTTGCCTTCTTATTTTTTTGCCTGAATGGCAGAGCGAACACGAGGAAATAACTTCTTTTCCTTTGGTTGTGCTTCCTTGGTGCTGCCTGCTCAGTGTGTGGTGCGTAGGAGCAGCCGTGGCTCCTGCGGAATTATTTCTCACCACTTGCTTCCATAAGGGGCCCAGCAGCTGTTCCATAAATGCTCTAGGCTTTCTTTGTGTCCCCGAGTGTGACGTGGCCGTGACAAAGCAGGAGGCTCGGGGGCATAGGGGGAAAAGTCTGGCTGGGATTCTCCCTCTTCCTGAAGAAGCGCTCAGAGGAAAGGCTGTCAGGTGGATACCTGGGAGAGGAGGGATGATTGTGGAGGAAGAGACACTGATCTCAGGGTTTCCAGTGCTTGGGGCTTTTTTTAATAACACTGGTCTTTTCCTGACTTGACAGTTTGCAAACAATCCCCCTAGAGATCGTGGCAAGAAACCTCCACAGTGCACTGGGTTGAGTTGATTTGTCTTGCAAAACGAAAATTTACCTTTTGCACAATGAAAGAAAAAAAAAGGTCAGATGAAAGGCAAGATTTTCTACACACCCATCTCTTATTTTCAAGAATAGTGTTGTAAAAGCAAAATTAGAAATGGAGTATCTGTAACAGGGCAGACAAAGCTACTGTAAATTTGTAGGGTCTTTTGGTGAGTGTCAGCCAAGATCATACATGTGATTAATGCTTGTTTTTTCAGTGCTGCAAATATTGCATTGACGTTCCTTTCATGATCCAGACAGAGTCCAATAGTACACTCAGCTATGTGGCATCAGTATAAGGACAGCATTGAAAAAGGGGCCAAAATGTCTTCCATAGAGAACAGGACTCCATAGGAAAAGTTTTAGGCCCTGGTGAAGCCATAAGGAACTGAGTTTGTTCTGCCTCTGTATAATTGCAGACAGGTAGAGTTGAAGACTTAAATACCTGTCTAGATAAAAATAGTAATTTCTTTTACTAGCCAAGTAAGAAAGTTCCTTTGCACCACAAGAAACCAGATAAAACAAACCCATAATTTGAGATGGAGCAGAAACCAGCTGGCATTTAGGAATTTAAAAAAGATATTTTTGATCAGAAAAGTTAAGATGAGAAAACAAGGCAACTCCCACTGTCTAAAAAAAAAATAAAATCTAGACCTTCTGTTTTCAGACTATTAGTGCCCACTAGTTCTTTTTTCATGTCACACACATATCTCAAGTAGAAGAAGGGACTTATGGCCTTAACATCTTTGTATTTCACTGCAAGGAGGGGCAAGAAAAGCAAAAGGAATGTTCTTAATTCTCTGCCCTTTCTCCTAGATGTAAAAGTAAATTGCAGAAAAGTGGTTTCTTACACGTGGTATTTTAGTCAAAGCCTGTTCAGCATGGAAGGGAAATTTGTGCTGGCAGGGACTGCACTTACGCACCAGGGACAGGGAAAAGTGCTTTTTCCCTGAGCAAATCAGTTCATACTGCACTTGTCTGAGAGTTCAGCTTGTGTGGCTGTTGATTTGGGGGTAGAATATCTATAGAGGAATATATATACTTATATATAGACCCATTTTTGTTTCCATGCCCTACCAAGCCTTTGGTGTCCTTATTTCCCTGGCATAGACCCAGCCCAGCTAATGCTGAGAGGTGAGCCTCACCAGCAAAGGAGTTACCAAGGTTTAGTGCCAGGCTGGGATTCTGGTCAGTCCCAGTAATGCCAGGCAAGCAAGAGGGAACAGGACTGGCCATGGCCTTTCAGGGCTGAAATTGCTGAGACACTGGAACTGAGAGGGTTTCAGTAACAAAACCAGTGCTGTCCAGGGCAGGGAAATTGCAAGAGAGGAGAGAAAAAAAGCTGGAGCTGTAATTCTGAAACTGGAATTCCTGTGAGATCTAGTCATCTATGGAATTTTGTGCCCATCTCTGTGTTAGATGCTATTATTAATAAGAGTATTTAACATTTATTCATGTACTGCTGTCAAAATACTGTCTCAGAAGTTATCTGAAACTATTCACTGGGTCTTGAAGTGTTACTGAGATTATCCTAATTATCTGTTCTCTGGTAATTTTACTTTTTAATTTAGCATGTGGATTTTACACCACCCTGCACATCATGCAACCCTGTAGATATAAAACATATTTTATGTGTAGTTATAGACAGTTAATAGTATATTCTAGATGCAATATAGAATGTAAAAAGGTACTAAGAAAGCTTCTAAGTGCCTCAGATTTTACTGCTTCAAAAAAGCGTCTCCTGCCCCCTGTGATTTTATTGCAGACAGTAACATGGTGCACTGTCACTAAAAAGGCTGGAGAGAGAAAAGGCCCCCTAAGTTTGCTGCAGAACAGCCCAGAGCACTGAGCACGGGCTGCTGTTCTGAAGCCACTGTGCTTCTCCTCTGCAACTTGGGGACCAAGTGCTGCTGACACATGAGTTATCCTGTGATAAAGCCAAGAGCAGGTTACCCCTGATCTCTTCCCACTGAAAAGTGTAGATTCGTGTCTAAGAGTCATATAATTGTACGCTATAAATTGTGTGGGGAAAGAGGAACATATTTTGGCATTCAATTAACTGTAGTTTCATGCCAGAAAAGCTCCTGTCAGATGGATGCCAGTGAGACAGTCCTATTAGGGGCTGCATCTTTAATTAATACATGATTTTCTCTTCACTATAGACACTCTTTAAAGATTGTCTCAAAGGGTGGAATGTCAGTGCAAAATTTGAAGTCGATCAATATCTCCCATTTCATTTAAGGGAAAGATTCTGAACCCCAGCTGAGTACAGAGTGACTTACCCTACTTTCTACAGGAGTAAGAAACTGCGATGTTGTAAAACCAACTTCTCATACTTGCTTTAAATTTTAAAAGTCACTACAAATACACTTTGCAGACTCCTGAGACTGTTATTCCCCCAGTAGCACTTCTAGAAGTAGCGTTCCCTTGATGAAAAGTGCATGGTTGGTCTATGGCTGTGAAAGCAGGGGTTTTCAGTACTGCTATAACACCAAAAGTTACTGTTATGGGTGCATGATTTTACAGCTTTGAGTCAGATTAGGATGTCAGGCAGCTTCACACCATCTGCTTGGTGATGCTGCTGTGGAAGGCAAGGCTTGGTTGGGCTGAGACAGTACCAGTAGTTCCCTCAAAATCCTAAATCCCCAAATAGAGAAAGTGTGGTACTCTGTCCTTGGAAAACATTAAAAATATGTTAGGAAAGGTATGTGCTACTGGTACTATGTACTACTAGACCATCTTCATTTAGGATCCTCAGGTCAGCACTCATAAATACACAGATAATCAGTGAAAACAAACCCAAACAGAGCTGAGAGAGCAGGGTGAGGCTGTGACAGTGAGGGTGCAGTGGCACGTGGGCTGGACAGGGATCAGCCTGTCACTGTCCACAGTTCTCCAGGGAGCTGGTGCTGAGCTGTAACCTGGCAACAGGCATCGAGAAATTCAGAGTTGTTGGAAGCGTGGTGGAGAAACACAAAGCATGAAACACGTGTGATCACAGGCCCTTGCTGCAGGACTGTTTGCAGTGTCTTGCACAGTGGTGACCAGCTACTCACGGAGAGTGGAGATGGCTCTGCTGCCCTAGGGGAGATCAGGAGCCCCCTGAAGGCCAGGCTGAGGGTCTTGTTTGACATACAAGTCTCAGTGGGACATGGGAACATCCAACCCCCGCAGGAATAAATTCCTAAAGCCATGTTTGGGAGTGAATCCCATTCCAGTGTCTTAGACTTATTCCCAAACGTGTCGAAGTACTCTGATCTGTTACGTGCTCCACAATGTAATTGGCTTTGCTGCCAGAACTCACTGCCCAGCACTGTGCTCACCTTGTCTGCTGTTTGAGAAGAGCTGTGATGCTGCAGACACCCAGAGCAGAGCCTGCCACCATCTGGGCCCTCTATCCCAATGGAATGTTGACTGCAGCTTTATCTGGGGTCTCGGTTTACTGATTTGGACTATTTTGGTTTCTGAGGTAATAATGCCCTTTTTTTTTCTCTAGCTACATACCAGGCTCCTTTCAGGAGAAATTGTGGAGGTGTGACTGAGTTCTGTTCTGAAGGACTGGAAATCCTGGGGTAATCCAGGGCAAAGCACACTGAGCATCTTTGGGCTGCAGGCTGGGATTGGGAAGGAGTAGAAGGAGGAAGAAGTGGGAGGGGGGAGTTTGAACTGAGATGAAGGGAATGCATTTTGGAAGAACTAGAGAGAGTGCAAAACCCACAGGCTCCTGGTGTGCTGCTGAGGAACTACCACTGGTTTCCAGAGAGCTGGGAGAATTTCAAAATAGGAAGATCTGAGTTACTAAATATGTAAGGAAAAGGGATCTATAAAAAACCCCTTTATTCTTTCTTATAGCTACTAAGATCCTAAAATACAAGGTTTCTACTGGAGTTAGTGCTTTTTAGTTGAAATTTGAATAATTTTCACTTTGGATAGATCAGGGTGAGGACACTATTACTTCAACTGCTGGAAAGGTGATGCAATAAATAATCTTGGAAACTATTTCACCATGTATGAAGGATGAGAAAGTGATGTTTAGTTAATTTTCTTTTGTTCAACTATTAATTTTTGGTCTTTTTTGTGCTGTGAAATCCTAAAAAATTCAGTAGCAGGCTCAGGGAGTAAACTACTTTTATAGATACCCTTTGCAGGTGTCTTTACAATCTGCATAATCTCAGATTGATCTGTGGATCCTCATTTGAAAGTCACAATGGCAAAGAAAATAACTTCTTTCAAAGCAGGGATTTCAGACACACTGCTTTCTCCAGAAGACAGATTCTTGCCCTCCTTAGTGTCTGCATGGTCTTAGAGAATATTAACTTTAGGAGCCAAGGTCCTGGGTGAAATCCTGTAAGCGTTTAATCTTCATTTCAGCAGCTGAGCTGAGTTGCATAATCACTTGTAACAAATTACCCACAAAATACCTTGGATTACTCTCCAGAGCCCTAATACTCAAACAATGAGTTCATAAATTTCAGCTTTTAGGCATATTCTCCTGACAAACCTTTTATAAATAAAGGGTTTTTAGAAGCCTTACATGAATATTCATAATAAAAAAATATGCTCTATAAATAGTGCAAACTTCATTGCAGTGAATTCTTCCTGAAACACAGGACTGTTTTGGGATGGAATAAAGGCAGTGCTTTGGGAAAAACGTGACAGCATCATAGAGTAACCAACTCAGAGCTGCTGCTTCTTGCTAAGGGCAGTGCAGCTTCTGGAAGATGTTGCTTTGTGGTTATTTGGGGTTTCTTTTCTGTATGGTTTTCTTCTCTATCAGCTTTGCTTCATCTGTTACAAAAATCCAGGTACATGAGGAGTTGAAACCAACACTGAATAACTCCCTTGAGGTATTAAACAAATAATTTCCCAAATGACAGAGCCTCAAAACTACATGTGATTTTGTACTTCATAGGGTAGGATTCATCAACTTTCGTTAATGAATATTTGCCAGTACATTAAATATTAATATATTATTTATGGATATAACTTATTTCTCGGCAATACTAAATTTTTCAGTGTAATCACTGCAATTTTTTTTCTCTTTTCTCAAGTGAAATAACCTTACTTTTCCCTGCCCTGCAGTCTGCCAATTTGCTCCCCATTTTTTCCATTGAGTTATTAATAAATATTCTAATACCAAGTGCCCTGGTGTCTGAACTCTCCATTAACCTCTCCCACTCTGAGAATAATCTGTTCTCTAATCCTTTGTTTCCTATTGCTTCATCAGTCATTCTGAAAATACCTAATAACTTGCCATGAGATTTTCCAGAACAGAAATGGAGGGATTTTTCCTCCTCCTCACTTTATTGAGAGTGTAAGGATAAATTTGGGTGTTCTCTAGGATAGTCTGTGTGAGCAGACACCACCAGGGTCATCCTCCTGTCTGCACCAGGAGCAGCTGAGAAGATCCCCTGGTATTAAATGTGCCCTCTGGCTTGGTCCAGATCCTAAAAATTCCCAACTTCCCATCAACATAAGTGTCTTTACAGAAGAGAACTCCCCAGCTTGAGTCTTGCCCATGATGATTTGGATTTTGTGCTGTTTTTTTTTTCCTCTTTCCCCTGTCTCTAAGTTGGCTGCTGACTTCTGAAAGCATGTCCAGAAGGGCAAGAAGGCTCGAGAAGGTCTAGAGAACATGTCTTTTGAGGAACCATTGGGGGAGCTGGGGTTCTTTAGCCTGGAGGAAAGGAGACTTGGGGGAACCTCATGGCTTTCCCTGACAGGAGGGGGTACGAGGTGGGGTCAGTCTCACTGGCCCAACCAGCAGTGAGAGGACCAGAGGAAATGACCTTAAACTGAGATGGGGAGAGTCAGATTAGATATTGGAGAAACTTCTATTCACTGTGTGGGTGGTCAGGCACTGGAATAGACTGCCCAGGGAGGTGATGGAGTCACCATCCCTGGAGGTGGTGGAGTTGTCTGCATGTGGTGCTGGGTGATGTGGTTTAGGGGTTATAGTTGCAGTGCCACCAAACTTTTACTACTATTCCTACATCTCCCAATGAGTATCAGTTATGTGGATCAGAAAATGAAAAGGATTTCTAATCGATGTTTGCAGTATAACAATATAAACACCTCTACCCTGCTCATCACATTAGTGTAACAACTTCATCATTATCCTGCTTTACAAGCTGCCTATAAAATGGGGGCAGTGAGGGGAGAGAAGAATGAAACCTCCTTTTGGGAGGTCAGGCTGGCTGGTTTTTGGTTTTTTTTTTGGGGGGGGGCTTTGTCCCTTTTTTTAAATGCTTTTGACAACTGTCATAGTGTAAACACCAAAGCAAATGGTGGCAGAAGTCACCGTAGCAACAAAACCTTGCTCAGTGACTTTTCAACAAGTGGGGATTATGTCCAAGTAGCAGAGACTTCATCTTTATGTTCAACCTTTAAATGTTTTAATTTACACTTTGCTTTAAGGGAAAAGGTGAAATTGGGAAGGAAAACAATGGATTGAATTGTGTTTGTTCTCTGGGGTGGGTGGTGGAGTGTAATAATGCATCCAACAATAATCCTGTCACCACCCTTCCACCTCAGAAAAAGGGAAAAGGATAAACATTCCCTGATCCTCTTTTAAGGTTATAAAAGATGAATTACTCTTTAGTGATGGTGGTAACATTCTTTCTTCCTTCTAATCCCAAAGTAAGCCTGTCTGAAAGCAGCAAAACACTGAGAAGTGCTTTACCCAAGAGGTGGATAGGCTTTCCCCTCGGCACAGGTGCCAAAGGACACCTTTTTAGGGTCTGAGGTGTCTCTGTCCATTGCCCTGTGGCAGAAGGAAAGTTTGCTTGAAGGGATCCCCAGAGAAGGTGGGAAGACCTAGTAATAGTCAGATTTAGCACCCATCAAGAGAAGTTATTTTACATTTCTTACCAGAAAAGTTTTTTGTGAACATTTGAGTTTGAGAGGAAAATGGAGCTAAAAACTTGTCTTTCAGCCAGCTTGAAAAGAGATTTGGTGCCCAATTACCAGCCACCAAATAGCCAAAATCAATTAGTTTTAAGAAATGTTTAAGACCCCAGAACCTAATGGAGCTCATTTTCTGGTGGAGTTGACATTTTGTAACATTGGAATTAAAATGATAAGTGTTGGTATGTGATGCAAAATTACAGTTCTTTGTGGATTTCTATTAATCATGTCCAGACACAAGTAGGAATTCAAAACAAAGCAAGGTTTAACCTTTTAGAAGACTAGACAAATGCTTAGAACATTGGTTTAATTGATCTTCCTTTTGCTAAATGCATTTTTGCAGTCTCCTCTTTTGTGATATGACTTGTCCCATTCCTTTTGATAGCAGGCACTCTTTGAATAGCACTTTCATCCTCCTGTAGTTCAAAATGAAGGTTTTCCTAGTGGGACTGCAGCAATAAATTGTTCAGGGTTCTGATAAGAGGTTACAAAACTGGCATCTTCCACCTCCACAGAACAGTTCTCATTTTTTTCCTTCTCATTTATCATTTGCCTTTTGCATTGGCTTTGTTTAATCCTGCTGGTCTCTTAGAACTAATACAGCTGTTACTGAGTGCAATGCTGAAGTTTTATGGCCTGATTTATGTTATAATGTAATTTGGGTTATACTTGGACAAAAAAAAAGGATGTTGTGTAATTGTTTTCACCGATGGAAGCAAACTGAGCTCAAATAGGTCAGATAAAGCCTTGCAGGACTTTTGCTGCTCCTCTGGATGGGGTATGTGGTATATTAAAAACATATATATATTTCTCTGCAGAGGCAAGGTCTGTAGGACCAACTGTCATGAAGTTCCTCTCTTTGTTGGCGAAAACAATGTGATTTTAACAGAAATCAGGGAAGCCCAATGAGGTCAGTACTTCGAGGCCATTTTCACAGAGGTACTTTTTATGCCATTTGCAGGGAAGGGACTGGGAATAACACTTTTTGTACAGGGAGTCCAGGGAGCTCTGCACACCTCTGGATTTTATCAATAAAAAGCTGTGTCCTTCTGTGGCTTCTAAAAGCATGAGCAGGAAGAAGTCAATTGTGTTATAGTTAGGACTGTGAAAATAGGTTTAATCATCATCCTCTGCAGCAGAAGCTTTTTTACTGACCTGTCTGTACATAAAGCTGGCTATGTATTTTGATGCAATGTTGTAATTTCACTCTATTGAATCAAGTATACATGGGTCAGTGGCAGAACAAACCCAAAATCTTTGAGTGCACAGTAAGCAAGAGGAAAGCTGAGCAATGTGGTTTGACAGGTTTCCTTACCTGCCCATCAGCTCCTTTGCCCCGTGTTTTCAGAGCAGACCGCAGCTGTCCGTGCATCAAACAGCTCGAAGAATTGATGTGGATCAGAAAGATTTGGGGGAATTATTCACCTTGACATCTTTGGGATGTCAAGGAAACTTGGCACAGCTGCTGTGGAGCCTGAAAACATGCAGAAGTGAGACTCTGCTGGTTGGAAAACTCCGAGGAAAAGAACTCAGCCTGGGAGATGACAAGATGGGTCTGCGCTTATTTGTCATCTGTCAGGGCCGTAATCTTGGTTTATGTATAGAATCTGTTAATTAGAGCTGTAATGAACTGTTCAGTTCACTGTGTTCATGCACTAGCTTGCAGACCTAGGGACAAAAGCCAGTGCCTGAAGACCCAGGGGACTAATTAAGTACACAGTGTTTCAAGTAATTAACATCCTACTCGATGTTTCCAGTGACAGTAAGTGTATTGTGCTGTCAGTGCCCTGCCCTCGGGCGTTCTCAGGCCAGTTTTTTTAAACACTTATTCTGCAATCTGTTTTATCACTTAACCCACACAAATGTCAGGGATTCTTTAATAAATTTGAAGAGCAAATCCCTGGCAAGATTTTTTTCTTCCCAAATAAATCATTGCTGTGATTCCATGACCCACACTGTGATCCTTAAAGTCATTTATTTGTGTATCAATTTAAACTAAAAAGACCTATTATTTTTTTTGGAAAAGGGTTGATGCCAGGCTTGTGTACTACTTATTGGGTTATGTTGTCTGTGGAGATTAAAAGACCAGATAAACATATTCCGGCATATTTACAAATGTTCTTCTGATCTTCCACCTTTGCAAGTGGTGTAATTAATATTCCAACAGGCAAAATGCCACTTATGAAAAGCAATTAGCTAAAAAATGCCAGAACTCCTGCCCTTTGGTGAGTCAAGTAGCATTTGGGAACATGTCTTTGGTTTTTCTTGTCATTTGACTGTCACTGATGGTGATGTTACCTGAGTGAGATGAAAATGAGGAGCAACACCACCATCTCAGCATCTGCTTGCAAACTGAGCTATAAACCTCGGTAAAATGTGGCAGTGAAAAATAGGTATGTCCTTTTTAAACAAGCAGTGAGTTGGAGGAATTTCTAATCTGGAAGAACAGATCAGACCAATTTGTAAGAAAGTGTCCAAAATAAAAATAATAATTAATTCAGTGGCAAGGATGGCGTTAGGAAGGCATTGCTTCATGATTTGTTGGTTGAGGTCAGTTTATTAGCTGACCTTCTGGACTAACTGTTCAGACTGGTACATTGAGATGTCTGCATCTTCCCATCCCTTTTTGGTCAGCAGCAGACCTTCTCATTTCATAAGGCCTTCTGTGAAAGACTGAGCAACTTTCATCATTTTGCAGCCTTGGAAAGGATATCAGAGTGGGTCATGCTGGAAGGGCCCAGTGTCTCATCTGGTCCCACCTCCTGCTCCAGCAGGGCCATCCCAGAGCACATGGCACAGGACTGCACTCAGATGGCTCTGGAATATCCCTAGTGAGGACACTCCACACCCTCCCTGGGCAGCCTGTTCAGTGCTGGGTCACTGCCCAGCAAAGAAGTCCTTGCTCCTGCCCAGGTGGGACTTGCTGGGCATCAGTTCCTGCCCGTCCCTCTTGTGCCATTGCTGGGCCCCCTGGGCAGAGCCTGGGCCATGCTCTGCCCCCTCCCTGCAAGCACTGACAGACACAGGGGAGAGTCCCCTCTCAGTGTGTCCTCTGGAGGCTGAACAGCCCCTGCTCCCTCAGCCTTTCCTGCTCCCAGAGATGCTCCATCCCTTTAGCATCTCCCATCCTTCCATCATCTCCAGTCCCTTCAGCATCTTTGTCCCCTTCCACTGGACCCGCTGCAGGAGCTCCATGTCCCTCTTGTTCTGAGGAGCCAGAGCTGGACCCAGCCCTGCAGATGTGCCTGCCAGGGCTGGCCAGAGGGGCAGGTTCATCTCCCTGAACCTCTTCTCTTCCTAATGCCCCCAGGACACCACTGGCCTCCTTGGCCACAAGGACAAGGTGCTGGCTCATGACTCTTTCCTTGTGCCCTGCCTGCTCCTGGTGCTTTCATTGATTCGAGGTTCAGGATGTGCCACCTTTGCTTTGTCCAGCTGTTATCAAAATTTACAACCAGACCTTACTGTCTGTAGCCAGAAGCAACAGGTTTGTGCCTGGGGGTGCAAAATTCAGCTTTAGAAGCTCCCTCACATAGAGAGCATTATCAGCTGCCTGTCAGCTTTCCCAATTTAAGTTCTCTTTTGTCTCCCCCAAAGGCCAAATCGTGAGACAGCAGGGTACTCCAGCGTAGGGAAATTGGCTCTGATCTCTCCTCTGTGTGAGTGGTAGCACCATAAATCAGACTTGCAGGGACTGGGGCTGCTGTACAGTGTTGCTCCTTGCAGCTTTTAATAATAACTTGTGTGTGCCTGCACTAGGATCGTGAGGAACCCTCCGAGCAAAGATGAGTGGGAAGCAGCAGAGCCCCCCAGGGCACAGTCCCTGCCTGCTGGGCTCGTGCTGGAGGGAGTTTTTGAGAGTTTCTGAGTATTGCAGCACAGGGAGCTCTTAAGGTAGTTAGTACCAAGCATTTGCCTATTTGATTCCCTGGGTATCTCTGTGAACATTTGATCTCCACACAGTCTGAACCTGAATAAAATGACATTTCCTTCCCCATCAGTGAGAAATTAACTGTAGTTTGATGCAGTTTAAATGCATTGGCTGAAACAGTAGTCCCTTCAGGCCTCCTCCTCCAGTTAGAAGAGTTCAAGTATATCCTCTACAATTAATAAATACTACTAAATCAGAAGTTTTATTCCTCAGACATAATTTCATGACAAATAGGATTGTTGTGGAACATCAGCCCACTTAATGTTCTTCACCATCTTCCTTTATTTTTGCTTTTTTTTTCACTAATCAATAATCATCCAAAGGGAAGAACTGCTACACAAATGCAACAGTAGGAGTTTGGAAGGGGTATCCCAAAAGTTTTTATTTTCTTTTCCTTGCTGTTCAAAAGTGTTGGTGCAGATACATTTATGCAAGCCACTGAGTATAAAACACACGTGTGCATGTGCATTTTGAGATATACAGCTAATTTGTCTCACTGGAAATACTTTTGCAATTAAGAGTTCACATTCCCCTTGGGGTGTGAGACCTGCTGCCTCTCCATAGTTCATGGGGATAAGCTTGACAGATGACCTTGTTTTTATGGGGTTTTTTAAAATAAAATTTCTTTTATTTAGACCTTCTGTGCTGGGAACCTAATGGTGAATAGAAAGCAAACTCTGAAATTTTAAACTGTTTTCTCCTGTCACATCCAATAAATTAAACTAATCCTTATTAGAATATATTGTAATCCTTACTATCTCTTCCAATTTTAATTTATAATGGACAGAAGAAATTGCACTCATGCCCTAGTTTTTCTGGTTTTCATTGTGGGAACTAATAAATTGGGGAAAAAAGCCTTCTCAAAGCATTAAGTGGATATAAATGGACATGGGGCCAGGGAAAGGGCCTAGGAAATGTGACTGGGGAGTCCCTCCAACAGCTGGTGGGGCTGCATGGTTGAAAGGCACAGTGAAAATAGGGATAAATTCTCCACTGACCTTATGGTCAGAATTTCTCCCATTAGTGTCCCAGAAACCAAGGAAATTAAGCACTAATCCCACAGAGTTCCTTATGTGTAGTTGTAATCAAATTGCTGAAAAACACCAGACCTCCTCGTGTTCTGCTCAAGGGCAGGTACTGTCACTGGAACAAAAAGCTGGAAGGATCTTCCTGTTTCCCAAAGTCCAGGAAATGATGTTTTAGAATCTTATCTCTACCTAAAACAAATGAGCTCTTTCATTCTTTTCTCAGTTTCTTTTTTTGGGTCCCACTGGTCCTAATCAAGGATTATTCCTGAAGTCCTCTGGTTCAGCAGGTTGTATTTCTACCTACAGGACAGTATCCTCAGAACCAGCACTTCTGCTCTGTAAAGGCTTCAAAGATCTCAGTGGAGGTTTAAAATTCCCCAGAGATGTCTTTGCTGTACCTCAGTATTAGTGCCAGACAAGGGAGAATGACCAGCCACATCTTTCTTAGAGCCCTGGGATGAAAAATACTGAATGACAGCAAGGGAGACAATCTCTGCTTAAGAAACAATTGAGTTCACCTCTGGATTTCTTGCACATCTGAAGGAGGGGGGAATATTCTTGAATGATGATTTATAGGCGTGCCTTGAAACGAATGGTTTTATTTTGAAATGATAACTTGTAATTGCCATGTAAAATAAATGCTCAGATGATGCTGAGAAACAATCCTGAGTCAGTCCTCCTTCCCCCTTGGTAGGTTTCTCTTGTGTCCCAAACATATTTCATCTGATTCCTCCTTGCTTTTGGCATGTTTATATCACTTGGCATTTTTATGAGCCATGATCTATTTTCCTCTTAAAATCACCTCGTTTTTCACTTTGATTTTTTCCTGCTACTTTGCAATACTTTTACTGACAAACAGATTCATTTTGCTTGTGTTAAAGATGTAAAAAATATTTACAGCAGCCACATTTTGAATAGTCTTCCATTTGAAGTGTTTATGAGCCTGAGGAAGGTCTCAGCCCTTTACCTTTATTTAACATCTTAGTCCCACAGTGTTTAAATGCCAAGCTGATGAGCCCGTTTATGGTAGGTCCTGCAGGAAGGAAAGTACCTGTGGTCCCTTCATCCCTCTTTGAAGCAAACTTGGGAGAAGAGCTGAGCCAGCAAGGTGGGTTTGTTAAAGGAAATAGTAGTAAAAACAGAATAAAACCCACACATGCTAATAATTTTCAAGTGGGAAATGCCAATGAAGTGAGAAACCTCCCCCAAAGTGGAAGACTATTTAAAGAACACTTGACAGAGTGAGTGGTAGGTTTGCTTCTCCATATCTAAAGCCCTTCAGATTTGTGGTGGCTTGGCTACAATTCACAGCTAGGAATATCAATAACCCCCAGGAAAACGTGGTCCCTGCAAAGCCACAATTAGAAGGTAGCTTGGATTTTTTCACTGTTTTAAAACTTTCAGTGCCATTCCAGCTTGAATTAAATAGTTCAGTTCATTCTAAACATTGATTCATTACAGAGTAGAATCAAAACTTATATAGTCACCAATTTCCTGTGGAATTCTTGCTTGTTTTCTGGCTCCAACCTCCCCAGGCCTGAGACTGCAGTCCAGTCAGTGATAAAACCAAGAGCTGACAAGAAAAACAGAAGATGCTGTTCAGCAGGGGCAAAGGCAAAGTGTTACACTTGGGCAGAAAGAATGACCCTCAGAAATTCCAGCTGGGAAACTTGTGGTGAGAAACAGTTGTGTAGAAGAGGACTGTGGACTGCAGCACATCCCGAGCAGGAGCTGCATCTATGAGATAGTTATTCAGAAGAGGGCAAATCTGATCTGATGTTGCAGGGACAAGAGTGGGGCCTGAAAAATAGATGAAATCTTTGCTTGTGTTCAGAACTAGGCAAGTTTGACCCAGAGAAGTGCCCAGTTTTGGATGTGACAGTCGGAGGAAGGTGTAGTTTGACAGAGGACAGTGTAGTACAGTGCAATTTGATCAATCAGCAGCTGGAAAGGATGGTGTGCAGGGAAGGCATCAATGAGATCTGGTAGCCTGAAGAACAAAGGGCATGATGGAGTCTGAGCTACATAAGAGGCTGTTGTAAAGGAAAGACAATAATAGGTCTCAGTGTTTGCATTAGAACAGGCAGGGAATACTTGGCTTCAATTGCTGAACATATGACTGGTACAAAATATCCGAGCACACTGATAGTGCAAGAAGGTTGTGTTCTCAGCTTCTGAAATGGGGACAATACCTGCATAGTCAGGGCAGCTGGAAACTTCTCCTTGATGTCTTTGCCTGCCCCCAAGGCAGTAAATGCTATTGAAACCTAACACCTTATTTAGCCAGCAAGAGTGAATATAATAAAAACAAACTGGATTTTTCTGACTCTGGACTCACATAAACTTGCCCACAGCAGTTATTGCAGCCTGAGACTACAAGCAGCCAGCATTGCACAGACATTGGACATCCTTCTACTGTGGGGCAGCCACAAAGGAAACAGCAGCTTGGGCTTTCCAGCTGCCTCAGGAGAGCAAGGAACAAACTGATTCAAGAGAGAGCTCCTCAAGGAGACCTCCCTTGTGCTTCCCACCTGGCAAACACCAGGACCTGAGTCTTCACTAAGGGAACACCAGACACTCTGTGATCATTCCCAGGTGGTAACTGGGAATTTGTTTTCCAGACTCACTGAAAAACTGGAGCTGTAAGGGAATTCTGAGACTGCCTAGCTGGAGCAGCCTGCCTAGGACAGCTTCTGATGTAACATCTTCTGTAAATTAAAGTGCATTTTGGTGCCTATGTTTGTTTTAGCTCACAGAAAGCACCAGCAAGCTAGTGGGGGGACACAGCACATTCTCAATTTTCACTGCAGCCACTGAAAGTGAAGGATGTTTGCCCTGTTTAGGGTGAAACTCGTTTTTAGGAGGGGATCATATGATGTAGCCCATTATTTTTGCCTGAGTGTATCTTCAGTGAAACACACGGGTTAGAGAATTCCCTTGACTGCTCTGTGTGTCTCCATTACTGCAAGATAAATGGGATTATTTCAAAAATGAAACTCTCAGTCATAAAGTTAACAATGGTGAACTTTGAAGCAGGCGCAGTTTTGGTTTTATGAACGTGCTGTTTTGCAGAGAGAGGTGATTTTTACAGTTTTTCAAAAAAATTCTTTGAATTCTTAGAATTGTTTCTTGAGCTGAGTGTTTTTTACACTTATTTGGCAATTGAAACAAAGTTAGACCATGGGCCTTTGAAACTTATCTGGCAATTTTATCTAAGTTATGTCAGGAAGTGGTGAGCAATTCAGGGAGAAGTCTTCAGCTGACTGGAGTATCATTTTTGGAAAGACAAAAATGTCTTAGACTTATGACAAGAGCAAGCCCATGGAACGACTGCCATGTGTATTAATGTCATATATGCAGAACCTGGAATGGAACTGTCCGACTGACATGAGTGGAACTGTCACTGTGACATCATGAATATTGAACCTGTCCCTGAAATAACAAGCAGCCACTCTCCACCTGTTATTTGGGTATTTGTGTCTGAAGAGAGGAACTTGCTGTAAAGTTTTTGTGACTGTTTTTCAGGTTTATATTATTTTTACTGCAGCCTCCAGAAGAGCTCTCCTCTGATACCTGCTGGTGCATTTCCCTGGCATGTTTGTGTGCACATTCATTCCCTTTGGAAGAGAGTAGGGTTGTCTTCTCCTGAGTCCTTATCCCAGACTTGCTGATGCCCCAGCAGTTGTACCCCACGGTGGTTCAGAACTGGGTCTGCAACCTTGGCAAGCAGAGACACAGATCTGGCTTCTGTCCTTCACAAACCCCCGGTGTGAGAACACCAGGATGAATGTCTTTGAAGTGCAGTGTGAGGCTGGGAAGGGAAACACCAGAGAGCTCTTGGCAACTGCCCTGCCAAAATCAGTCACTCTCAGGTGAGAGGGGAAGCTGCTGATGAGCTGACTGTGCATTGGGTGGTAATAAAGATCACCCAAGAGAAGACAAAGGGATTGCAAAGGCAGCTTGTACAATATGAAACCATTAAAACTCAGACCAGTGAGGAAAGAGAACAGTTTGGCTTCCAGATTCAAGCTGGATTTGGCAAGGTGAAAAGACACCAGTAATAAAATATTTCTCTTCTGAACAGCACATGTGAACTGGAGCCACGATGGAAGTGGAAACCTGGGATGCTGTTTTTGTCAGGTCCACTGTCAGAACAGAACTGTATTTCTGCCTGATTAAATAATATGAGTGTTCACACTGAACCAGTGTCAAAGATTTCAGTCAGAGATTGTTCTTAGTCACTGTGAAAGTGTTGAATGGGTTGCTGATGAGGGAAACCATTTCTTTTTATTTTCTATAGTATCATTCATACATATTTCTATTACTATTTTACTTTTACTCTCTTCACTTCAATGAGGATTTAGTAAAAACAGGACTTGGGAAGGTCAGAAATAAATTTTTCATAGGGGATAAAGAAACAGGAAAAAGGAACACAATTTCAGAGAAAATGTAATGATTTGTGTCTGCCAAATTCTCTCTGATCAGCCAGTGGAATTCTGGTCCTGGCAATTTCTCCTGTGTGAACCTGTGACCAGTGAGGTCCCTCACAGCTAAACATCCTCCTTAAACCAAAGT
Source organism: Margarornis squamiger (assembly GCA_035222235.1). Lineage (NCBI taxonomy): Eukaryota > Metazoa > Chordata > Aves > Passeriformes > Furnariidae > Margarornis > Margarornis squamiger. Next base: position 55,900,000 of record JAWWTY010000037.1, read on the forward strand.
AGTGCTTATTGAGAGGTAGGAGCAAAAACTGTTAGGCATATTTTCAGATAACAAGACCTAAGTGAGTTCTTTTCTCTCCCCTGTATGTGCTATAGTTTCAGTGTGAGTGCCCCTTCCCCCTGAGAGAGGGTGACTTTTTAGGCAAATCAGATTTTCTTTCTGTTTCTTGTCCCCTTCAACCTTTTCCCACCTTACAGTCCTTCGTGCCATCCTGAGTAAAGGAGGGTAGTAAGACCCTCATTGGGAGCTGTCCTTACTTCTTACTTCCTTACTGAGCTGTTCTTTTCAACTTATGCCCAATTGCCCTGAACACAACACCCTGCAAAAGCCATTACAACAGATATGGAGAAATATCACAAAGCACCCCAAGGTCTGTTGGTTCTCCCAGCTTTGTAATCTGCATTTTCCTACACAAATATGCCATGATTCTGCCCTGAATTCTTGTTCAGAAAGCAGCTTTACTGCCATTACCAAAACAAAAAACATCTGGCATCCTAATTTGCCAGATGCCATATTCCAAGGAGCCAACACCACCCTGATGCTGATAGAATTTTGTGATAATAAACATTTATTGTTGGATGCTGTTAGATGAGCGGTTTCAATTATTTTAGCATATCAAAGCCAGCAAACTATTAAATACCAAGAGGCTCTAATTTATGCCATGTCCATAAGCATCACCTTACTGACACCCTCAGTTCTCAGCTGTGCTGACACCAATTTCTGCATGTATTTAGTTTCTTTATCAATGTTCTCTGATTCACTGTACTATTTTCCACCCCTTGGCAGAGAGTTTTACTGGGTGATCTCCAACCCCAACTATTCTATGACTCTGTGAATTCTGCAGCAGGAATGTTAAATCACCTTCAACCCTAGTGCAGATCT